>CAJQUW010003994.1:0-71714 GCA_907163375.1 Prostheceraeus crozeri
CTACAATTGAATGACAATTTTGTAAATGAAAATGAGCATTATTTGCCGAGATCTTTCGTTCATTCTCTTCAGAGGCATACATGAAAACTGGAATATGACATAGCTTGGAAAAATTTGACATCGTTGAACAAATTTCGCACGTGACAGACAATGAAAAGAATTCGCGTCATAAGTGAAATACCCTAATAAAATTGACGATAGCATAATAGTACTGCTGAAGTAAATAAAGTAATCCGTAAACTGAGGATTACTTTATTTACATAGGATCCTAAGTTTACGGATTACTTTATTTACTTCAGCAGTACTATTATGCTATCGTCAATTTTATTAGGGTATTTCACTTATGACGCGGATTCATTTCATTGTCTGTCACGTGTGAAATTTGCTCAACGATGTCAAATTTTTCCAAGCTATGTCATATTCCAGTTTTCATGTATGCCTCTGAAGAGAATGAACGAAAGATCTCGGCAAATAATGCTCACTTTCATTTACAAAATTTCTAATGGGTCATCATTTTTGAATGACAATTGTAAAAGTACCTAAACTTATTGTTAAGAATATGCCAATTCCTTCAAATATTTTTAGACACATGATATATTTAAAAACCTGAAAAACGTCTAAACTCATGAATTTAGTCATTTTTAAAAATACTAACTTTTATGATTTTCGGTGTCCTAGAACGGTCATGATTTTAGCGGTGAAAATTGTAATTCTCAAATTTTGAGATTCTTAACTTTTCTGATTTTTTCGGTGTCCTAGAATGGTCATGATTTTAGCGGTGAAAATTGTAATTCTCTAATTTTGAGATTCTTAACTTTTCTGATTTTCGGTGTCCTAGAACGGTCATGATTTTAGCGGTGAAAATTGTAATTCTCAAATTTTGAGATTTTGAAAAATCAAAAAATTGGTATTTTTAAAAACGACATAAATTCATGAATTTAGTCCTTTTTTCAGGTTTTAAATACTTAAATACATGAATTTATGTCGTTTTTAAAAATACCATTTTTGAAAAAAATGGTACTTTTTAAATGATCTAAATTCATGTATTTAAGTCTTTAAAACCTGAAAAAAGGACTAAATTCATAAATTGATGTCGTTTTTAAAAATACTAATTTTTTTAATTTTATGGTGTCCTCAAACGGTCTTTTTCCCATTACTGACACACTTTGGAAAATTTTCAAAATTTTACCCATACAAAGCCACTCTGACACTTAGGATTTTTTCAGGTGAGCTCCGACAGTCCACCCTCCCAACCTGGCCGGCACACCACACCAACCTGGACAGCACATCACCGCGCGCTACGACGGCCGGCCAGAGGGGGGAGGACGTCAGACTCGAAGCAACAGGGCGGCACACCACGACCGACTCGACGGACAGGAGGGGGGGGACGTCAGACTCGAAGCAACACGGCGGTACACCACGACCGACTCGACGGACAGGAGGGGAGAGGGGGGGACGTCAGCGACGGCGGCCATCTTGCGCGGTCCAGTGGTGGAGTTTTGCTTACTACTAATATTCATTCCTTTTGCTATCCAATTTGTTTTATACTACTTATATAGAGGCGTCATCTCGGTATAAATTGGCAAAATTATGACTTTTTTAAAACTGCTCAAATAATTTTTTGGACCACCGGAACGCAATCTCCACAAAAAACTGAATCTTTTGATATAGAAATTTTCATTGCATGCAGATGCTTTTTTGGGTCGACACTCTACCTATATATCCCTACTCTATGGTTTTAGTCTTGCATTTTTTAATGTCATTTAGGATCTTTGTTATGCATGTACAGCTGTATACTGTGTGGCCTGGAAATTGTCAATTTTATGCTGCCGAGCAAAGAAAGGGATATTTAGTCCTTGAAATTTGTGACAACACATACTAAACCTCGTGCTGCTGAACTGTTTCATTGATAATATCTCGCAAGCGCTTTCTAAAATGATAAAAAGAAGAAGTGAGAAGTGGGAATAGAACCTATTCCTTGCACTTATAGTAGCTCTGGACCAGCTTGTTAGTCATTGTCGTTCTTCCATTCAGGGAAAGAATTTGTATTTCCCAATTACGACAAATCTTTTCGATGTCACCATTGTCAATACTTGCATGGCACTGACATCGCGAACTCCTGCGAACCTCCCTGCGAACTCGTGTCGCTGAATCCTTGCTGAGACAGAACATCAAAAAGCAATCAAAGCCTTAAATGGAGCCCATCCATCCGATTCGATGGAAACAACTACCGTGTGTAATATTCTACAGAAAGCAGTCCATGACAGCTCTGCCAGAAGACGGCTAATTTCTTCTGCATCAAGTGCAAGGTACATCTGCATCTGAAGACCTTTTTTGGAGACTACCACACTAAGTAGTTTGTTTAAAGTGTTTCACTTTGCATTTTTGAAGTAGAATACATGCCACGTGGTTTTCTAGATTCTCAAATAGACTCTAAAGATCTTTAACATGGTATTTCTCTGTACTAAGATATTTCATATACACCGTACAATGCATCTTAGAAGCCTTCAAGCAGGAACCAGAGCACATTTGGCTGTGATTGATCGATAAAAAACAATTCTGAATATTTCTTCGCAAATAAATTCATAGAGCCAATAATCGTCATTAGCATTAAGATATACACGTAAATGGATTCACAATATTATTCAGATAAGTAATATAATTTAACTTACAAATCATAAAATCCAAACTAGGAAAGTTGCATTGAGTATTATGGTTCGAACCACAGAAATCCGATACTGTATAATAAGCGCAAGTGTAAAACAGAGGAAGAATTTAGCGAAGCAAAAATTCGATTGCCATTTTAATGTAGGCCTACCGAATCGATTAGAAGCGCATGGAAAGTCGTAAATGAAATAAGGGGATCGAAGCAAAGTTCGCGTATCAGTAATTTAATTTCTGATTTTTACTAGCATTCAGGAGTGTTGCAATTCCATCAACAACGAATTCATTGAAGTTTTCATTGCAGATGATCATGTTGAAAAGACCAACTACGACTAATCACATACCCTTGAGCCATATGTTGCACTTGCAAGTTGGAGTTACCAGCGTTTTGGAAAGTAGTGACAATATCGATGCTGCTGTCATGAATTTGGACTACTCGCAGGCGTTTGATACAGTGTCTCAAAGGATGTTGGTTGAACAGCTAATAAAATTTCACTCATCATTGGAATTTGCACAATTCATCATATCTTATCTCAATAATCATTCTTTTAGGGTTGGGGACTGTCGGAGTGAAGTTATATCTTATATATGCTTCAAGTGGTGTACAACAGGGATCGATCATTGGCCCGTTACTTTTCGTACTGTACACTGCTGACCTCATAGGACCGGATGCTAATTACATAGAATGTGGAGATAATACTTTGATTATTCATCTTATATCGTGTGACGTCATGCAGTCATCAATTTATTTGTATTCGATCTTTTCCACAGTTTCTTCATTTTAGTTGAACGTTGAGAAATCTAAGCTAATGCTATTCCACAAAATGGTCCGTTTCAGAGCATTTTGTCATCAATCGATATACTTGGCAACACACGTGAATAAAGTCAATATTGTTGGTGCCATGTTTAGCTTGACCCTCAAATGGGATAAAAATATTATTGATGTGATCAAAAAGTGTCGCTGTCGCCTTTGTGTGCTGCGCATTGTTAAAGAAGTTACTTCACGTAAAGAACTTACTCGTGCGTGCTTTGGGATAATTGCCTCTATATTGGACTATGCCTCTGCTGTGTTTGTCTCTTTGCCATGACATTTACAGCTTCTAATCAACACATTTTTCAACCGTTGTCATCACATCTTGCATGACTGCTCTTGTGGATGCCATGAACTTGAAAACCCTAACGACCGTCGTTTGCGCAATGCCAATAAATTGTTCCCAACTTCTGAGAAGAATATAAATCATCTGGCGTCCACCTCAGACAGCCCACAACTGGGCAGCGATCTGGAGTGTCCTTTCAACTCTCACCTACACCCTCCATCTGAATCTGAAGTGCTCAAACTACTAGAAACCCTTGATAATAACAAATCGCCAGGTCTAACCAACATTCCATCTTGGCTACTCAAGCGAGGGAGGTGCGCAATCATACGTCCTTTCATGTCCATAGTCAATAACATCTTCTCAACCTGCAACTTCCCTAATACATGGAAAATTGCTAAAGTGCGTCCAATCTCGAAAAAGACTTGTCCTTCCACAGCGACCGACTACCGCCCGATATCCCTTCTCGGACCACTGTCGAAGATCACTGAAAAACTAATCTGCAATCGTTACCATCGTGAACTGACAAATCACCTTTCCAAACAGCATGCTTACATCGCTGGAGGTGGCACTCCATGCGCCCTGATATCGATCTTCGACAAATGGACCAAAGCACTCGACGAAGGAGCTCCATATGTCAGCGCCATCATGGCAGACATGTCAAAGGCTTTCGATAAAATGCATCCTGACCGGCTACTGGCGAACCAGAAAGAGTATGGAATCAGCCCCGCTCTCATCTCCTTAACTCGAAGCTTCCTGAATAATAGACGAATAACAGTATTTTTCAAAGGCAGCTACTCGAACATCAAGGAAGTGCATGGAGGTGTGCCTCAGGGATCTGTGCTGGGTCCGTGGTTGTGGATCACTTACATCTCCGACCTTAAACCTTGCACTAACTATGACCTTTATGCTGATGATGCAACGATGTCCATCCTAGAAAGGAACGAAACTGTCATCAGGGAATCTGCCCAAAACTCCATCAACAACATCACTCAATGGTGCATCCAAAACCACATGCCCCTGAACAGTAATAAAACGGTCGAGATGATCATCACCGCAAGATCAGATAGAAAAGTCCAGCCCCTATCAATCAACGAAAACGCTATAATCAAACAGGTGAATGAAATCAAGCTCCTTGGCGTAACAAGTGACAGGCATCTCACATTCACCAAGCACGTTGAGAACTGTCGCACAAAGGGAAACCAACGAATATTCTGGTTGAGGACATTAAAGAAACACGGAGGCAGGGACACCGGACTGATCCAATTATACCAGTCAAATATTCGCAGTCTATTCGAATACGCCTCACCGGCCTGGTACAGTCACACATCAAAGTCACTTCGATCAATCATCGAACGAGTGGAGAAATGCGCCCTCAAGGTCATCTTCGCAGACCTATCGTATAATGAAGCTCTCAAGAAATGTGGTATGCCCCCGATCCTGACCCACCTAGAAGGCCGTGGACAGAGGTATTTCCTAGGCATGCGAAAAAGCTGTCACCCTCTCCACCATCTCATCCCAGGCAAAAATGAAGACACTTCAGGAAGAAAAACTCGTACGGGTCATCACTTACGTCTACCACAACACCGCAGTGCTCTTCGAAGCAAGTGTTTTATTGTGACAGTCTCAAAGGAACTCAACTCGATGGCAGAAATGCAGACAGCATGACACGGAGAGTATGATCGCTTCTGAGTATGTTCGACGATGTTTAGTATTAAAATGTCTGGCGATGACTGTCTTGAATTGTACGATGATGTCATTACGATTGTAAACCACATATACTTGTTTGTTATATGGGTAATAAAGCTATCTCTCTCTCTCTCTCTCTCTCATCTACCGCACTGCCTGACACCAAGACGATTTTCCGGAACTCACATGTTTCAAATTGAAATCCCAAAAACCAAACGAAGACACCAACTATTCCAAGTTTTCATATCTTCATGTTATGAAAACTGACAACGTCAATCTCAAACCGAGTATTTTCTCTACACTAAGCTTATACTTGAATGTGATTCAAAAGTTGTATTTATTATCTTGAAGTATTGCTTGATTGAATTCTATTTGATGAAATGAAAAACATTTCTCGCTCTAATAATGGACTGGAACGGTCATGTACATTTAAAACATGTCTATTTCGCAAACATTCAGGAATTGCCATCAATATACAGTTGTGGTCCATTCTAGTCCAAAGCGGAAAGTCGCATTTCTTTGATATGCTATGATAACTGCCACAAAGATGACTACTTAAATATTAAAATCTCGAAAGCATATCGAATTGTTATGCAAGCACATGTGTAATTTTCAAAAATTTACCTTTTTAAAAATTGGTTGAGTACTCTTTTAGACCTCTGGAACACAGTCACCGCAAAGAACAGAAACCTTTGATACAAAATCTCCACTGTATGTTGACATTTTTTGAGTTGCCATTCTCCCTGCTGCATGTCTTTACCTAATTAGGATGAACAGCTGACTACTAACGCAGTGCAAATGAAAATCAGTAGTAAGTAAAACTCCACCACTGGACCGCGCAAGATGGCCGCCGTCGCTGACGTCCCCCCCCTCCTGTCCGTCGAGTCGGTCGTGGTGTGCCGTCGTGTTGCTTCGTGTCTGACGTCCCCCCCTCTGGCCGGCCGACGTAGCGCGAGGTGGTGTGTGCTGCGCTCTCCAGGTTGGCGTGGTGTGCCGGCCAGGTTGGGAGGGTGGAATGTCGTAGCTCACCTGAAAAAATCCTAAGTGTCAGAGTGACTTTGTATAGACAAAATTTTGAAAATTTTCCAAAGTGTGTCATTTCGACCTGGGACCTTTACCAAAACATTTTTCATCAAATTTCACCGACCCCCCCAGACAGCGATCTTCTAACTTTGGTTCTAGTGGACGGATTTTGTCTTACAGCTACTCGTTTGAAAGAAGAGAAAAAACTGCTTGACGACATTTTTGCCGCGAGTCAATCGGACCAGCCGTTCAAAAGTTAGAGCTGTTACAAGATTTTAGGTCGGAGCTCACCTGAAAAAATCCTAAGTGTCAGAGTGACTTTGTATGGACAAAATTTTGAAAATTTTCCAAAGTGTGGCATTTCGACCTGGGACCTTCACCAAAACATTTTTCATCAAATTTCACTGACCCCCCCCGGGAGAGCTAGCTTCGATCTTGGCTTCTAGTGGACGGATTTTGTCGTGCAATAGCTGGTTTGAAAGCTAAGAGTGAGACAAATTCACTGAAAGAAACGGCTAGTTCATATCTGTCTTCGTTTAAATGTGAGACGCCATTCAAGATTTGGGAGATTGGTGAAAAAACGACAGAGTTAGAATTTCCCAAGAAACAGCTCCAGCGGGCGAACAAAGGCTCGGATTGGTAAACGGAGGCCAGATTTGGAATCAGCTTGATGTCATTGTCCAATGAGGATCATCATCCAATGGGAATCAAGCATTTCTATATAAATAGCGAGCCTTCCACAGTGAGAATCATTCCATCGTTGAATCGCACGAGTGACGGACGCTTATTTTCTCTCTCTCTCTATTCTATTATCCAACTAAAATGGTAAGTCGCTACTTTCCTCCCTCTCCTACCTTGAACGTAAACTTAATACAATCTTTTTCATTTTCAGGCATCTACTCCATCTGCTGCAGTAGTAGGACAAAATGGCGTCAAACGTTACAAGGTTCGCTACGATCGGATCATCTACAACTGAGGCCAGTGGAAGAAACAACCAAGGTACATAATCCTACACCGCTACAGTGTAAATTTAAACAAGTCTTGCGTTATGACGATCATAGCGTAGTACTCCAAACGGGAATGCTCCCTTCCACGGATGTCAAGATAATGCACAATCAGTATGGGGACTACATACTGATCCCCGTGAGTCCGTACATTCGCCACCAACTTGATATTATTGAGGAGTACGTGACATTAAATATGGACATTCCTACTCCTCTTGCTCAAGAGTGGAAGGCCAGAGATGACAAGGATACTCCCTATAGAAAGATTTGGGATGGTAATCAAATTTGCCTACCGGTATCACATTGGTGCACTTACTATAAGAAGGAGGGAGATCATTCAACACCCATCACATGCGACCAGCTCGGAGAAGGTACTTGGGATATCCTTTTCAAAGTGAATGGGCTATATTATGGTCGTCAGAAGGATAATAAAATAGCCTCGCTCTCCATGCATATTGAATCCATCCTATGTATTCCAAAACCACCCAACGTGGATGACATAATTGATCAAATCCTTAACAGCAGTGGTACGAAGCGCAAGTCGGAGAAGAATGCTGCCTCAAAACGCAAATCAAAGAAGGAGAATTACTAGTCCTTTCCTAACTCTACCCTATGACAATTCGCTTATGTGCTTTGAGTGTCGTAGACGTGGTCTTATTAGATACATTTTACTTCTTCGTTGCCATCATATCACTTGTATATTTTGTCGTGAAAAGCATCGATGTAATTCTTCATTTTGTAGTATGTTATAGAACGTTTCCTTAGATGTGTAAATTTCCGTTTTAGGCTTCTATCATCATTTTTATGGATTGTGAGGGTGAACCTGTACAGGAGCTCAGTGTTATTGCTATGAACAATTGGACATATCAGATTGTTAGTGTCTATCATCAACATGCCAACTGCGATCCCAATGTTGATCAATGGGCGAGAAAACACATTCATGGACTTAATCTGAAATATTTGCAAGACTATGGCTTTCTTGTGAGAGTGCTCTTCTTATTGACTTTAAACGATGGTTAGCTGCTTTCAATGTTATATGCATCTTTTGTAATAATCCTGGTAAGGAGAGGAAAGTATTTCCCAATCTAATCAATGATGACATTTTGCTCCCACCTTGGGATAGTAGAGTGAATCAACACTACCATGAAGTCACGAAACGTTTTAAGGATTTGTGTGTTCCTATTTTGTCTGTTCGTTGTGGTAGCTACGTTCATAACCAATGCTTCTTTCTTCCTTACCTCAACACTGCCAAAGTCCTGTATGGTCATCATTGCTCGCTGTATGATAGTTACCAGCTGTATCTATTTTATCTGTTTCAAACCATTGATTTATAATGCATGCTTGTTACCGTTATTCAATAAATGTTACTATGAGAAGAGTTGTTGTTTTCATGCAATGGATGGGTTAGATAAAAGGCGATCATGTCTTTCTCAAACGACTGCGGAACATTACATTTTCATAGGCAAAGTTTAAAAGGAGCTGTTCAAGATTATGTGATAAATTTTCATAAAGATGAGACCGACATCGAAGCAGTGGTCGATGATGCTAGCACTCTATTTCTAGAGTTAATGAATACATTCTCTGATAGCATTGTCATGGCGCGATTAGCTGCGAAAATTAAGTTTAGTCATTTTGGAAAGGAAGAGGTGGAAAGTCGCTCTTTCCATTTTGCTTCTTATTCAATGGAAGTGGTAGATCACCCTGAAGAATTTTTTAAAAGACATATGATAAAAATTGCTGAACGTCTTAACGCATTTAACCATCATGGCAGCAGTCTAGTGATTGAAGCAATTTCAGATATTCACATTCAACTTTCTATAAAGAAAAATTGAAAATGCAGTGGTACTTGATTGTAGCACAACTGGTTTTCGAGCTATGTCTGCTCACTCTCGAAATATATTCCTTCTGTACATGCGTCTATTATTTAAAAAAGGCTAGCAAATTCATATCTTCAAAAAGACTTGCTATAGACATCAGTAACGGTGAAACTATGTGTTGCGATGTATGTAAGCGAAAGGATGGAAATGAAAAGCGCATCTTCAAGAGATGTAAGCATGCTTTTTGTCAACGCTGTTTCATACGTAATTGCATTCAACTTTGCAAATGTAACCACTGTGATATTGCTCATTTCGAGTGTCACTTATGCCGCAATAGTTAGTACCTATGCAAATGTGGTAAAGACAGGTTTTTAGCAAAGACTAACACGGAAGATGGCAAAACGTAAAACTCAAAAGTCTTCAAAGTTTTTTTCAGCCATTCAAGCTCTCCGACGAATGAAAGCAAATCAGCGATACAATGCTATACGACATGCTAACGATAAATTCATTCGTGAAATTATTTCTCATGTCAGAAACTTGAGGACGAAGAAATTAGCACCAAAACAACGAAAGTTACTTAAGCGATATGCTACGAAATTGCGTTTCATCTCCAATCCTAAAGTCACCCTTCAAAGAAAGAGGAAAACTCTAACACAAAAGGGCGGTTTCCTTTCAGCAATACTTCCAATGATAGCTCCTGCCGTGGGCAACCTATTGGGTAATATCTTTGGCTCTAAGCGTTAATTATGCAAATGTTGAATCTCAAAGTATTATAATGGATTTCAGACTTCAATGTGATAAAGTTCTGACTGTATCAGGTCCATCTCATGCAGGTAAAACTGTTTTCACGCTGAATTTATTGGATAAAAGAAGGGAGTTGTTTAAGGAACCTATCAATCGAGTGATTTGGTGTTATGGTATTTATCAACCGTCGCTGTTTCAGGAATTGCAAAGTCGCAACTTTATTCGACATGAAGGAATTATTCCAGTGGATAAACTTCAGTCTAATGATGTTGTTGTATTGGATGATTTATTAAAAGAAAGTAAGAATTCAAAAGATGTTACAGATATGTTCACTCGCGCAGCACATCATAAAAGGTGCTTTATCATCTATATCACACAAAATTTGTTTCCTGATGGAAAAGAAGCTCGTACACGAAACCTGAATACACACTGTTATGCTATTTTCAAGAATCCGCGAGATAAAAGTCAATTTGAAATTTTAGCGCGACAAGTTGCACCAAGAGGATCAAAAGCCTTAATTGAAATTTTTCAAGCAGCTACTGAAAAACCACACGGTTACTTATTCATTGACTTTACGCAAGAGTGTCCGGAAGAATTTAGATTTCGAAGTGATATTTTGAAAACTCCCATGATTATCTACAAACTATGAGTTCTTATTCTCGCATGATTGTTATTCCTCAGGATGAATATGTACAATTGACTGCCATGCAGCAAGTAAAGCAACCTCTTGCAAATCAAATGTATAGGAAAGAAATAGATTATCAGAAAAATGTTAACATCAAAGATCCACATCGTGCTGTATTATTACAATCGGAAACTGTTGAGCAATTGAAAAACTTGAAGAATAAGATGCGTGACTCTGTATCGACTGCTACACCTTTAGCATCTCACGCACATGCCATATCTCTTTTCAATAGTATTGAACCCCATCTCAATGTAAATGATAGAGGAGAAATCATTACAGATGAAAATAAAGTGATTGATGCTTCACGTTATGAAGACTTGATTCAGTATGCGACACGTAGAAAGCGCCGTCAGGGCTATGTTCCACCTGGTTGGACATACTTTCTTAAACTATTGAAAAAGCATAATGTGCCAAAATTTGCTTTGAATAATGAGACATTGAAAGCACTTGATTCAACAGTGGCTACTGCTCCAATGCTTCAGACGATGAAAATGCCAACAAATTGGTTTAAGGCGTCACCTGCTACATCCCCTCCCACACTCACTAAGCAAACAAGAGGAAGAACTCGACGTAGATCTACACCACCACTAAAACTAGTAAATGGAAAACGTAAAACAGCTCCTCCCAAGAAATACATGTTCTCAGACTATTAATATGAAGCAAATGTGTTGCTTGCCATGTAATGAGCCGCCAGAGGTGAGTGTCGTTGTCACTTGCACTTGCTGCGCCAGCTCTCACAATGAAACTCCTAAGCAATGTGAACACGATCACAAAACCGCTAAAGCTAAATGCTGTAGTTGTTGTAAATTTAGAAAGGCAAGAAAGCAAAAAGATGAGAAGGAGGAAAAAGAGTCAATCTATTATGATGTAAAACATCCGGCGGGATTTGCATCGATCAAGAAATTATCAAAAGCGAGTGGTCTTCCACAATCACAAGTGAAACGATGGTTAAAGGGTCAGGCTACCTATACACTCCACAAACAAGCGAAAAAGAAGTACCGCACCAGCCATTATATTGTTCATGACATCGATGAACAGTGGCAAGCAGATTTGTGTGATGTTGCCTCCATTTCAAAACATAACTCGGGCAATAATTTTATTTTAACCGTCATTGATATTTTCTCGCGTTATGCGTGGGCTCAACCTTTAAAAACTAAAGGAGGGAAAGGAGTAGCAAAAGCATTCCAAACAATTTTTCGAGAAGGTCGCATTCCAAAAAGAATTCAGAGTGATCAAGGAAAAGAGTTTGAAAATCAGCATGTGAGAAGATTATTTGAGAGGCATGACATTGGGTTGTTTAGTGTAAAGAGTGCTTATAAAGCTGCACTCGTTGAACGTTTTAATCGCACATTAAAAAATCGCTTGTGGCGACATTTTACTGCCAACTTGACACAAAATTGGACAAAGGTTCTACAAGATACACTACATGCCTACACTCACTCTATCCATCGTTCTATTGGACTCAGACCAGTAGATGTAAATGCTGACAATGTAGATAAAGTGCGCGAATCATTTCAACGTAAACGCACTCATGTGAAAAGTGATGTGAAAATTGGTGATAAAGTTCGTATCTCAAAAGTGAAGAGTGTTTTTGCTAAAGGGTACCTCCCGAATTGGACAGAGGAGGTATTTGCAGTATCAAGGATTGATCAAAAAGACTCTCCCACCACCTACAAGTTGAAAGATTACGATAATGAAGAAATTGAGGGTAGCTTTTACCGCGATGAGATTGAGGTAGTCACTGAAAGTGAAACATATTTGGTAGAGAAAATCATTCGGTGTAAAAAACGACAAGGTGAAGAATGGTGTCTTGTTAAATGGGCTGGTTATCCTTCAAGTATGAACTCTTGGATGCGTCGTGCCGACATCTTTCATCTAAGTGATCGACAGTGATTCATGCAAAGTTGTAACTAACAATGTTTAGGGTTTGAGCTATGAATCCAACTGCCTCATTTTATTCACGACCCTCCTATGTAAGTAGTGAAGGACAAATTTACAGCGGCGCTCGCCGCCAACGTGGAGGTAGCATACTTGGTGCACTGAAGTCTGTTGTAGCACCTCTCATATCCAATGTCGGAAGATCTTTAAAACGAAATGTTTTAAGTAATGCCGTTGGCTTTGCTGGTGATGTTGCTAGTGATCTTTCCAGAGGTAGAAGTTTTAAGAGCAGTTTGTTGAATCGTGAGAAGGAACGCGGTTTAAAAACATTGAAGCAGACCTTTGCTGGTGTTACTAGTAGTATATAGTGTGACATCCGGCGCGACGCTTCGCTTCGCTTTGCTTCGCTTCGCTTGCGCCGGATGACACACTTTTGGGGTTTTTTTCAAAAAATCAAAATTTCAAAAATTTCAAAAATTTAGGTAGACTTCAAATTTCACGTGGCCGAAGGCCGAAGGGCGAAAATTTAAGCGTTTTTAAAAATACCCAATTTTCAAATTTTTCAAAATCTCAAATATGTGAATTACAATTTTTACCTTGTAAATCATGACCGTTCCAGGACACCAAAAATCATAAAAGTTAAGAATCACAAAATTTGAGAATTACAATTTTCTCGCTTAAATCATGACCGTTTCAGGACACCAAAAATCATAAAAGTTGAGAATTTCAAATTCATGAATTTTATCCATCTTTCAGGTTTTCAAAATATATCATGTGACTAAAAATATTTCTTTAAAAATGGAAGAAACAAAAGTGGATGAAACAAAAGTGGAAGAAACCGCAAGAATATATCCTTCGTTATCATATGAACGTAGTTCTACTTTAATGGACATTGAAAAAATGAACATTGAAAAAATGAACATTGAAAAAATGAACAAAGAATAACACAAAGATAGAGTTAGGTATATGAAAGATAGGGAATCTCAATTATTATTAAGATTAGAGCATTATAAAAAATTAAGAAAGAGATGGACTAAAGTTAAGAATGTAACACAAGGAATTGGCATATTCTTAACAATAAGTTTAGGTGCTTTAACAATTGTTATATCTTCAGGTGTTTTAGTAATTCCAGTAGTTGCTACAGCTTTAACAGGTACGGGTGTTTTTGCAACTTCACTTGTTACAATGTTAGATAAATCTTTAATAACTAAGAAACGAAAATCATTAAAAACTAAGCATTTCCATATTAAAGAAGTCTGTGATAAACTACATTACTACTTTCAAAGAGTATGTGATGATAATGTTATTACGTTAGATGAGATTGAAAAATTTGATCAAATAGCTAATGAAGTAAATCAAACCTTTCAATTACAGTCCGAAAAAGTTGATGATAAGAATAAACAGGATGGAAAAATTTCGAGTGATGGTAAAACTTTTACTGGTGGTAAAATTTCTAATGAAGAAAATGACAAAATTTTTTTAGAAGAGCTAAAAACTTTAAGCGAAAATTTAAGCAAAACTTTATTAAATAAAACTTTATTAAACAAAACTTAAAACGAGAAAACTTTAAACGAAAAGATGTCAGACAACAAAGCAATAAAAAAATAATTTGTTCAGTAAAATGTTTTTGCTGTATTCCAATGTTAACACAAAATTCAAATATTATATTTTAAAAATGGATAAAATTAGAGCTAATAATTTTAAAAGAATAAAACAATTAGAAGAGTTAATAAAACAAAGAAATATTATGAAAGAAAATCATCTTCAACATAGAATGATAAAAGCTGGTATTCAATCTGATATGTTTGAAAAAATGCAGCAAACCGAGCAAGTAAAAACTGATTTTGAGAAAACTATGAAACCATTTAAAACTCTTGAAAAAGAAAGTACAAATAATGATAAACAAATTGATATAACAGATCCGGAACACAAAACTATATTAGATGACTATGGATTACTAGAATCAAACATTAATAAGAAATTACCAAAATCTATGCATTTTGAACATTCTATCTCATTTATAGATGGAAAAACAATACCTAGATTTTATCTCGGACAAAAAGAAATATTTCCACAACCTTTTCGAGGTTTAATTTTTTCACCAGATAAATCTCCTTTTAATTTAGATAGAAATTTTGTTAATCTTTTAAGAGGAGCAGATTTAAATAATTATGCTGTAGAAGATCTCATAAAATATAAAGCTATGTTAGATAGAGTTGGTGCAGTAAAATCTCTTAGACGTTATAAACAATTAGAAAATTTATTATCAACGGGAGTTAAAGTAGGAAAAGGTTTATCTGAAAAACAGAAAACAGAAACAACTGTATTCTTACCAGATGATCCACTAGAATTACTAAATAGATTAAATATTTTAATATCGGCAATAAAAGAAGGACATAATTCTAGTTTCAATGAAATTCATGCTATATTGAAAAGACTGTTAGAAAAGAAGATTCTAAATGAGGAGGATTATAAAAGTGTAATGAACCGAATGTTCTAGGGCTTCGCCCGTAGCTGAAATATGTTGTTTCTAATTTTTATCTATGATTTTTATCTATGATATTTATCTATGATTTTTATCTATGATTTTTATCTATCTTTTTTATCTACGATTTTTATCTATAATATTTATTCAAAATTTTAACTAAGAAATGTGTTCAGCAGATTTTGACAAAATTAATAATCATTTAGAAAATTTGACAGAGATTTTGGGTTCATCAAAATTTAGTACGACGTTAAAAATTATAACAACTACTTCATCACACACTTGTAATTTTATAACCCATTCTACATTTGGAACAAAATAAAAATTATCAAATTGCATTGACTAGTTTCTCTACATTTAACACTATTCAAAACGTTATCAAAGATGTGAATGATCAATTTAGATATTCTACTGATAAAGGCAAAACGTGGAAAGTACTAACTTTTCTTCCTGGTTCTTACGAAGTTGAATCAATATCAAATGAAATTAAGAGACATTTAGGTATACCATTTAAAGATAAGAAACAATTACATTTTGCAGTTGAACCGGCAGTTAATAAGTTTTCTCTTACTTTAGACGAAAATCATCAAGTTGATTTTAATCATGATAGATCATTGTCAAAGCTATTAGGATTTAATAAACAAACCTATAGTCAAGGTTATCATTTAGGTGAGAAGATTCCAAAAATAACTGAAATAAATTCAATTGTTGTACATTGTGACATTATTGAAGGAGGATATATAAATGGTAAATTGTCAAATTTAATATTCAGTTTTCCAGCTTTTACTGTACCCATTGGTTATAGATTAAATGTAATTCCACAAACATTAATATATTTCCCTATTACAAGAAAAACTATTAACAACATTGGCATTAGAATCACTGATGAGAAAGGACAAGAAATAAATTTTGGAGGTGAAGAGATTATGATAGATCTTTTGGTTCGGGAGGTATAAACTCCCACGCGAAGCTAGAGAAGTTTAATTTTCTTCTTCTTCTTTAAAAATAAAAATAAAAAAAAATAAATTTTTTTATTAAAAAATGAGTGAAGTACCTCCATTAAATAAAAAAAACCTCAAATTTAATCATCATCCAAATTTATCTAATAAAGTTTTGTTAGTTATTTGCGGAAGATCAGGTTGTGGAAAAACATATCTATTATTTAAAATTTTAACGACTCCAAATTTTTTGGATTATAACAATCTTATAATTTATACAACAACAGCAGAACAACCCGTCTATCAATTTTTAAAATATGGATTTAAAAATAATCTTAAAAAAACAGCAATTGCTTCATTATTCAAAGAATATGAAAAATTTGAAGATGAAGAAGAAATAAGTTCGTGGTGTGAAGAAGCAGCAAAGAATAGTCAGTTAGTAGAATCCAATAAAAATAAGCATATAAAGATACAATTAATAGATGATAGTGGTAATATGCAAGATCCTAGTAAACTAGATAAAACAATGAAACATTGTGTAATTTTTGATGATTGTGTTAATGATAGAAATCAGTCAGTTCAGAGAAATTATTTCACAAGAGGTAGACATAGTAACTGTAGTGTTTTTTATTTAACACAAAGTATGTATTCATTAGACGGAAGTGTTATTAGAAAGAATGCAAATATATTTATACTATTTGAAATAAATGCAAGAAACTTATGCGATTTGTTAAGAGATTTATGTATAAGAGATAAAGATGAATTTAAGCATTCGTGTAATAATGCTTGGTCAAAAGATTATGGCTTCATTACAATTAATATTGATAAAAAAATTCATGAAAGAGTTGTAGAAAATATTTTCGCGGAGTGAAAGTCGATAGAAAATATTTTCGCGGAGTGACCGAATAATTTTTTCTTATAAATTTTTGTTAATAAAAATAAAAAAAAATATGTTGGATGCTTATAAGATAGAGTATGTACCAGTTTTAAAAGATTATCGTCATCCTACAAATCCTGTAAATTCGAAGAAAGAAGTTAGATTTTATTATCATCATAAATACGTAGCGCTCGTTACAGATTATAAAACAAAACATGGTATTAAACCGTGTGTTAAAACAAAAGACTTTCCACTTTGTTTAAGAAGTTTCCGAGTATTTTTGGCGTATAATAATTTATGGTGGTTGGTTAAGAAAGAACATTTAACAACACATGAATTAGAAACATTACATCAATTACATATACCTGTGTATATGCAAAAACGGAACCGAAGTTCTATGTAAAAATTAATTTTTTCTTTTAAAAAATATGAATCGTGAAATGTCTCTCGGACAAACGTCTACGATTGATGAGTTAATCAAGAAACAAATTGCTGAGTTTGATGCGCAAATTAAACATAGTAAACGTAGTAAACGTATTAAAAAACAGAAACGTACTAGGCGTAGTATTAGACGTAATACTAAAAAACAGAAAAATGGAACAAAAGAAATATTAGAAACTCCTATTACTGATATCTTTTTCGATGATAGAATTAAGGATGAACTTGGTGATGATTTATGTAATTTATTTAATCCAAATGAAATTAAATATGAAAATGTATCTTTTATTAATGTAGTAAATGATATGAGGAAACTTTTAGCAAATGGTAAAATTATTAATTTACTTGGAAAAGTTGTTAAAGATCAGGAAAATATAATTCAAAATTTTTACGTAACCTTCTATAATAAAAATTCATTTGAAATATGGTTTTCGAATCTGGATGAGAAATCCGATGCTAACGAATGGATTTTTACAGGTAACATTAAATATGAAGATTTTGGAATGAAGTTAGTACAAAGATCGCATAGAAGGGCAGGGATTAATATGAAATATAGAATCAAAGAATATTTCGGTGAATATTGTTATATTCCTTCTGAAGATTTTTGTTTTATTAAATGTTATAATGTTTTACGAGGTTTTAATGAAGAACAAGGAGAAATGATGAAAGAAATGTTTAATAATTTTTTATATAAAGAGAAAGCCACATCTAGAACAGGAGTCATGTCAAACTGCAAATTTTCTCAATTCAATAAATATTTCGGAGAATGCGTTCAATATTATAGTCCTGCCAATCGTCATTTAAATCCTAGAGGAATTGAAACGTTTCATAATTATGTTTATTACAATTATTTTCACGCCGGTTCAACAATTGGTCACTATTGTTTAATTAATAAATCTCATAAATTAAAAGCTATTAGAGAAATTGAAAATAATTTCAAACCCATATATAAAACAGTTACTGATGAAAATCTAACAACGCGTCCATATAAAATCATAACAAAGAAAAAAATTGACTATGGTTCAACATATATTTGGGATCTCGAAACTTTTCCCGATCCTAACTGTTCAACAGCTCATCCTATTCCTTACGCTGTAGGAGCTATTAATTTTAATAAATTTATATGTGTTTACCGAAACAAAGATTGAAAGAATTAGAAACACGTTTGTTAAGTGATATGATTAAAATTAAACGATCAAAAGATGAAGATGAAATTAAAAAACTTAAAAAACAGATTAATGAGTATAATAATTTAACTGAATTAGAATTTAATCAACTTCAAAATTGTGTGAAAATATTTACAAGAACTGAGGATGATGAATGTTCAATCAGGGGAAACCCAGAGGACGTATGTCCGATCCATCAATTTTTTAAAACTCTTGGAAAATTTAATTATTCTAGAGTAACTTTAATAGCTCACAATTCATCAGGTTTTGATTCCTATTTTCCGATAAAGGCTAATTTTAAATTATCTAAACCGCCTCTTAAAACTTCAAGAGGAATATTGACTGCTTCATTACAAAATCCTTATACAACTGAATGTGTTAGTAGATATATTCAAAAATCTCTTAGATTTAAAAACAATATGAAAAAAGATTCACTTTCAGGTAAATTAGCACTTCAAACTATTATAATGAAATGTAGTTATCAACATGTAAATACAAGTCTTTCTAAATGGTGTGAGAATTTAAAAATTCCTACGAATGTGTGTAAAATAAATTATGAAATTGGAGACATAACACATGAAAATTATAAAGAAAAAGAAATTGAATGGAGACCATATTTAGTTAACGATAATCTTTCTTTAGCTTTTTGTATCTGCAAGTATAATAATGTTATGCAAGATTTAGTTGGTGAAGATATAACTACTAATTTGACATCCTCTGCTTTAACATTTAACGGTTGGATGAAAAGCGTACAAAATGACAATATAAATATTCATTCTCATATAGATTTATGGGCTAGAAATTATATTAGAAAATCTGTTAAAGGTGGAAGAGTTTCAGCAAATATAAGAAAATACATATCGCCATTTTGTAGCATCTTGTTACCAATATTAAAACAGTATTTACCTGGTCGCTCCCCTGGGGGGGCTTTGTCCCTTGGTCGCTACGCTGGTGGGGCTTTGTCCCCTGGAAGTAATTTAATAGATTCAATGAAACAGTATCGAGATTTAGGAGATAAAACTGAAATTTGTAAGAAAATTTCAAATCAACTACTTGAACAAAAACATGAATTTCTAATGGCTTTTGATGCCACATCTTTATATCCATCAGCTATGTATGATGAAAATTCAGAATACCCTAAAGCTGAATCCGCTAGAAAATTTAGACAAGAAGAAGAGCGGGAAATAGTATATAAATTTAATACTCCAACGTTTAGACCTAAAACTGGAATATTTACAGTTGTGTTTCAATATCCGAATGATATGTTTTTTCAACCAGTTCCTATTAAAGATAAAGTTAAAAATCAAAATAATAATTCTCATGTAAAAGTAATCAGGTTTAGAAATGGTATATGTTATGATGTATTAACTTCTGTAGACATACAAGAAATTGTTAGATGTGGGGGAAAAATCTTACATATTACTGATGGTATAATTTATGAAAAAAATTATCAAGTTTCACCATTTCGAAATTATATTGAAAAACTTTTTAATTTGAGAAAAAGATATAAAGCAGAAGGAAATACTGTAGGCGATGAGTTAATTAAATTATTGATGAATTCGCTATATGGCAAAACTGTGCAAAAAGATATAACCACTAAATATCATTTATGGAATGAGAATACATTGAGAAAAAATTTCACTCAAGAAGTAAAAGATTATGAAAAATTAAATGATGAACAATATTTAGCGAAAGTAGAAATGGAAGATGATGAATTTCTTAAAACTAATATTGTAAAAGATGGGAAGACGTCGTTCATGCCTTCACACTTAGGTTCTTTTATTCTTTCTCACTCTAGAAGAATCATGAATAACTTTATTTTAGAAATTAATGGTTTCAACGAAAAATACATTCATTATACAGATACTGATTCAATATACATTTCTAATGAGCTCTTCAATAAATTAGATGCTGCTGGATGTGTTGGTGGGGAATTGTGTCAAGGAAAAAATGATTATGGAAATGGTGGAATTATTTTTGCAATGTTTATTGCTCCTAAAATAAAATATTGTTTTACTGTAGATGAACAAGGGAGACTTAGTGAAAAGAAAACAATCAAAGGATATTCACAAGATAAAGTAAAAGTAGAAGATTTTCTAAAATTATATTCGGGGAAAACATTATCGACTACAGTTAATAAACCATGGAAAAGATCTTTAGAAACTGGAATTAGTATTCCTGATAAAAATAATAATACTGAAGAAAAAAAATTTTCTGGTCAAATAAATATACTTAAACGTCAAGCACCTGATGAAAATGAAATTATGTTACCTTATAACGGAGAAGATATTCAAGCTGAAATATTTCAAACAATCGACAGTGAGAGTAATTTATGTGATGATGATGACACGTGGGAATAATAATTTTTTTATTACATCTAAAAATTTTATAACATCTAAAAACTTATTAAATCTAAAACCTTATTACATCTAAAAAATTTATATCTAAAAACTTATTACATCTAAAACCTTATTACATCTAAAAACTTATTGCATCTAAAAATATTATTACAACTAAAAACTTATTACATCTAAAAACTTATTACATCTAAAAAATTTATATCTAAAATTTATATCTAAAAACTTATTACATCTGAAAAATTTATATCTAAAATTTATATCTAAAAAAATTTATATCTAAAATTTATATCTAAAAAAATTTATATCTAAAATTTATACCTAAAAATTTATATCTAAAATTTATTTCCATGAGATATATATGTTTTATTGTTAAAAAATGATGTTACCAAATGTTGGTGGAGGTGCATATATCCCGAATAATCGTGAATCAGAAATAGAAATAGAAAATTATATTATGAAAACTGGAGACGTTTTATCTGGTCCATTGCATCTTTCTATTCTTCCGCAACAAAATACAGAGTTAACAAATAAACAATATGTTGATACACAAATCAATGATTTAAAAGAAAAATATATAAACGATGTTATGATTCCACTGATGAATGAATTAAAGTTGCTAAAACTTAATGACAAATCATTAAACGAAAAATTATTAAAACTTGATAAAAAGGATAGAGAGCTAGAAACAGATATAGCAAAACTTTTTAAAAAGATTTCTGAACAATCAAAAATTTTAATATTACTTTCTATAAATTTAAAATCTGCAGTCATTAAAAATAAACATCAGATAAAAATGTTAAAAGAACAATTAGAAGATTAAATAGAAAAACTACCTGAAAGAATTAAAAAAAATTTAAAGCAGTTACAAACTACATTCCAAAAAGTGTTGATGAATTAAGTTCTAAAATTACTCAACAAATGAAAAAGATGAATAGAATAATAAATGAAGTAAACTCACTTAATGAAAAAGTTGATAAAATGAAAAATCTTAAAATCAATTTAGAAAATGAATTAAAGAAAAATTGACAAGAAAACTCTAAGGAAAATAAAGAACAGTTAGATTCTGTTAAAAGACAATTAGATGTTCTTAAAATTAAGTTAAATGCACTTAAAACGGCATTGAAGATTAATCAGCAGAAAATGCAAGTTAATAGAAAAGAAATTAAAGTACATCACACGCTGCTTGACGCAATAGATAAAGTGCAACAGTCAATTAATAAAGTTATCTCGAAGTTGTTGTCCATTCACAAACGTAAATCTTGATCAAAAACGTAAATCTTGATCATAAACGTAAATCTTGATCATAAACGTAAATCTTAGCGCAAACATTAACGTAAATATTTTTTCCCAAAAGTCAAATTTAATCCTAAAAAATGCCTATAATTTATAAACACAATCTTAAACATTTTGCTTCAAATCAAAAAATTGCTCATGAACCATCTATGAAATCTGTTTACCATTATGACAGTGTAGAAACAATCGGAAGAGAAAAGTTCCTAGGCACCGCAGGTGCCGTTCACACGGAAGGAGCTGGGATCTTCTCTGGTATTGGAAGTATCGTTAACTTAATTAAAAATAATAAAGATTTGATTACATCTGCTGCAAAAGGAGCAGCTGCTATAGGTAGTACAGCTAGTGCAATATCAAATGCTGTCAAGTCTCAAAACGAATTAAAACAACTAGAAGCTATTCGTAAACTTAGGAATGATTCCGAAGAACTAAAAAATTTAAAAAAACTTTCAGAGGAAACAAAAAACAAAAGTGCTAACATAGCTGTTGGGGAAACCTTGAGGAGTGGAGCTCCGTCTGATAGTAAAAAGGGGAAGAAAACAGGCGTAGCCATAAAACGTTCAATTGAACCTACGGTTCGTTCAATTGAAGAAATAAGAGGTAATGGCATTAATAGCGGAGCTGGTCTAGCAAAATTCTAAAATTATATTTTAGTAAAATTTTTTAGTAATTTTTTTAGTAAAAATTTTTTCTGTCTGTGAGAAAAACAAAAAGTCAAATTATTTTTTATAAAAATGTCTTCGCTTATCGAAAATAAATTTAGATTAGACGATCCTCCGTTCGTCAGTAATAATCAAAAAAAGAATGACTATATAAGAATTGCTATGAATCCCGGATCTTCCAGTAGAGTAAATACTGGAGGTGATTTAATTTTTGAAGTTGATAATCAGCAGAGTTATATATATTTACCTGATTCGTTTTTACATTGTGAATATTCTTTGTATAGTGATGCCAATTTTACAACACCATTACCAGATACCGATAATATTGCACTAGAGAATAATTTTTTTCCAAAATTATTTACACAAATGCGTTTAGATGTTGCAACTCAAAATATAGAAACAATAAGTGATTCTCCAGGTGTAATTGATACAATGCTTAGATTTGTAACAATTGGTGAAAATAATAAAAAGTATGAAATCGAAGGTTGGTTTCCTGATACTAATGATGGTATAATTGTTGATGATTTAACTCACGCTGGAACAGATGCAGCAGGAATTGCGAAAGATGTAGAAAATATTGCAAAACATTTAAATAAAACAAACAATAGTGCATATAAAGAAAGACGTGAATTTAACAAGAAAAGTAAACAGACAGTAAATTGGTCATTGTCTCCATTATTTGGATATTTAGATTATGATAAAATATCATATCAACTAAAATTTAAGTTAATAATTCATCGTACAGCAAATAATGAATTAATCTTTTTTGGTAAAACTGGAAAAAAAGCATATTTAAAAATTGATAGACTTGAATGGTGGATTAAGCATATTACTCCTAGTTTAGAGATTGAACCAGCTATTGCAAAAAGATTAAATACTAACAAACCAATTCCAGTAAATTTTCTAAAGCGTACTGCTAGTTCAGTAACTTTTTCCGAACAAAGATTTAACTGGCATTTTACTAGAACTGCGAATACTCCAAGATATTTATTACTAACATTTCAAAGAAATAATTCTCCAAGTTTTGATAAGAACAACAATCTTTTTCATATTAATACAATTCGAAGTTTACAAGTTTCATTAAATCAAACCCGTTATCCAATTGATCCATTAAGATTCGATGATACCAATAATCAATTTATGGAAGGATATGATTCTTATCGAAATCTTTGTATAGAATTTGGAGTTGAACCACAATTAACTCCTGGAGATTGGAGACATTTATATCCTGTTTTCTGTTTCGATTTAAGTACACAATCTGAAGATATTATCAAGACTGGTTGTGATGTAACAATTAATATTGAAAAGAAAGATTCCACAACTTCATTGATGGCTTATGGTTTATTGCTGGAAGATGTAAAATATTCTATTGAAATTCTTAATGGAAAGATGGTTAGGATAGGCTAAAGCCAGAGGAGCTTCGCTCCGATCGGTTAATAACCTGAGGACCTTTGGTCCGATAGGCTAAAGCCCAAGACTTCGTCGATTAAATAATTTTTTTGATAACTTAAAATTTTTTTTAGTAATTAGTAATAAATTTTTTTTGTAACTAGAATAGATTAAAAATTCTTAACTTAAAAATTTTTCGTAACTAGAATAGATTTAAAATTCCTAACTTAAAATTTATTCTTGACTAGAATAGATCAAAATTCCTAATTTAAAATTTATTCATAACTAGAATAGATCAAAATTTCTAACTTAAAATTTTCGTAACTTAAAATTTTTTTATTAAAAATCTCGCAAGCGAAAAGTAATAATAAAACTGTTGAATTAAAATTACGTAATATTGTTGACAAAAATACCCCTAAAACTATTACGATTAACAAAAAGAAGTATTACATAAGTAAACCAATGATAGAGAATATTCAATTACAAGAAGAAAAGAATGGTGGAATTCTCCCATTAATTCCACTAATAATAGGAGGCATAGCAGCAGCAGGAAGTGTTGCA
This sequence comes from Prostheceraeus crozeri, assembly GCA_907163375.1. Classification (NCBI taxonomy): domain Eukaryota; kingdom Metazoa; phylum Platyhelminthes; order Polycladida; family Euryleptidae; genus Prostheceraeus; species Prostheceraeus crozeri. Next base: position 24,765 of record CAJQUW010003994.1, read on the forward strand.
GGTGGGACAGCTGGTATTGTCCAAGCAGTAAATAAAAATAAATCAGAGAAGGCAGCATTAGAAGAACAAAAACGTCATAATAGAGAGTTAGAGAAAGTTGCTAGGGGTGACGGAATAGTAGATAATTTTATTAGTAAATTAAATTTGGTTGATGAAGGAAAACGAGTTCTTAAAATTATTCTCCACAATGTTGATGATTTAATTGAAATTAAAGAAACTAAAGATGGTTCTGGAATATATCTAAGTCCTAGTATGATTCGGTAATAACCTCAGGACCTTTGGTCCGATCGGCTAAAGCCTCTGAACAAAGTTCTATCGGCTAAAGCCTCTGAACAAAGTTCTATCGGCTAAAGCCTCAGGACCTTCGGTCCGATTCGGTAAAACTTTTATTTTATCTTTTAAAATGAATTCTACAAATTCCGAAAATTTAATTAAATTAAAAATTTCTAATTTAGATTTATTGAATTATCTCTTAAAAGTACATAAAACCTCAAATTGTCAGCATATTGGAGGTGACATACAAAAAACATTAGAAAACTTTCCTGGATTTATTTGGAGTAAATATTCGAAAGAAAAACATCTTCCTGGTCATTCATATACCGGTCCAGGAACTCGATTAGATATAAGACTAGATGAGAATAATAATCCGAAACCAGGCGAAGAACCAATAAATAGAGTAGATGCCGCAGCTTACAGGCATGATTTGGCTTATCGAAATCATGATCTAAGTTCTCGACATGCAGCTGATAAGAAGATGATTCAAGAATTAGATAGTATTCAAAATCCAACATTTAGAGAAAAAATTGAAAGAATGTTTGTTAAGAAAGCTTTACAAGCTAAAATATTATTCGGTCAGGGTTTAAATGAAACTAATAACTCTGAGAGCAACGCTCGAACCTACGCGTCCGAAATGTCGAATGACCTAGGACGCTATGCGTCTGAAATCCACAAGGAATATAGAAGGCCTAAATATTTATTGAAAGTAGAAGTATTTAATAAAGATGATATTTGGAGTGCTGATCTTATTCATATGCCGAATGAAAGGGACTACAAATACGCATTGACCGTTATAGATTTATATACACGATACGCTTGGGTAAAGCCTTTAAAAAACAAAAGTGGTCTATCAGTTAAATATGCGTTTGAAGAAATCTTTGAAGAAAGTAAGAGAAAGCCAAAAAAATTGTTTGTTGATAAAGGGTCGGAATTTTATAACAGAAATGTTCAGCCACTATTTGAAACTGTTTATTCCACAGAAAATGCAGGAAAGGCTGTAGTGATAGAAAGATTCAATAGAACGTTAAAAAATAAAATTTTTAAGAAATTTACTCAGCAAGGAAATCAGAAATGGTTGAAGATATTACCAGCAGTTGTAGAAGAGTATAACAATAAGATTCATTCTGGTATTGAAGAAACCCCAAAGAATGCTTCTGACGACCCTGATATAATCCGAAAGAAAATACTCGAGAATAATTATTCGAACGAAAATAATTATTCGAATGAGAGTAATCCGAATTTACAGAAACTTAAGCCGAAATTTAAAATTGGAGATAGAGTTAGAATATTTAAATATAAGAATAAATTTGAAAAAGGCTTCGTCGGATACTGGACTAAAGAAATATTTGAAGTTTCTAAAATAAATCAAAGTTATCCGATTACTTACGAAATCAAAGATTTAGATGATGAAGATATCAGAGGCCGATTTTATCAAAATGAATTACAGAAAACAGAGCTTTAGCTTCGCTTGAGTTGTAGATTGTTTAACTCTAACATTATATCTAGAAATGGTACTCCTTTTTGTAATTTGTACAAAACGTATAAACATAATTGTCCACAATAGATAGTGCCTGGTGTTTGAATTTGAAACGTATTGTATGTTCCCGTTCCAAGTAATTCTTTTACTTCATTTGTAGAGGGCAAACCATATGAATCAAAATAATAGTTCTGCTGATAATTTTTAACGCCTGCTGACCAATGTACGCCTTTTTGGTCTGAAGTGTGAAGATTCGTTATGAAATTTACAGTTTGAACTTTGTTCCGGGAACTGAAGGTTCCTGTTGGCCTATTTTTGATCAATTGTAATTCATCCCTCATCAATATGTGAAAATTCTTTATTTCCAATTGATTAGCAATCTTATTTAAATCGAAATTCGTTGTTGTCTGTGTTCCATATAATTTCAAAAACTCATTTATGTTGCTCATTTTATAATAAAAAAATTTCTTATAGGGTCCCCCTAGATTTAAAAAACTGTCTCATAATGATGACTTACCTTACTACTTATTCGATTTTGAAATGATTATATTATAATTATTCTAATCTATATTGTTTTACATATTTCCATTTTCTTCATGAACTTCTCAAAATGAATTAGAAAAAACTGAGTTTTAGATGGTTCTTGAATCACTGCTTGCTTGCTTGCTTTTCAGATGTAGTTGTCCACAAAATCATTTGTCTTGAATGGCTTGCAATTGCGATGTCTCTTCATCTTGAGTTGATGATGTCCCCGGTTGTAGATTTAAAACTATTTGACTTGTTTTCATTGTCTTATTATAATAATCCATCTCAAGTTGTTCATCAAAAGAACGCTTCATTCTCGCCGTTTCACGTTTCAATATATATTGATTTTGTAAAGTTCTTCGCTTACGTTCTAATGCAGCAGCGCCTTTAACTTCGTTTAAAATTCGCTGTGATATTTCACACGACGTCAAGAAATCATCAAAATCAATATCACTAATGTTTTCCAAACTTTTTTGTAGTTCCACAGTATTTATGAAATGATTCTTCTTTACAAAGTCGTTGATCAGGCACACTTTTTTTGCGATTTGTCCTTTTGTCGTTTCAATACGATCACCCAAATGTTTACTCATCATGAATGATAGAAATGAATGAGATGAATTAAAATAAACTAACTATCTAATACTCCTTGAGAGAAGAACTTCATTCGTTAATGTGTTTCATTGTTTAAGTGATTGTTTAAAATTGCTATAACAACTATCTTGCATATCGGCGTTGCCCTTATGCGTTCTAAATTCACAATAAAAATTGCTTTTTTATTATCACCACACCCGCATGTGTTCTCAACTCACAACAAGAATTGCTTTTTATTGCTGCCCGTATGTGTTTTAACCTATTCATGTGGAAACAGGAAACGCTAAATGAATTTTGCAAATCGATTTTCTAAAACTGAATTTGAAAACAGACTTTACAAATGGATTTTGAAAATAGATTTTGAAAACAGATTCTGAAAATAATTTACGTAGGGGTAAATTGAAATGTCAAAACTTTACGCACGCGTAAGTTGAAATGTCAAAAGTTTACCGATGGGTAAATTGAAATGACAAGAGATAGCACGATAATTTTAGGGGAAAGCTGTTACATGTTTCTCTCTCTTCAATCTCTGTCTCTCTTCAATTATCAGCCAGTGTACGGGTTCATTGAATAATTTTGAGTTTATGAGTTACAATAATCTTCTAGTTCACACAATTAGTACTTTAAATAATGTTGAAAATACAATAACGAAGAATGTCTAAGTAATAATTGCGTCTTCTTAATTTATCATATTGCTCTAATCTTAATAATAATTGAGAACCATTTCACCTGTTTTTAATTGAGATAACGAAGGATATATTCTTGCAGTTTCATCCACTTTTGTTTCTTCCATTTTTAAAGAAATATTTTTAGTCACATGATATATTTTGAAAACCTGAAAGATGGATAAAATTCATGAATTTGAAATTCTTAACTTTTATGATTTTCGGTGTCCTGGAACGGTCATGATTTAAGCGATAAAATTGTTATTCACAAATTTTGAGATTCTTAACTTTTATGATTTTCGGTGTCCTGGAACGGACATGATTTGAGCAATGAAAAATGTCATAATCACACACTTGAGATTTTGAAAAATTTGAAAATTGGGTATTTTTAAAAACGCTTAAATTTTCGCCCTTCGGCCTTCGGCCACGTGAAATTTGAAGTCTACCTAAATTTTTGAAATTTTTGAAATTTTGATTTTTTGAAAAAACCCGCAAAAGTGTGACATCCGGCGCAAGCGAAGCGAAGCAAAGCGAAGCGAAGCGTCGCGCCGGATGTCACACTATATACTACTGTTACTCAAGGAAAGAAATCGCCTAAACGAATGAATAAAGGAAGGAGGAAACATCGCGGAGCTGGTAAGGTGCGATCTTCAGTCAAAAGGCATTCACGCAAACGTCGCAGAGGCTCTAATCATTCATCAGGCGCTAAACGACGACGCTTCCATAACTTCTAATCATGGAGTGTAAAACTTCCGGGTTTTGTTTGTTTGATCAACAAGCCATACAGACAGATATTCTTAGTTCAAGTATTGTAGATTATCATCCTCGAACAGCTGAGAATGCTGGCCCCATTGAATTTGTTATTCCTGGTGGTAGTGATGACTACATAGATTTGAGTTATGCGATGGTTGATTTGAGGTTTAGAATTCAGCAAGCAGATGGAACTGTTATTGACGATACACATAAAATTGGACTGAACAATTTACCATTGACTACATTACTTCGCGATGTTTCTCTAACGATTGGAGAGCAGCAGGTGGAAGGTGGTCAAAGCGATTATCCCTATAAATCATATTTCAATCATGTATCACAGTTTCATCCAGCAGCACAAAAAAGTCATATGGAAGCCATGGGATGATACAGAGATCAACCAGGAAAATTTGATGCTGAAACAAACAGTGGCTTTGTAAAGCGATCTGCTACGATTAAAGATAGTAAAGTATGTCAGCTATATGGTCCGCTGAATTTAGACTTCTTTAGACAGTCAAAGTTTTTACTCTGTAATACCGGCATGCGACTCAAGCTGACATTGAATAAGCCTGAATTTGCGCTGAATGCATTTGCTAAAGTTGACAATTTTAGAATTCATGTGGAAGATATTGCACTTTACATTCGTCGAGTAGTACCGAATCCAAGTGTCATTAGAGGACATGCTGAAGGTCTTAACCGCCAAAATGCCATTTACCCCATTCAGCATACAAAGCTTCTCACCTTTACAATTCCGAAAGATCAAAAGAGTTTCATGAAAGATGGCCTCTTTCCATTGGAAGCACCGAAGCTCCTCATTTTGGCAATGGTTGAAAATGATGCATTTAATGGCAATATAAAGAAGAATCCTTTCAATTTTAAACACAATCAGTTAAGTGAAATTGCTTTACGTGTAAATGGTGTGAGTCATCCTGGTCCACCCTACAAACCAGATTTTGCTTCGGATCAATTTATGCGCAGTTATGTTGATTTTATGGATGTCTGTGGCTTTTACAATACGGATGACACCAACGGACTGACTATGAAAGAGTTTAAGAGTGGATATACTATTTATGCATTTGATTTGACTGCTGACAGCGATATTAGTGCACCCTATCGTCAAGCGAACGTGCCTCATAATATTCGTTTGGATTTGACGTTCAAAAGAACACTAGCTGAGACGATCAATGTATTAATTTATGCAGTCTTCGATTCAAATATTGAAATTACAAAGTATCGTGACGTGATTCTTCAGTATAATCGTTAATGAGTTGGATGACTGCTGACGATATTAAAACTAAAGTACAGCGTAATGCAGACGAAGCGACGTTGAAAGCTTTCGATAATGTCTGTTCGCTCGATACCTTACCACCTGCAGTAAATCACTATCCCATCTTTATTGTGCTAAACACTCATTCACAGAATTTAGGCGGTGAGCATTGGAAAGCGATCTTTATTGGAGAAGACCGACGTGGTGAACTATTTGACTCTCTTGCTCAACCTCCAAATATACCAACACAGCAGTGGTTGAGAAAACATACGCGTCAATATCAGCGAAATGAACGCATACTACAACATCCACTTTCATCAACGTGTGGTGCTTTTGTACTATACTTCATCTTAAAACGTTTACATGTATCTCGATTTGTATCTGTTATTCAACACTTTTCATGTAATCCATCCTCTAATGAAAAAATGATTTGTAAGTTCTATCATGATTTGAAATAAAAACATGATGTTGGAAAAATTGTTTTTTATTTTACAATCCGCTGGGTACGTACATACTCGATGAGATAGTCTAGGATCACATTTGCTTGTACATGAGATTTTAGTCCAGTAATGATCACTTTACTATTATGAAAGATTGCAACATGCACAGGTAACCAACAACTAATGAGAGCTGCAGGAAAAAGTTCGGGTTCATAACACAAATTGTAACTGCTGGTACGAATCTTCAAAAATGATACACTTTCACTCAATTGAGTAGAGATCACCATATTGTCCACAGTCAGATTCGACATCACACACCTCTCCCTCTTCCATATCCGACGTAGTAGTCTCTGCAGCTCTAAGCGCATTGACTGCGCCGATGAATGAGAAAGGGCGCCGAGAATCTGTACAGTCCCATTTGGGAAGAGTTGAAGATTCCGTGAATTGTTCATCTTCACCACTAACATTTGAGGACGGCCCGGGTAATACTTGCTGTTTGGAAGGTGTTGGTGTAATGTTGTGAGATCGATTTTGGTGTAGAGTCTGAAGCGACGGAGAATGTTGACGATGGTGTAGCGATGGCGCTTCATGATGAAAAAATGAGTAAATTGAGCGATGTACCTTCCTTTTATACTTTTCCCAACTACCTTGATGAAATGTGAAGTTAGTATGGAGTTGGGAATGATAGAGTTGAATTCGCCGTTTGTTGACGCGCAACCAGATGCGATTTCCAATACGTGAATGTCTTTTCATATAGAAGTATTTCAAATCCTTAATGATATGATGTAGAGATTGAAAATGACGATAAGATAAAGCAAACTCTCTTCTCACATTTCCAGTTGAATCTTTGAAAAAGACGTTTCGATCATGATCCGTTTCAATACGTTGTAGAGAATCTAATTTCCAACTCATGGTGCGTGGTAGTCATGTCTGATTAAGATTTGCATAGTAAGGCGATGAACTCACGACGAATAAATGTCATGATGGAGCAATGAATGTATCTTCTACACTTCTCCCAATTGTATTTGCGAAATGAGAAACAGTTTGCGGAATGAGAATGGCAGATTTGAATTTCATTGTTGCGACGTTAAAGCCAAACTTGATCACCCAAGGAGATGAATCTTAATGTTTCAAAATATTCCAAATCCCTCATGATATCATTGAGGTTGACAAATTGTCGCCATGTTAATGTAATACCTCTTGATGTATGACCATAAGAATTTTTGAAATGTACGTTTCCATTACGATCAACTCTGATATATTGTAGAGAGTCCAAAATCCAAGTCTTCATGATGTTATGCAAAGCCGCAGATCATCAATATCAAAATGTCGTTTTATCATATTTTGCTTAGCAATGCGGCTGCAAATAGATTTGCTAGTAATCGAGCCGCACTCTTTTCTACTCCCATTGATCATGCACAACAGCTAAATGGAAAGTGGGAAGTGGGTGTCACTCAACTTGTTCATAGCAACTGTGTCTATACTTTTGATCATGAGGTGATGACTATTAATATGAGACGCACAGCTGCTTACCAGTGTGAAAAGGGCTGTCGAGTATACATTCCACAGTGGCCAAAGAAAGATCTCTTATCATGTAAAAAGTTTATATATGATTTCTTGAATAAAGCGTGTAATCATATTGTCCCATTTACTCCGCACAATGATGATTATACCTATGTACATCATGTAGTTGAGAAAGATTGGATTGTTGGTTTAAGTCTAAGTTTAAGAAATGATTTAGGTTACCTCGCTAGCGCCTTAACAAGCTATGATAATTATAACGTTAATTACCACCAAGTGGTCATAAACAGTTAATATATCGAGAGGAAGCTTATTATGTAGATCTTATTCCAAAAATGAGAAGACGTTGGTGAAGAAGATTGTGATTAAGCCAAGAAAGACAAACATGACTCCTGAAACATTATTGAAGAAATTTAATTATCTCCTTCGAGTTGATGGTAAACAAGTGGCAACATTGACTTATATCAAATCATCTAATCATATTGCAATAAGTAAATTAAATGATGATGATCTAGTATTAGTTTGTTCAAAAGATTTTCATCAGTTCTTACGACATCGTTCTGCAGATGTTCATGGAAAATTTGATATGCAACATTTACCATGTGAAAGGTCAAATCAATTTGATACAGAATGGGCCGTATCTTTATACAGAAAGTGTTTAGAGCCTTTCGGTGGTGTCTTACATGAAACAAGAGTGTTGATGCCTCGCATTATTACTTCAGTTAAATTGGTTGTAGATTATTTAAATGAAGTGATTAATGAGCAACAAATTTCATTTTCTGAAAAAGAAGATGTTTTGTCTCTCACTATAAGTGGAAAAGGTATGAACTAATTATGGATAAAACTCTAATGGACATTTTGGGTTTTGATCAAAATATCTTTAAAAGTGGTACTGTAACCAAAGCTAGAGCAGAAATATCACTATCGCGTCGTATTAACTATTTTCAGATATATTCCAATATTGGTGAAGATGTAGGTGTGGGAGATGTTGAAGCTCCATTGCTAGCAATGATACCATACCAGCCAAAAAGCTGCAGTATTTTATCTGAGCATACTTTCAAGAAAGTGCATTATACAAAGCTGAAATCAAACTACATCCCACAAATTGATATTGCAATTTATGACGATGCTGGTGCGTTGATTCCTTTTCATAAAGATGCTGTGACAAGTATCACACTCCATTTCCGAATGAAGAGTTAATGCAAAAGTATGCTAATATGTTTTTCCAATGTGAATAATATGGAAAGTGAAAATAAGGACTCGTTTCTAATCTACTTGCCCAGTAATGCTTCTATGAATAAATTTCCCAAAAATAAACCATCAGGCTATCGAGTAGAATTAAATCGCCCACTACATTTAGAAGGTGAATGGGAGGTTGGCGTTTCTAGTATTTGCTATGATAGCAATATTCAGAATGTGAATGATTTGGAAGAAATGATATTGACTCCTCGCACCCATGATGGAATAATGATGAATAATGCATTCCAGTTCCCATACAATTTAACGTCAGATGGAAAGTGGAACTATGAATGGATTCAGATAAAATCAGATTATTATGAACCATTCGGGAATGAGAAAATTATTAAGGCATTCAACAGTGGTAATACTTCCATCATGAAGAATAAGGATCAGAAAGTTTATGAGTTTACTATCTATCATTGGAGTAGGAGACAGTTCCTTCGCTTTCATTTTTTTACTAAAGGTCTTACACTGAGGTTGTATAATGAATTCTATCCGCATCTCGGTTTTGGCCATGGACTGCATCTAACGTCAATTGCTACTGCAAATGTTAAAAAAGTTTATTCAAATCGAATCAATAAATTTCATTATAAATTTAAAATATTTGATGAAGATGTTGTAGAATGTGAAGAACGCATCATTTTGAAAAAGCGTGGTGTTCAACCTTTATCACTTATTGAGCTAGTAAAACGATGGAATGAGACTGTGGGTAAGAAGTATGGAGAGAAAATTATGGCGGACAAAAATAAGTTGGTTATTCAGAAATATAATGACAAACTTACAGTTTATTTCTCTCCAACCTTGCGTCATTTTGTAAGACATTATACACCTATTATTGGAAGCGGTCTGGTGTATGCTTCTCATGAATATCACACTAAAGCTGATTCAGTTAATGATGAATGGTGGGTGGACATCTATGGTGATCGCATCAAGAAAATTTACCAGTCTTATCAAGAATCTAAAGTTGCTATCAATATAATGCCGCGTCTATATCATACAGTTGAAAGCTTCATTCATGTAGTAAATCCTTATATACAACAGAAGTTGAAGCATGTGATGAAAAGCAAATATGATGTAAAGACACACCACATTTCGATTTAAATTGAAAATCATCGCGTTGTTCTGAAACTGGGTGATGACATTCAATGTCAATTGAGTAAAAATTTGAAAAAACTCTTTGGTTTTTCAATGCTACAAACTGTGTTTACTGCTGCGCATACGATTGGTATAGAAACACCAATGACACTTGATAAACATGAACATCACCTTTACATTCAAAGTGATTTGATTCTTCCTATTTGTGTTGGTGAGAAAAAAGAATACATTTTACGTGATTTCATTCATGATAAAGACGCTTCATATGGAATAGTCGAGAAGATGTTTGAATCTATTTTCTATCATCCCGTCGTCAAACAAACTATACCCTCTATTGCTATCAAAATTACCAATGGTTTACAAGAGTGCATCCATGTGAAAGATACTAAATCCCTCGTAACTTTAGTGTTTCGGAAAACAAAGTGAAGTCATTGTGATATGTTTATTGAAATAAAAATATATGTATGAAAAAGTCTTTTCACAGATATAGGGGGAATGGGCTGACTGTAGGCATATATTCACAAGGAAGAAACGATCTCATGCGATACATAAAACAACCATGTATATCTACAAAAAGCAACATCAAAATACTGAGTTAAAGTTGACTATGTCAATACATCTCCTGAATGTGGTAGCGTGAGTTTTATTCTTTTGGGTGGAGGTATGTTTGTGTCAGGATGTCCATGTGGAAGAGATGTGTTATGTCCTATCCAACACCTCTTATCCTCCCATGCTGAAAGCGCTCGTTTCTTGAACGTGTGCGTTTTCACAGTATGAACTTGAGATTTTAAGATTGTCATATTGACAAATGTTATCGTTTTATTTTTATAGGCCTTCTTATAGGATCGATGTTTCATTTTGTGAACAATGGATTTTGATATACCTTTAGCACGCTTAATACTATCTGCACATTCTTTTAATTTCATGGAATACATTTTAGGACGGAGGAGAATCATTTCATCTATTTCCTTTCCTGCTGTTTCATCCTTAAAATAACCAAGTTTGGCTTTATTCTGTATGGAATAGAGTGGATGAGTGGGATTGTAGTTAGATGTATCGAAATATTTTTCTAATGACTTACCTACTTCATTAAAATTTAAATCTTTTTGAGTGGTAATTACTAAAAAGAAACTATTTGTATCACCACCTAGCAAGCGAACCTCTTTTACGAGAGGGTATGGTTTTAATATTTTGTAGAAGAGTTGATGCATTTCAAGCTTGGAATAATCTAAAACGGCTTGCCCAATATAGATGGGTTTGCACAACTCAACTTCTGATTTTATCATTTTAACACATACAAGATCCTCATCGATGATGTCTCTATCAATGAAAAGAGGTGATGAGGTCAATTTGTGATATTTTTGTTCATCAACGACTAGTTTGTAGTTCATACGTTTTCTAACATCCTCCATGGTCTTTCCGAAAAGACTGTTATTCTTATATTTATAAAAATCCTTTTCAAAATTATTTTGGGCGAGTGCACGTTTTTGACTGTTACTATCTATGTAGGGTTTGAGGAAGGCTTTCTGTCTAAATTTGATAATGCGGTGAACTGACTTTAGAAGCATGCCCATTTCTAAATAGAGTTTTAGTATGCAGAAGTGCACGAGATAATTTTTCTTATCATATTGGGTGAGCAAAAGTTTGCGGCATGGTTTGTACCTTGGCTGTCCACACTCTGTTAAGTTATTATGAAATTGTGACATGAATGGTGAAAACATATCTTCAGTCACTTCACCAGATTCAGGTGCGAGTGGGAAATCAGCAGTTTTATTTTTAATACTATTTGGATAAATCAAATCCACTTCAAAATAATATCCCAAATCACCTTCATCTGGAATCTTCAGAATGTTTGAAGGGTTGGAGTAATACGCAAGCTCATCTTGATTTAACCAACTAAACTCGGAGTGAGGTAGTGGTTTAGACAGTGAACTGCCATATAAATTATTTTGGTCATAGTACTTTTGGTGGATATGATCATTACCTACTGTTTTAGATTTTATGTGATGTTTATTCACAAATGTGAGACCACCGCGTATTCCGCCGTCAAATATGTTATACATCTCGGGGTCTTGTAAGAGATGGATGGTCTCACCAGTCATTTTAAAGGCTGATTTAAAGGACATGGCTGGTAGACTGACAAAGTGGACAGGATCTAATTTGTCTTCTTCTAATGCCACTCGTCGAAATTCCTGAAAGACATCAGCCAGCAAAATGACATCTAATTCTAAGTAAGCGATCATATAACCACCAAACGTTTTACAATCAAATTTTAACCATGCCTCTTGAGCATGTTCATAGTCCTCTACTGGACAATCTTGACCCGTCAAATCGTTTTGGAATTTGTCAATGGAAGGAAGGGTTGTTTCATTTAGTTTAGACATTGAGCTAAAATACGCATAGGGAAAGACTCCTTTGCGAGTGATTATTTCATCCGTTAAGTTTGGATAGTGTTTCTTCAAAGTTTGACTATGGGGAAGAAACTTGAGATTACGAACGAGAGAAGCTAGTGACGCTGACATGAATTGGAATGAATCTAAAAATTTTATTTCGAAGAAGACTGTCTTATTTTCTTTAGTTTTATCTACTGGTACTGTTGCTGTCATTGCCATGAATTTTTCTCTCGTTTGCGCTATTACATTCAACTGCCACGATTTCATCTGGCTCAACCCTCCTTTTATGAGCATATGACTGTCATAGCCCTTAAAGTTATGAAAAATGACGGGTAGTACACGACGTCTCAACCTAAGTGAAAAGTTACATTTGGAGCACAGTGCGTTTCTAAATTTACCAGTGATGTGATCATGATCACGCACTTTCTTGATTTTATCGTCATCAAACGTTTTATGACATTTAGGACAGGATGTGCAACTTTCAAATTTTTGTTTGTCTTCATCTGACATATGTAGTGACTTACGCTGCAATTGGGAATCATATGATTGTTGAAATTTAGCAGCTTCATCGGGAAATTCTAGAAATTTTGAAATGCAATCTTCATCTTGCCAAGTATGCATTTTGTTTTGCCTATTTCTAAAACGGTCATGCCATACTTCATAGCAGGATATGGTTGCTGGCTTGTGGATGATATTATCAATGTTGCATTCTATGTCTGCGTAAATGACACGCAGGGGACTTAATTAGTCACCATTATCCCTATGTGAAAATATTTTATCTTTGGGCATGCGTTCCATTTGTAATTTACCTCGCTTGCACCATTCATAGTGAGTTTCAAATTTATCTTTACTCCAAAAGGAGCGGATGCAGCGGTCGCATACAAAATGTTCACCTCTTTTAGAGTGCCCCAAGTGTGTGTACAAGCGAGAGATTTTGGGTATACCACAGTAGTGCCATTCCTCGCTATCATCTTGTTTTACTAATAAGAGGTTGACTACACGTTCATAACAAGTTGAACGTGAATTATAGCGGGCACCCTTCAACCCCTTCTCCCACACGTGAACGACAATTTTAATCTTATTATGTTTTTCGAACGTTTCTACATCTTTGATTTTCATGTTGTTAATATCACAACCTTCAAAGTCTAGTTCATCCTCCCACTGTCTATAGCTATAGGTGCGATCTCGATGCGCGTTGATATCATTATAGTGAAGGATGGATAGGACTGCGTATTTGAAACACTGCGATTTACAATCGACATTGATGACAGCTTTCTTATTATACAACGTTTTTGGTAGTTTAAATGTGCCTCGAGCTGCATGACTTTCTAATAGGGAAATTTTGAATATGGCTGAGTCCACACCATCAAAAATGAGAGAGCTGTCGCGTTGATTGAATTTATCTACATTTGATTTTAAACATTGAATGTGAAAATTTAGGCAAGACTCGCAGTCTACAACTTCGGTTGCGGAAGAGGAAGGAACATGAAACTGTATTCTCTCCGTCACTTGACCCGTTTGAAAATCTATCTTAATATATTTTAGTTTAAGGTAGATGAGCGCCTTCATTCTAAAATTGTCTAAATTGTTGAAGAGCGCTTCGATGATGTTAGAATTTTGAAGGAGCCACTCAGGAAAATCTACTATTTGAGTATTGGACTCCATGCAGTAGTCGCGTACTAAATTATTATGTGAAACATTAATGAGGGAGATGGTAGAGGTACCGTCGGTGTAGTGATCATTTGCATGCGTGTGTTGAAGTCTGTGAGAAGATCGCTGAAAGTGACTATCAAAAGAAAGAGGGCACAAATCGCAAGGAAAGGAGATGTCATCGTCAGAATCAACTTCACCTCCGGAGATTGACGCCGCTTTGCGTTGACACACACGTTGTTTGATGTGTCGAAGGAGACTGTGCTTCCTTGTAAACATATGTCCGCAGTCGGCACATTCCCACTCGTTGCCTTGTCGCGAGAGTCCTGAGCTATAACTCACATCACCTGAAAGAGAAATCATTCTATCATCTCTGTTCAAGTCTCAGTGTATTGTTACAACCTACCTTGACTCAACAACTCTAAACTTTCCTCGAGAAGGGAGGGCGTTGGTGATGAAGTTGATGCCTGAAATTGAGGAAGATGCTATTAGCCACACGTTTGAGGGAGATGAGTGCAGAAATTTTCAACTTACCATTTCAACGAAATCAAGTTTAAGGTTGATACTTCAACAAGATAGAGACTTCACTCAAATTTGGAATTCACGAGAGAGCAGTTCACTTGTACGCCTCAAATATAGAATTCGCCAGAGAACACTTCACCTATATGTCACAAAGAGTGAAATGACACGAATGTCACTTTACATATATATTTTCATATTCATCATTCATTGGCTGTTCATTTTGATTGGCTGCTTGTTGATACTTAAGAATTAGAAAACATTTCAAAGTTATTATTCACAGTCAACATGACAAGCCCTCCGACAACGCCGAACACAAAATTCTCTTCTCCATGCTCAACACCAAAGGCGCTCGTTGCACCAAACGCTCCATCGAAGGGGAAGATGGAGAAAATATACCGACTGGACAATATCAGAAAGTTGTCATTACCAGCGGACGACGAAGAGAGTGTATGTGAGAAGGAGTGTCCCGACTTAACAGGCGTGAGGTGGAAGTATCTGCAGCACGACACTGATGATGTGATGGAGATCACCAGCACCAAATTCCTCCACCAATTATGGGAATGGTACACCCCTAACTCCCAGCCACGAACTATGGCGGAGTGGGAGTACATCGACAAAGTGAGGCTCGCGGTAGAAGAACGATTGAAGCAAGTGAACTGTTTTTGCGATCTATGTGAAGTCAGACTCTGGGACGATATTGACGATGAAGACCTTTTGAAATACATGCCATAATAAAGTTTTATTTCGTATTATCTTTGCTTTCATACTGACTTACTTGAATGGGGCTTCAGTGGATGATTTAACCATGTATACTTTTTCATTTGGAAGTAGTAGCACGCTTAGTCTAACTTGTAAATCTTATAACATTTCATATGGGCGATGATGGTAGATGAAATAGTGTCAAATAAAATTAAGATAGCTTACACTTCTGATACAGGGATAGCAATCGACTGCGATCCATGTGTAAAGAGCTTGTTAGACTACGGATGGGCTTAAGTGGATGATTTAACCATGTATACTTTTTCATTTGGAAGTAGTAGCACGCTTAGTCTAACTTGTAAATCTTATAACATTTCATATGGGCGATGATGATAGATGAAATAGTGTCAAATAAAATTAAGATAGCTTACACTTCTGATACAGGGATAGCAATCGACTGCGATCCATGTGTAAAGAGCTTGTTAGAATACGGAAGAGAGAAGTGTGTTATGTTGCGTGTGGCGCGTGAGTGTCCTCCCATTTCATTCCATTCATCAATTCGTCTCATTGATAGAGACAGGTAGAACTCATGGTTCTCATAACGTATGCAATGGAAAGTTTTAGGCAACCTTCGACAGTTGGCTAAATGTCGCCCTGGCGCGAATGCATACTACGTTGAGACAGAGGCAATCACTTGCAAACATGACGCAGAGAGGTTTAACAAGATTGACCATTGCCGAATGTCCCTTGCGGTATACATAGCTACGGGTTTCACCGCCGTCCTTTACAGGAACGCCCGTCGAAAGGAAGTATTACACCGAACTTCATTTGCAACGTTCAAGTTGACTGATAGCAGATTCAACTTAATGATAGTATTCGCCAGTCTGAAGACTGCCCAGGGCAAACCGCGAGCAGGTTCTATCAAATCTTGCCCCATGGTGGCCCTTAAGAGAGCCGATGGTTCGTTCTCGGGAGTCGTCATCTTACAGCCTACCGATTCTGCTGAGAGAGTCTTTGACTCTCTCCTTGGTAGCAGTGTCGACTTCCATGCTAATTGGTATGCGGCTGAAAAGTGGAATGTAGCGCCATTCCGTTGGATTGACAACACTTGCTGTCATCGGATTAACAATCCGAGCAAGATTGTTGTGGACTCTGTCTTACTCCTCTAGTCTAACAAATTCCTCAAATAAATTTCGCGGCCTTAACTGCGGTCCGCGAGGAGAGCTGACTTGACTGTTCGGCGTCTGCATGACTGAAATGAAATGAAATGAGAGGTAGTAGTTTATATACCCCTCTAACGCGACGCAACGTTCAAGTTGACTGATAGCAGATTCAACTTAATGATAGTATTCGCCAGTCCGAAGACTGCCCAGGGCAAACCGAGTGGAGGTTCTATCATGTCTTGCCCCTAGGTGGCCCTTAAGAGAGCCGATGGTTCGTTCTCGGGATTAACGTGATGGGGTGGTGAAGGCGGGTAAAAGATCTGCAATGAAAATGATATGTATTAGAATAGGATATACTATCTTATTTGCTTTTCACTTACCAAGTTAGCCATCCTTGGGTAGTCTCGCGCGCTTCGGAACAGAAAATTTATGCAAATGTCCGCGCATTCTCAGTGTGGCATGCAGACATTTCTTGGTCGGATGGCCATTGTAGCAAATGATGGACTCGTCGAGACTACGGTTGACGAGGACTTCACCGTCCAAATGATTATCCCGAATAGGGATGTGAAACTCAAACAAGCGATCCTCATTCACACGATTCCACTCATCCCTCATGCGCTCCAACTTCTCAAACGCCTGTCTCTCATCACCCCGCCGAGCCACATTCCTCTCCAACTCAACATTCCTCGCTCTCAACACACTCATCTCCTTCATCATCTCCTCAAACTTCGCTTCTGCATCTCTCATTCTTCTCTCTGCAGCACTCGCCCTCTTCTCAAAGTCATCATTCTTCTCTTCCAACTCTCGCGTCTTATTCTTCAAATCAGTCACACTACGCCTCATTCGAATATTCTCATCCGCTACCTCCTACGACTTCAGTTCCTTCTTTTTCAACTCATCCAACTCCTTCACGACTTCATCCTTCACCTTCTTCAAACTCTCATACTTATTCACCAACAAATCATGCGCCATCTGCTGCGAAACATGCTTCTTCTCTTCATCCTTCAACCACCTCGCCGACTGCATACGAATCCCACCACTCTTCACTTTTGGGGAAGATGAGCTCTGCGAGGGGTCCTCAACAACTATGTTGGAGACCTCCGAGGAAGAGCTCAACTTCCTCACACACTTCCTCACACGCTCCCTATCTAAATCCACATCATCCTCATCATCACTCTCAAGCACTCTCTTTTGCTCAATCTCAGTCTCCAACGAAGCAACTGCTTTCGCCAACTCATCATTCACAACAACATTCTCAACAACATTTTCCACCTTGCCGTCTCGCTCTATCGCCAACATTCGCTCCCTCTCTTCAACAATCAACTGCGTGAATCTCAGGTCATTCACCAAGCCTCCACTGCAATCTGCATGCACTCTGTAAAATCGCGCCTCATCCTCATCACCCTTCAACACTCTACACTTTACACACGCAACCCTATTCAGGATAATCATGTGGTCAGTGCCCGCCTTCTTCACATGCGCCTTGGCGTCCGCACTGCGATTGATTCGCCCACATGTACACATTTTAATATGGAATTTTCTATTTTTGTCGTTAGCCATGCCTGAGATTTCTTGTTAACTGTAAGATAATGAAATTTGTATAAGTTTGGAATCATGTAGTACAGTCATATTCCTAAAGCATTACACTTAGTGAGGAATGATAGATTTGAGTATAGTGAGTGGCACTCGATACCGTCGACAGCCCGAAGGCCTTGTACTGATCACTAGGTAAGTGAGAGAACCTCCCCGATACCCGCTATTTACAGCTGAAGACATCATTGTCACTGCCCCGAAGTGGTAACAGCAACGCCGAGTCAAAGGTAGTGATCAGTAGCTGGGATCTAACCCCTCACAGCTGCCTTAGACTTAGTTAAATTTAAAATCTGATAGCAGATTTGAACTCAGCATACTTGAAAACCCTAGTCTACATGTTAAAACTTTGAAAAAACTGAAACTTAAGAATTTTTAAAAAATTCCGCATTTTACTACTCATACTACTTTTAAAAAATTTTATCAGTAGTAAAAACACTATCAAACTCTATCACACAAACTTTGAAGTAAGAAGATAGCTTGCCTACTTCAAAAGATAGAGTCCTTTGAAACACCCGATATCGGGAGCTCAGAGCGACGACCGTCGCTTACCTCGTCTTTCGATGAAGTGATGAGACTTTCGTTGTCGGGGGTTTATATATGCTCGGAAGAAAACTTAAAATGGCTCTATCTTCGAAAGTATTCATCGTAGCGACATGCGGTTTGTTGCAAACGATTCGTCTTATCATTCTCTATCATATGACACCTGAACCATTCTCATATGACCACGGGAAGTGGGTGCGTCAGCACATGTCCATGTAACATGCCACAAGTGAAAAAATTCCTAAGTGTGGGAGCTCCAGTATGGTGAAAATTTTGAAAAATTTAAAACTTCCGAATTTCGACCTGGGACCTTGACCAAAACATTTTTCATCAAATTTCACGGACCCCCCTCCACCCCTCGTTCGGAGAAATTTGATGAAACAAACTTTGGTCAGGGTCCCAGGTCGAAATGCCACACTTTGGAAAATTTTCAAAATTTTGTCCATACAAAGTCACTCTGACACTTAGGATTTTTTCAGGTGAGCTCCGACCTAAAATCTTGTAACAGCTCTAACTTTTGAACGGCTGGTCCGATTGACTCGCGGCAAAAATGTCATCAAGCAGTTTTTTCTCTTCTTTCAAACGAGTAGCTGTAAGACAAAATCCGTCCACTAGAACCAAAGTTAGAAGATCGCTGTCGGGGGGGGGGTCGGTGAAATTTGATGAAAAATGTTTTGGTAAAGGTCCCAGGTCGAAATGACACACTTTGGAAAATTTTCAAAATTTTGTCTATACAAAGTCACTCTGACACTTAGGATTTTTTCAGGTGAGCTACGACATTCCACCCTCCCAACCTGGCCGGCACACCACGCCAACCTGGAGAGCGCAGCACACACCACCTCGCGCTACGTCGGCCGTCCAGAGGGGGGGGGACGTCAGACACGAAGCAACACGGCGGCACACCACGACCGACTCGACTGACAGGAGGGGGGGGGACGTCAGCGACGGCGGCCATCTTGCGCGGTCCAGTGGTGGAGTTTTACTTACTACTAAAATCAAAAGTCATTTTGCTATCTTCAAGTTATATTTGCAATAATATCTGTGATGTTTTGAATTTCCATAATTTTCTCGCTCATCATTCACATCTATCAACAGGGTTGATGGAACTTTTTATATCTTTTCATCATCGCAGTGAATTTCCACATTTTCAAATTTCGCGCGTTACTGATGCTTCTTTGTGAAAGTTCTCCACACTGAAAGTTCCCTAAAGACAGCTTTTTGAAGAAGACTGACATTGATTGGAATTGATTTGTTGTTAACTGTACTGTATAATACAAGTTAACTTGACATTTCTGTACTTTTTAATTATCCGCTTGAAATGTTGATTTTAAGCAGTGTGAGACTGATACAAATCACTGTTTAATCCTTAGTTTCCTGAAACATTGTTACAGGATGTGGCATTCGTATTTCCGTATTTTCCTGTCTTATTTCTTCCAAAGTCTCCACGTCTCTACTATGTTAAACCCGAAACATTTTTATTTACTGCTTGTAAATGTAAAATCTACATGGGTGTTTTGTGACAAAAATATTGCGAGCTGCATAGTTCAATTGACAGATTGGCTTGCGATAGACAGATGTGTCAAAACCATTGTTGGCTATGTTGATGTCGATATCCAAGAATGGGATGCGTTTTCCACCAGTTTACTTAGTAAACTTAATTGGGATGGCATAATCAAAAAGTGGTTCAAATCATCACCTACAAAGATCAGAGAGATGTCATCCACATACCTTTTAGATGGCAACAATACTGTAGGACGAATAGGAATGCCAGAGTTATGGACTTTGACGCACCATACGACTTGCCAAGTTGGGCACCATGAGGCACAATATGTATTTTTATAGGCATCATCAGGGACAAAAGATTTCACCATCCCTTTGATAGATCATTACGCTCGTAGGTGCTATGCAAATGACAGCTAATTTGACTTATGACAATACAAATCATGAACCCCCACCTATTCCTAAAAACACTTTCATGCAATTACTTAGAGCTGCAACAGGTGGCCTTTTCTTTTTAATGATAAACTTTATAAGCAAGTGTAAGTCATGGGCTCTCCTCTGGCTCCTACATTGACCTACTTGTTTATGGGTGTTCTTGAAAAGAACTTTTTGCATTGTAGAAACTACTACATGAATTCGAAATCTTATAAAAGGTACTGTATGTGAATGACATCTCTCTGATATTTTTCGGTGATGATTTTGAACAATTTTTTGATAATGCTTACTCTTGGTTTCCCAATGTTGAATTTGATAAGGAGACTGGTGGAAAATGCATCCCCTTCTTGGAAATCGACATTAACGTAACCAACAATGGTCTTGACACATCTGACAATCTGTCTATCACAAGCCAATCTGTCTTCATCTCAATTATTAAGCGATGTGTCCTAATGCTTGGAAACGTGTACTCTTGATCACTATTTTACATAGGACTTAGTACTTGGACAAATTTTCATAAGGAGGCTACTACATCAATTGACATTTTCACTTCCAACGGGCACCCTATGCATTCTATTTACAAGTACATAAAACGGTTCTTCTACTCTATAGCCTACATGATCGAGCGAATCTCTACGAACAATCTGACCAAAGCAGACATTTTTGTATCAAAATTCCCTTCATAAGGAAAGAATCTTATCATATCGAAAAGCGTTTAAAACAATCTTTTGTCAACATTGACAAATATTTTAGTACAAAATTTGTGTTTATAATTAACACAGGGAAGGTGCGTCATTTCTCCTTCTTGAAATCTTTGACTCTCAGGCCCCTTTTATGTGGTGTTATTATTACCTTAAATATGAGGTTGATCAGCATTTTTCTTACATTGGCAGGACTGTCCGCCACCTAGGAGCTAGAGTAAGGGAACATCAAACTAGAAGCTCTCTGCATGATCATCGTCTTGAATTTACTTGTCATGGAAGTATTGTTGATGTTTCCATTTTAAGTAATGATGACTACACTCTAAATATCTTGGGAGCCATACACATCACCCGTCGTGAAGCTTCTCTCATTGATACACCGGAAGTACCAGCATTCTCCCTAAATTGGAGCACAAAAGGTTTTTTATCATGGAAGTGCAGATCTTGAATCACTGAATCCAGAAATCAAAATCTCATGTGTCGCAACCAATCTCGCTCGGTTAGGAGTTCAAGCTAAAAAATGTAAAGACATAAGACCTCCATTAAATTCATCTTTGTATACTACATAATCGCAATATATACTTAAGAATTGCATATTTCAGTCCTTAACGCATTTGAGAACGATTTTTTTATCCGGCTGCCGACAGATTTTCCCTAGCAACGGTCCCTAGTAACGACTAAAATGGGTCTATATTTGCTTCTTCGGAAGCTAGCCTCACCAAACTTTGCATACATATGATGTGTGGGGCTACAATGATGTGCTGCAGTAGCCCCACACAATCAATCTAACATTTGTGCTGTTTACAACATAGGCATCGACGCTCAAAGTTGGCAATTTTCTTTCCAAAAATTGCAAAAATCGCTAACGTTGAAGCTGAAAACTCAAAAAGGCACACCTCACACTTCAATGAAATTTTTAGAGCATCATTTGTAGGCCAAATTGATGACAAAAGATTGGCGTGTTTTTTTTTACTTACTTTGGGAGATATGAACAAAAAGCGACATTTTTAAAATGTCTCTTTTTGTCATGCTACTTATAGATCAATAATCCACAAATGATCATTCCAAGTGCCTTTTTCATGCCTGTTCTACTGCATAGGATAAAGATATTATTTCACACCAATTGGCTTCTTCATGATTCGTTCAGTTGGATCACATTGTGTTTAAGAACCTAAAACACAACTATTCATTTTCCTTTAATTTTAGGCCTACATGACCAGCAGCAACTCCGTTTACGGTTACATTTTCTTGTATGCCTTTTATTGTCAAAGAATGACTACGGACTTTTAATTGAATAATTTATGAGAATTCCATGGGAATCCTATACAGCGCCGTGTCTGTCTCATCTTAGAAGCTCAATTCTCATTGTGACAGAATAAACTATTTTTCGTTCCAGATCTTCTGCTGAGGAATCATGTCATTTGAATCATTGAGATGGGGACCGATGAGAAGGACCGTTAACAAAGAAACAAATATATTTAAGCATTTTAATCGTTGTTAAGGACCGTTGCTAGGGAAAATCTGTCGGCAGCCAGACAAAAAATCGTTCTTGAATGCGTTCTGCAATTCTTACGTATAGATTAAGATTATGTATATAGTATACAATGATGACTTTAATGGAGGTCATATGTTTGTCCTTTTTCAGTGATAGGATGATCTGAATTTTGTTATCTGTTTTTCTGCACTTGCTTTTTTTTGCTTCTCTCATAAATTCTTTGAGTATCTTTAGTTTGCTTTAAACTCTAATCGTGATTGATTATCAACCTGATTTTCCCTCTCATTTTCTTTCTCCTCTCATTTTGATTAATTTGATTAATTTGATTCCATTACATGCATTGGAGTCTCTCTTGGAGTCTCTCATCCATCTACTCCATTTACATTGTCAGAGGTTGACTATAAGTAATCATTGAATATAATCAGTGACTATTAAGCAACCTTCTGAATGATTTTTGTTCGGGCTGTGATCAGTTTAAGTCGGGATGACATGGTGTGAGCGTCGTTTTGGATTAATCTATTAGCTCTGCAGATGTGAACCCGATTATTTTACAAAATGATAGTGGATGTTTACAAAATATGCTTCGAATTCGGTTTGATTATACTACTTCCAGCTATCATTTCGGCATACAATATTTCAGAAATTAAGCTAATTTTTTCCGAACAACGAAGATTACATGTGTTTCACATAACAATATCGACATTTCACATATTGTGTCGTTGAACAGCATGCTCATACCATATACTGCTTTTTTATTATTTGAATACCTTTTTCTCATCAGGTGTGAAGTTTGAAGTCAATTTGAAAAACCTAGGGCCTGATATCTACAATGTGCCTGTGAAGTCACATTTTTGTAATTTTGCAGAGTATTTTATTTTATATTCGGACTCATTCCAGATGACAGGGGTCTTCGATTCGCGGTATTTTGCTTTTGTCTTGGCAGATTCGACTTCCGCACACCGTTCAGGGTCACTGCATCCATCTATTACAGACTGTCAATATTGTTTTCTGATATGAATATTGTAAACCAACTGTTGCGGCAGCTGACTACTGCATACATTATTTTTCCGTATTTCTTACACTAAATTTCGTGCAACCATCTGCTTGTTAAATTTGAAAAAAAGACAAGTAAAAATATGCATCTTTATTGAATGTTCATCTCTAAGATGTTCATCTCAGACAAGTAAGTAATTAAAGATGATATGAAATATTCGTCCCAAAAACACGATTGCAAAGTCACGTCTTCAAACAAACTAAGAATAAATTCGGTTATGTTATGAAGATGGATTGAAGTCATACTGAGTTTCCAGTCAATAAAAAGCCGTTCGTTCTTCAACAAAAGTAGCGACAACAAATACCTTTTTTTGACAGCCGGTTGAATACTGATAACAAATTAGATGCTATGGCAGCATATAGAAATCCGTCTCAACACCAATATTTATACATATTTTCGGCCACAAATGGCACTAACACCTAAACTTATACAAAATTACAATTCTAGATGAAAGTTACCGTTTTCCAATCAATGTCAGAAATTCTTCCCGTGTTTTAGGATCTTCCCGAAAAACACCCAGCATTGTGGATGTAACAGTCGAGGCGTTGATTTTCTGAACACCACGCATCACCATGCACATGTGAGTTGCCTCGATAACAATCCCCACACCATTTGGTTGGATTGCCTCTGTGAGCGCAACTGCAATCTGCTTTGTCAAGCGCTCTTGAACTTGGAGACGACGACTGTAAACTTCAACAATGCGGGCCAGCTTACTAAGTCCCAAAACACGTTTATTCGGTAAATACCCAATAGAGACTTTTCCAATGAAAGGTACCAAGTGATGTTCACACATTGAGAACATTTCAATATCTTTAACAACCACCATTTCGTCATGATCTTCATCGAAAATAGCGTCGTTGAGGATGTCGGAGATTCGTTCTTCATAGCCTTTTGTGAAGTATAACAGAGCTTTTGCGGCCCTCTGAGGAGTCTTAAGGAGACCTTGTCGGTTAGGATCCTCACCAACACAAGTTAGGAGTTTGTGATAAGCATCACTCATCTCCTCCACGCATTCGTTTCGTTCAGTGAGATCAATGTTGTAGTCGCGCTGATGGTCATAAGTAGCTGCCGGTAGTCGAGGTTGAGGACTCTCTCCATTCTTGAGATCTAGAGCTGATAAACCATTTCGAAGCTCCATATGAGAGTCTGGATGGAGGGCACTGTATTCCGAAGACATGTCTAGGACGTGAGATACTGAATAACGAAACATGACGATTTGTCTCTATTAAATAACACAGTATTCGACAATCACGATCTGATTGGCAGTGTTAGATCATCACCAGCGCGCACAGTCCACGTAACACAAACTACAATGGAGAGTAAAAGAATTGTCAAAATGACTTCTCGTGTATGGATGTTGCGTTTAGGCTATTATTCTACCGTGATGCAACATTGTATTTATCGTCTTTAAGACTCATTCATTCGTTACGTTATATAATCTGTCTTCAATGTCTGACAAATTTCGCATCGTCCACACCCTTAATGTGGTCAGCATTCGTTGTGATGGGGACTGACCAGGATAAGCTCAAAACATTGTATATGAACTTTTCAATGCGATGAAAAATACCTACAATCGAATAGATGAAGAATGTGAATTGAAGGTCACTTACTCAGCATGGGCTAATATACTTACGAAGACAACAAAACATTTGAAGTATTGCTTACTTTCAGTCTTCCGCTTCTAAGTATACGTTTTATATATGATGCGAGAGTTTGCATAAAACTTTCTCATGTAATATAGTCAAATCAGGGCGCATTGTCCAATTAAAAATTCCACTACTTTTGATCAGACCAATATTCATCTTAATATTACTTTCCAAATGAAAGAATCCACCTGTATTCGATCGCAGGATTTTCACATGTGGGGTCAAAAACTATGTTTCTGCTACAATTTGAATAGTCATCCTTCAGCATTTGCGCAAAAAAAATCTACTATAGCAGTGTGCATTATAAGAACTCTACAAAAATGTTAATATAGGTAGCCTATCAACGAGTAGGTTTGCGAAAATAGAATGGAAATAGATTTCAATGAAACGGAGTAGATAAATTCTCTATTTCTATACATGTGTTGAAAAGTTTATATAAACATAGCCCTCAGAGCGCATGAGCATTACTTTACTGTCTCTGTTCAACTTTACAGTCCTTAGTCAGCACTTTTCAGTCCCTGGTCGACTTTACAATTCTTGCGGTCAACACCTTGCAGTTCGTGATTTTTTTATGCTGCAAAGTATATTTACGTCATGATTTTATTTTCTCTATGTATGATTTTGATTGCAATTGCGTTGAATTTCCTCGACAAGTGCCTAAATCTAGCATCTGAAACATAGGAGCATTACAATGTGCTCAATTAAATCATATCGACCTAATGCAGAATAAAAAAACATCAAATAATGATAAATTAAACGATATATTATTAACACAATTATCAACATAACCGATATCTTGATTTTCTGTCAGATAGTTGACAATGCTCAATAAAATTGACTCCTACGATCTTCGTATCTTTTACTACTGTTATTTTCTTTATAATCATTTCTGCAGTTCTTTTCATTTTAAGTCGCTATTTGGTTAATTAATAGAATGCAACAAGTGCTGGATACTAAGGTATAATTCCGATCAATTTTAAATTCAAGAAGACTTCTTTTGCAATGTTAAGTAGCTCATGTCTATTAATAGCCCATGGAAAGAAAGATTGTGTGCAATTTAACTATGGTATAATGTGGAGAAATTAAGGATCTCGAATGGCCTACACTGTAACCCTCAAAAATCCATGTAGTAGTTGCACCATAGTTATGAGTAATAATTTTAATTATTCTTTCATAGGAAATAAAAGAATAAATTTCTATAATTTCATAGTTTTGCTATGAAAGTGTAAAAATAATTGAAAACAGTGAAAATAAATGAAATACTCATTTCTAAGATTTGTTAAGTTATTTTCACAATTGATGATAGAGCATGCTCTATAGAAATATCGCTGTTGGTTCGATTAATTTACTAAAAATGGTGATATGTAGCATTCGAGAACAGTTAATGTTACTTCTATTATGGCACATTACTACGTGGCGTTGATATCACGATGGAATGCATTTCCTTGCTCCGCTTGATTTTCATTTGTTTACTAACCACTTCATTTTCATTCTACATCGGTCTGCATCAGAAGGAGTCAGCATCTGGCTTTTCGGTTTTGAACATCAAATTGTCCAGTTAATTCAACTTAACTTGCTAATTTGTTACTGTTTTGGTTATCTTTGATGGCATATTACTTATGACTGTTCGCTTGAGAAACATATTACATTTTTTTAATAGTTGAGAATGCACATTAAATCAACCACAGGGACGCCTTCCAAAAGCAAATTTTGCAAGAGTCAATTTTAGAAAACAATTAAACAATTTAGTGGCAGTTTTCTTGCCCAATATGGCACCATTAGTTTACCATTATTATATTTATAGGTGATTGATTGCTTCATCCGTGCTTCCTTTAAATTAATTGAAATTTCTTCTATTCTATACCATCGTTATTCAACGCATGTTGAGATACAAAAAATGAATTGGTGCTGGCGCATCACCCAACACCTCTTTGACAATCTCCTTGGTGTGTGGTTAAGTCTTTAATTTGGCCTAGTGTTTAATCGTGCTTTGTTTCGTTAGTTTGTGTCTTTGTGCTCCATGTCAAATTTAACAGCAGAATTGCATCTTGGACTAACCGGTCCTGTAGCTCACTTGAAAACTGTGAAAGCAACTGACTACAATTTATTTACTTAAAACCCTGTGGAGCAGACAAGCCTGCTCAATAAGGGCCAAATTGCCATAGCATGGAACAGCTGGACACACCGAGGTGAAAAATAGGTAAAAGATAAAAGTCAAAGGAAAAAAGATACAAAAATTTCAGTCAAACGGCCCATCGCTCAGGTAGTTGCCTTGATTGAGGTCTCCTTCCGTTTGAAAGTATCCTGGTATCCAGGATGCCTCGTTGGTCTAAAAACAGTCGGACCTCTTGCTGTTCAGCTGTCGACAAATTGGCAAAAATTCGCTCTAAGTGGTAAGTCCAACTTGGTAATGCGATACGCTTGAATGACTTCTGGACTAAAAGCTCTTAGTAATCGCTCGTTCCCCCATCTGACATGCCTGATCAAAAACCTACTCCTATTCGATACGCTTCTTTCTTAAGAGTTGATATTTTCGCCCATCTATATATATTAGGTCAGTCGAGCTTAGTCGAGCGCGAATTGCAGCTTTTAATGCACGTCGCTCCAGCCGTCTTCCCATACAGACGAACAGGACATTTGAAGAAGAGGAACGGCATAAAGCATTCCTGATCGTACGAGCGATTTGTACAGAAATATGCCGATCCAACCTGGCACTTTGGGATGCCTAGCTAAGATTCTTCTCAATTCCACGATGCGACGGCTATACTTATCAAACAAAAAGTTCACTTGTGGACGAAATTGTAGTTGTCTATCTAAATATATTCCCAAGAACTTGATTTTTGGAAGACCATGGTATCATTTGTCCATTAATATTTGGTTGTCCAATTTCATCTTCACTACAGCGATTGCATCTTGAAAACCATGCCAACTGAGTGTTTTGTGGAGAAAAAGTGAGGCGCCATTTGTTTCCTCATGCTATCATCTCTGATAAATGAGGTCTCAAAGTCTGCCAGCCTGCATGCATGAGGAGAAGTATTGGTAGACCACAATGCAGCGTCATCTACGTAAATGGAAACTCCTTTCAAATGTCCGCGAGGAATAGGCATATCTTGAACATATTGTTAAATAAAGCGGGTGAGAGTGGAGAACCTTGTGGCACACCATGCCTTATCGGGGAAATTCGAGATAAACAATCGGTTACT
Source organism: Prostheceraeus crozeri (assembly GCA_907163375.1). Lineage (NCBI taxonomy): Eukaryota > Metazoa > Platyhelminthes > Polycladida > Euryleptidae > Prostheceraeus > Prostheceraeus crozeri. The sequence goes on from CAJQUW010003994.1 coordinate 53,205, forward strand.
GTTACTGAAGCCACGCGATTAGTTAAAAATGAAGAAATCCAAGTAGCTGCTCGTTCACTTGTTATGCTCAAACATTTCCGAAGTAGGCCCGAGTGCCAAACGTTATCATAAGCTTTAGTTATGTCTAACGATGCCACTACTGAGACTAAACAAAGTGTAGGGTCGTCTTCCATGAGAATCTCATTGAAGCGTTCATCATTTTAACTTTCCTCTAGAACGCGATCGACGAAATCCTGTCTCTAGGTAGAATTCTGCGTTGAAGCTGTCTTGAACGGATCCATCAAAAGTTCTTTCCAAATGACTTGCGAGCACTTTCACGCGATCTGCAGATGACGTAACACTTTGGCTGTCTGTTGTATCTATACAATGGTGGAATTAAGAGGATTGGCTCTTTAAACCATTCCTTTACAACCGGCCAGAAATGGGATCCTCCAGGTCGTTTTGCTAAGTGCTTCACCTTTTGTTCAAGTCTTTCGACTTGCACTGAATTGATCGCTTCGCGTATTAGTTTACGCAAACGGTTGATCTGATGACGAAGTTCTGCATTATCTCTATCCCCATTTAGAAGACGTCGCAATCTTTTTCTTCTTTTCACAAAGAATACTACCCACCAAGGCATTTACAAGCGTTCAGAAGGTACTCGAGGTGTAGAACGAATAAGGCATCCATCTGCTGTACTCTTAAAACCTCATCAATCTTGCTTGCATATTCTTCAATGTCATTCTTTGTTGATATCTCATCAGAAGATAGAAGACGAGACTCTTGCAGTTTTATTGATAGAAGTGACGTGAATGGCTGCCAATTTATGATGTGATTGGTTTTCCACCGGAGCAGTGCAGCATTGACAATCTCCTTGGTGTGGTTAAGTCTTCAATTAGGCCTAGTGTTTTATCTCCGGCCTTTAACTAGACCCGAAATATAATAAAAAAACAAATTATTTATTCTCGTGCATAGCTGTCACTGTCTAGATGTCAACTTTCTCCGTCAACCAAAAGTACAGAGATACTGCTGAATGCAGAGCTTGTAATAGTTGCGGGAATGAACCGTGACAGTGAAAAAAGGATTGTCTTTTCATTTTAGTGATTTAGTAGAGAAGACAGACCTTCATAGCCTCGATCACACCTACGCACCAAAGGTCACATCAGAGACAAAAATGAAATACTAGTTTGTTTGAGAACATTACCTCTTAAGCTCACGTTAATCGTGTGTGATGGCTCCTCCAAAGCCCATATTAAAATCAAAAGTGTACTCATATTTTTTGAAGAAGGACGGGGATTTACCTTCCTGGTAGAGACTGGAGAAAACCGTGTGAAGCACACATCAACAAGTTGGGAGGAGCCGAGTCGCATGCATCCAACTTAAAGCGACATTTGACAAACTTTCATCGAAAATTATTGATAATTGATGCAGCAATGATCGCTAGAAATAGGTTCAGGTAAGCCTATACTGATGTATGATGTAGGTTACCAGCTTATTTTAAAAAAACTAGGCTAATAACTTTCCACCCGGGGTCGGAGTCGGAGTCCTATCAACCCCCGGAGTCGGAGTCGGAGTCCCATCAAAATGATAGGACTCCGCATCCCTGTTGAGCAGAGAGCCACAGAATGTGCTTTCTACACTTAGTGGAATCAGAAGAAGGAGTCATAAAGAGCCATAATGCTATTCTCTGTATTTTTCCGAAGATCCATCCTTCAACAACTTACATCCACGATCGACGTCAGCAACAGCAACTGAACTTCGTTAGCGTTCTGTCGATGAAATGAAAGCCAAATGATAACGATTCCTAGAAATAAATAATGCATGGTCTTTATAAGACATTACCATGAAATTGAAAGCAACCAACATGCTCATAGTATCCGGATTCACGAAAATTTACAATGAATCAACTGTTCTGAGAATATGCCTTGGCTGTGCATTAGAAATTTCAAAAAAGTGATGTTAAGGCCAAGTTACAATTACATTTATGAAAATATTTGCAAAATCCTCTCAATATGTTTCGGGTATCAAAACTATAGTCATTCTAATTGTCTCTCATAGCTCCTTGAGAATGGCTATGATTTTGATAGCCGAAATATATTGAGAAGATTTTGCAAATATTTAACTTGACTTTTCCATCAATCTTTTGAAGTGAATCAACTGTTCAGCTGCTGTAGACTACATTTCTACCAATAAAATGTTCACTCCATGAATTGGCGGTTGCATAATCATTAATTAAGAACGTTAAGACAGTAGTTGATATGCTATGATGCAGTTATTACGTCTTCCTCACAAGTACTTATTTTTATGGGAAGAGTGAAACATTTGGAATGCAACAAAAATTATGAGTCGGAATAACGTGTACAAATATAGCACCAATGATTCACTCACGAAATTGTTTAAGTTAGATGAGTGGGAGGAGGTACGGTCAAGGTTACATTTCTTGATTGAACAGATCTAGCTGCTATATGGGAATATACTTGATCGTGACTATTCTGTGATTCTTATGGCATCTATTTACTTACTTGATTTATGCTGCTAGTTCAATGGCATAACCAAGAACATCAGGAATTGTGTCTACCACCTGCTGGCACATTGCAGAAAGTAACCCACAGTCTCCGATAACCTCCAAATCTTTCATAGTGATCAGAATATTCGTGCTGTCTATTATACATCCAATATGGCTCAATATGGTTTCAATATGGTAATTTCGGTTTATTTGCATTCAATGTTTCCAAAATTTTGAGGAAGCTTTTGCAGATGAGTAATTAGAATACCAGTTCATCTTTCAGTCTAGAAATTCAAGCTTCAAAATAAGGAAAACTATTTTGAAAAACTTGGATGATATTTTTCATTTGAAATAAATTTTGGCAGAAATGCCTGCACAAGTGGTCACTGCTTGCGCATTGTTGCTCTATTTTTTAAGAAAATTTTGTAACACAATAATGAAAGGGTCTGTGGCACCAGAAATATGACTTTTCATTACCAACATTGTAATCTGAAACGAACTTTCAATACAAATAGCAATGCAGGTAGAAAAAATAAATAAATAATCGAATTTGTAAAGTCTATCAATCTAGGGCTTATCCAATTCTTCCGATAAATCTAATTTTTTTCTGCCTTCGCACATGAATATATGCTGTAAATAAACATCGCGATGCAATAACCTTTATTTTCACTATTCGCCAATTGTACACTGCAGTTTTGAGCTAACAGTCCAGGTGTTGTACTTGCATATCTAGGAGTCCATGGTAAAGGCCATGGACTTCTAGGAGTCAATGGGTAGAGCCATGGACTTCTATAACAGTCCATGTAGAGCCATGGAACTTTATAGCATAGCACATGCTAGTTAGATATTTCCATGGTATGACCGACAAATAGGACTCTAAGATATAAAAAACATATTCCAGATTGAGATGCATACATAGAAAGAAATTACCTTCAATCAATTAAAAAGTCATTTTCAGTACTTTGAGCGGTATCGTTGTCTCGATCGCTGCGCTCTCTCGTACTGAAAAGTTGACCTTTTGATCTTCGTGAAAATAATTATAACTAAAGCTTCATGATTTGCTTAAACTGCTAAACTATACCCTAATGCATCACTTATTTGGCAATAAGACTGCAAAGCGATTCATACATTAGATACATGAAATACTCCTTTGAGGTGAATCCACCAGAACATCTAATAGTCATGGCTTTTTGTTAAATAATGAAATGGTTACAAACCTATCTTGATTACAAGATGAATAAAAAAACGTTTATTTCACGTTTATTACCAGGAAAATACTGCCCTATGAAGCTACTGTATGTTAAAATCTTTCTGGCTTCAGCGTGGTGACATAAGCTACTCTCAAACATTCATAACTGCAGAGCTAATGCTGTAGTCAGACACACCAAGCATTAAGATGCCGATGGTTACGAAGGCCGACATTGCGTCAACGTATATACTGCGATGGACAAGCCCAGTGTAATCAGGTTCAATGCCGTAGCCCATTCACCGAGGCGTGGGCGTCCAGTGAATCCACGCCTTTCTCCGTCTTCCTCTCTTCTCTCGTCCTTCCACTTCGCCTTCGATCGTCGCCAACACCACGCTGTCGGGTCTCCGCTTCCAATGCGCGTACTTTGCGTACATTTCTTCCGCTTGATAGTCTCCAACAGTCCATAGTTTTCTGGCACTTCCACTTTGTCTCGCACCCATTCGTTTGTTTTCCGCTGACACCAGCTGATCCTTAGGATTCTCCGCCAAGACCACATCACGAATGCATTGATTTTCCTTTCGTCCAATTTTCTCAATGTATTGCATCAACATAAACTACCAGTTGTGATTTTTTGATAAAAATAAGAAGACAAACTTAATATTTCGACCATCATGTAAATGTTACCGCAATGCAAATGCCAGACATGAACTCGGGTTGAGTCTATGTTTACACCAGGGTAAACTCCGGAGTAAACATCCGGTGTTGAGTTAACTTCGGTGTAAGTGTGAGTGTTACACCAACACTGAAAATGAGCTCGGTCGAGTAAACACTTGCATTGCAGTAAACTCAAGAGACAACCCGTAATAAACCCCCGTTGCACAGCTACCGAAGAAGTCGAGTCCTTTTTCAATTACAAAGTTTGCGGTAACTATTGTATTTTGGAACAAGATAAACATCTTAAAATTTAAGCCATTTATCGAATTATATGAAGATGCCTATTTCCAGCATCAAATCGCATTGGTACATGGATGCCTCTTACTATGCAAGAGTTAACCCCCACAGGCTAGCACCTAGCAGGGTTATCAAAAATTAATTACAATTATTTGTTGGGAGCAATCGATTGATGACAACAATCGATCAACCATTTGATGACAACAATCAACTAATAGTTGTAAAATGGTGCCAGCAATCAATTAATTGCAACTATAAATCATTCTGCTATTTTCATTCTGTTGTTTCAGTTTAACGAATTAAGCTACATGGGCATACAGGGTGCGACATAAAGAATGTGACTAAATTTCAATTTACCATAGCTTTCTAATTATTCATTAGAGATCAACAAATAAGGTTTCATTTTGAAGCCAATACACTTCTTTATTACCATAATCAACATATCAGTGAAGAATATAATGTAGCACATGCAAAGCAGAAGAACTCGAAATCCAAGAAACTAGATGAAAAGAGACAATCTCGAATGCAATAATTACAATGCTGATTATGGTAATAAATATGTAATTGCCTTCAAAATGAGATCTTATGTGTTAATTTCTGCTGGATAATTAAAAAGTTATGCTACATTAAAATTTAATCACATTTCTATGCCACACCCTGTAGATACTTAACAAGTCAGATAATAGCTTATTGTCAATTTGGATAGGGACTTGAGTAGGCCCATTGCATAAATGAATATATCTATATTGCTTTGTGGTTGTAGATATTGATAGCATTTATTACATATAAATTCATGGACACAATTATTCCACAATTATAGGATTTCATTGAAAACATCGCAACATGAAAAACATCGTATATGAAATCATCGTAAATGAAAACATCGCATGTCAAAATATCGTGCATGAAAATAGAAAACATCGTAACGTCGTACTTAAAACGTCATTATTATTTATAGCCATGTACTTAATGTCTATACGACATTGAAAATGTAGGCCGAGCGAAGCGAGTTCAATGTCAAATATTCATGACAAATTGAAAGTTCAAGAAGACGTATATGTATATGTAAGTCTATGATCTTATCAACGCATAGGATTATCATAAAATCATCGTACATTTTATAAATCTTTCCTTAAATTTATCATCAATATAATGATTAATTAATTTAAAAAAATTGATGAATGATATAATTAATTCATCAATGTAAATGAATTGTCGAAACATCTTTTTAAAGCATGAATCAAAATGAGAGATTAACGTGAAAGATACCGGTACTATTATCACAGTAAGCTATACAGGTTTCATGATGCTCCTAGGAACATAAAAATTTCAAGAATAATTAATGTAGACTTGTATGTATGTTTATGAATGCACAGTATTTGATACATCAAATAGATGTTATTATTGATGCAATGATTTCGTTTCCGAAGGGGAAAATGTCAGTTGAATTGATGTCATGAATTTAAATTGAGAAACTAGTCAAATTCATCGAATTAATTATTGAAGCGATTAAAGATATATGATATGATTATTTTAATAGTTATATGTCAAGTAGTTCCTGATTAGAATCGTGTGAGCGATCAGTTTGTGAATAGGATGTATTCAGTAAGTTTATTATCTAAATATTAAATCACTAAAACTGTGATGGTTTTCTTACGGTGGTGAATGATGACGACATTGCAGTTACATCAATCAAATACCTTACCAGTCAGTCAATCAATTGCAAATATTGACTGACACCAATCAATAAAATGTAGTTTTTGATACATTAATTAATTGCAATAAAATTTCCCTTCAATTATTTCTTGATAACCCTTGTTGTCGAGTTCATTAGTGATGTCAAGTGTCAAATTCTGCATATTGATCTGGCTTTAGTAAAGAAAATCATTGTTGGGTTGCACAAAAGAGCCGCTGCATGTCAGCCGAATGAAATTGTAAAGCACCATCAGATCACAGCATACGTTCACCAACTGATAGATTTCAAGGAAAATTACTTAATTGAATGGCAATTTTGCATTGTGAATAGAATGGTGAGACACGGAAGCGGCAGTCATTTCAAATCAGCGGGCGTAGCCAAGGGGGGCCACCAGGGCCATGCCCCCCCAAACGTTTAAGTAGTGCTGAAAAGTATATGTAAATTTTAAATGTGATTTTTAAAATATATTCTTAACAATTCTTGTTGCACATCGACATGTATTTTATTTGAAGTACTGCGAACTGACTTAGATTAAGAGGTGCGACTTTCTTCATCTTTGTTAATGTAATTACATTCAGATTTATCATCGAAGAAACATGTGGAACAAGCCAAATGACACGATTCAGCAAAAGTTTGTCTGAAGCAGTGTATGGATTCTGCACACCTACTATCAATATTTCAAATCATCACTTAAATAGCTCGGGTGTTTTTTTGGTTGTATACGGTTGTCGGTTACAGTGTATATAGGCTAATATTTATATTTACCCAAATACAATAAGTAATCAACCGTCTTTGAGTTTGGTAAAGTTTATAGTCTAAATCAGTTCTGTCTGTAGCAGAGGCCAACCGGAAAATAATAAAAAACTATTGTAAAATATGGAAGAGCTATATAATCGAATTTTTATCGAAAAAATACATTGTATTTTTTTATTAAAAAAATACATTGAAATATTGATACATGTATATTAGTTGACATGATTATCGAAAGAGGCATTTCATTTTGAGTTAACATACAATTCCTTGAGCAAGATTCGGCTTTTTGATTATTTATTCATGTACAAACCAGGGTATAGAAACATTTACCTAATAATTTTGGATATAATATGTAAATGAGAAGCTAAATCATGAAATGAAAATTTTTATTATCTAGCTGGTATTTCAGATAAGCTTCAGATTCTAATACGCTTACATGTAGTTATACAAAGTGTTAAAATGTCTTAAACGTCAATTAAAATCATAGGAAGTAGCCTTGGTACTGTATTATGCAATTGAACACCAGTTTTAAGAATTGCAATTCATCAGAACCTTGTTCCCCCAAACTGATTTTCTGGCTATTTCAAATATATCCGTGTGACATGCATCATCCCAGCAGCCTAGAAACTGACTGTCATATAAACTCACCTAAAAATGATTTACAACCTAAACTCTGATGCGAGTCTCGATGACACGCTATTAACGTGCTCGTTTATCCCATGACTTTATAATTGCATTGAACATTTTGCAACAATCTTTTAGTTCAACTAATATATCATTTGCATTAAAAATCGCCGGTTGCTTTTTGTCAGTAGAAGAATAGGCTGAATAAATTTATGCGTACATGCATGCAGCAAGTGTAGTGTTGGAAATGGAATTCAAATGTTGTGCTAATGCTGCATGCCAAGTAGTAGTATTTTTTTAGTAGTTTTTTAGTAGTCGCATATTTCAGTGGTAATTTTCGTGTCTGCTCCTTATCTTTTGAAACCTATGGGTACGTCGTCCTCTGTATTTGTAATCACATTTGAAATTGCCTGAAACTGTAGAAAATCAATTCACAAATACATCGAAATAGCTAGATTTTAAGGAAAGTCTACTTTGAAGGTAAATGGCAATCATCGAGGAGAATATCCAAATTAAAATTGGTGATTTTGTATTTTGAACTGCGAAGATGAGCTAGTTAGAGCAATTGAATGTCACCATTAGAAATTTCATGCACTAAATATGTTGTACACTGGATTTAGTACTTTAGAAGTAATACTTGGAGCTTACTGAGCAACCCTTTAAAAGTGAAGGATATTCTGTAGGTCTACTTGTAGTTGAAGCGAAGAAATGTCTGATTTAAGCCTAATGCGAAGCTCGTTGCTATTAGTTGATAATCTATAGCATTCATTTAAACTTTAATTTAAAAATCCCAACAACTAAATACAAATGTTTCATAGTTTCTCTTCGATAGAGTTAAATTGTGGTCACGAGTGAAATTATGGTGACCAGAGTGGCAGTATTTCGGTGCTTCAACAGGAAAATATTTTGCTTGAAGAATAAAAGAGAATGTAGATATTAATTATCAGTCATTGCTTAATGTTTATCATAGAAAATAGTCCAACGAACATAGTGATGCAGAAAATGCATGCATGTGATTGCAGGCAAATTCTATTTCTGTAAGTGTTTTAATGCACCTTCGTAGACCTATGTGCTATGGAACTAACGTTCTAAGTATTCATTAATCGAGTGTCAGTCAGCAGTGGATAGCTCTACCTAGATTTGGCAATGATAAAGAATAACTGCAAGTATTGTCAATTAATTGCAATTAATTGATTGCTTGTGGCATCCAATTAAATTAATTGATTGATTATGTGATCCAATTAAATTAATTGATTGCTAGCAAAAATTAGACCCATTAAAGTGTAATTAACTTGTTCCAAACCCTGGTGCAGATGTGCAGGTATATTCTGATCGCTATTTCACAGATTTAATGCTCCTGCGCTTTTGTCTCTTGCAATATTTTGTAAAAATCAAGTTTTGACATGATTTGATATTTCTACGAGTATATGCAACAAGTTTTCTGAATATTACAAATAACTGCATATAGTTGAAATATGTTGTATCCAACTGATTCTTTCCGAGATTTTGTGCACGAGTGTACCATAGTTACTTGCATTCTAAATACATGAGTGAACTGTGTGCGCTATTCTTAATCTATCAAGCTGGGAGATCGGTGGACGATGGCCGAATGAATGGTGACCTCGATATCCAGACTCGACTTTTGCTTGTGATCTCATCCTTTCAGGAGCTTGAAGAGAGTCTTGTATTTTGTAGTAATTGTATAGAAATGAGGAAGCTGTCCAGTAATACAGGCCTTTTAAGAATCTATCTTCAATATAGAAAATTAGTAAGTAATCTATCCCTCTTTGCTTTATGCCAGAAATTTAAATAAAAACACTGTTGTATCGGACGCTTCGGGTCCAGATCCTTTATCAACACAAATGGCAGAATTTACAAATGAGATGAAAAGCGTATTTACATGAAAGCAACTCTATGAGGCGCAACTTAAAACACACAAATATTAGCCAATTAGCGGCAATTCGTGACGTCAATAAAAGGTTTAGACCTGAAACGTCCGCTGATACACAGCGAAGTGTTTTCATTCAATATTTCTGGCATAAAACAAAGAGGAACAGATTACTTATATTTTCGAAATAGAAAATGAAAACTATTATGCAACCCTCGTTAGCTGCCATTGCACTCGGAACTATGACGCTCACAGTTCGTTCACTGATCTCTTTGATCGAAATTAAGATACCAGAGTAATCAATCATAGACCGCATGCCTGTAGCTGCTAACAAATGCCGGTTTTAAAGATTTTCAACGATGACATAATCACTTTTGGATGATGTAATGAAATGGAAGGAAAATTATCCCCATTGTTATCCCATTTGGATCGGCTTTGATAAAATGAAAGTAGAACAACAACCAAAAGGAAACGCCAACGTTGCATTTTCATGCTAAATGGATGCTACACTGATCTGGATGCAGGGACGCCGGCAATGGTGTTGTAGGTGTTGCAGATGCAATACTTGCCCTGAACCAGGTGTTGCAGGTGCTTCATGAATTACCGAAAAAATATTATTTAATCAACCTTTCGTTGAAGCGTGTTTTGGTCACAAATCACCGTCTCGGAGCTATAGTTAGTATGGTGTGCATAAATTTTGCGTGTATTAGGAAATTATAAAGATAGATAAGATGCTTTTAGTGTGATTGTTAACAAAATTGTCAACAAACAAAATCGTAGAATCACTTGATGCAGCGTGCAAATTATCTTGTCTTGTTGAACAAACTGCTTTTTACATTCGTTACAAGTGATGCGCTGCAAATTAGTTACGAATGCTTTCGGAATGTGTTTGAAAGGACACAATATTCTAAACCTTTGATTATAAGTCTACTATGAAAAAATCGACATGATTTTACCTGTATGGGCCTAGCCTACCCTTGTGCGTAAATTTTTTGAAAGCTAATTTTGTAATTTTCCATCTATTTCAAATTTTACCATGTAGCCTACCAAGATCCAAAGTGTGATAACAGTGCGGAGCATCGTAGCATGTTTTGTATTGAACATGTTTTAGAAGTTCCATGATCTTTTTCAAGCATAATATTCATTGACACATGGCTCACTTAGAACAACTACCTTAGAAATAATTCTTCTTGCCCTGAACAAGAGCGATTTTAAGCAACAATTGTCAAAAAAATTTTATCGTATAAGTGTATTCTGCTGTGAAATTGTTTTTTTCTAGCCCAATGGATATTTCCTGCACTGATTATTAGAACTGCCTAAGTATGAGTTCTATGGGAGCCGTTTCATATCATGATGTGCTGAGATTTGAATTGTCTTGCAGATTTTTCTATGCATGCATACAGGCAAGCAATATTAAATAATTGCAATTTTTTAATTTTATGTTGTTTTTCCTGATCCACCACAATTCATTCAATACCTCTGTAATTGCTTTAGTACAAGTTTTATAGTTGAAATTGTAAAGACGCTTGATATATCGGTATACTGGGAAAACAATGCAGTAGGTCTCTTGTATTATCCACTGGATAATTGCATGTCATTTTCAAGGAAAAGAAAAAGGTGTCGCTAACATAAGATCAATTTGAATAGAATCGGACTTTTTTCTTATTGTAGTAAAAAGTTGTCACATACATTGATTTGTGGCGCAGTAAATTTACAGAATTTAGCTTGTTTTTAAAAGGATATGCTTAGGCTAGAATTGACAACAAAGTGATTTCTACTTATTTGATATACACACCTACACTCATGCATGCCGGTAATAGTTGCTGTCCGATGAGCATGGAATAGTTATCAATCGAAAGTTAACAGGTCTTTGGATGGGCCTACACAAAACCTAATTTAGACTTATTAGAACGTGAAGCATTGAGTATCGGAGTAAAAGGATGGAATATGATACCGCAAAAATGCCCTCCTTTAGATCGATGCAACACCTTCCCTAAAGTCGTGCCGGCGTCACTGACTGGGTGATATGTGAGTGTGTTGGTGGTAGGGTATAGCAGTGCTTGGCCAATGTCATGTCTAATAGATATTGTCATTTTAGACCGTATTTAGCGAAAAGCGTGCACTTCCGTATTTACAGGCAGAGATCACCAAGAAGAAACAAATTTGGTTGATTAGTTATTCCAATTTCAATTAATTGATGGCACACAACTTCAATTATCAATCAGTATAATTGCATCAATTTCCTTTGTCATTAATTTTTAGGCCTGCACTCACTTCTCCAACGAGCGCCTGTGTTGCCTGCTGCCAACGGCAACAGGACTTGATACCCGCGCACTCTGCCCTCTATTCCCAAAGGGTACAGAAAATAGGTCTGCGATCGTGAAACGAACACGATCATGCTTCGTGTCATAGTGAGCAGGACAATCAAAAATTAATTGAGTTTCAATTAATTGATGGCAAAACACGTCAATATCAATTTACTCAAATTCATATTGCACATGATTGATGTGATTTTCTGGAATCATGATGAAGTTCTGTTTACTTCTTTCAGAAACATAATTCATGATTTTATGTCTCTCTAATATCAATTAATCCATTTCAATTAACTGATTGAAGGCAGCCATTAAATTGCAATCAATTAGTCATAATCCCTGGTGGTGAGCCTTGTCATTTGTGTCGTTTCCGTGTTCGTGTTTCCACAGTTAGGGTCGTGTTTTGTCTTGCAAACGAGAATTCATTGCATATCTTCAGTTTGAGACAATTTGATGTGTTTAGCTGTTCTAGCTAATAACAATTATAGGTTGCACCACGAGCGATTACACGAGCGACAAGCGCGAGTTTAATCAAGTGTGGTGCAACCGAATTGTCGCCACAGTTTTCAGCTAAAGAACTGACATCGCTTCCTCGATGTATGAGTTGTACGAATCATAGATATCGGACTGCGCGACCAATGATTTCTGAAACCGTTTCTAAACTATCGACAGGTAAAATTTCAATTCTTATTGGTTTGTCGGTTTGTCATAGACTCATAACGCTCAACTTCTGTCAAAAATTGCTGCATTTAGACAGAAATAAATGACTTGGGTAGTAAGCATTCTTTGTCGACTTACCAGAATGTTCTCTATCACTCTGTGGTGTTTTCTATTATATTTGTAGCTAATTTCATGATTAACTCTCAGTTTCTATTGCTATGATGGAGAGAATGGACTTCTACGACATAAAGTAATCAACTGGAGCACCCTTTTAAATGTTTTCTCTTTAGACATTGCAATCCAATGGCTTTTCTTTTTTGGACATCAGCAGTTCTTGAGTTCTTCAGTTTTTGACAGTAATCAATGAATGAATCTTTTAATTTTATTCAAATTACTCATTAATTTCTTTTATTGGTCTACTCCAATGAATGACATGAATGTTTTGAATGATATGTTTTAAATGAATTATTTGCAAGGTAGAGTTCATGTTAAACGGTTTGGATTTCGTGAAAATTACAACAAATATCAAAGTCATCAACTGCAAGTTGCGCGATGTCTGCTCAGTCAATGTCTAGAGTTCTTTAGCCAAATGTAGGCCATCGTGTACTTATAGCAAAATATCGTGTTGTCCTTCAGTCAAGAATAATCAAGAGATAATTAAATTTCAATTAATTGGCTGCTTATGCACATCAACTTGAATCAATTGATTGAAAAGGGCATTTGAATTGTGACCAATTTTTGATGATCCTGCTATATACATCCATGGTAGACTACAATCATGATCATCTCATTTTTATCACAATTATGATAATTTGAATTGCAAATGTAATATGTTTTAATTTTAGGTTTGAAAACAAAGTAGTGGATGTTTTTTCATATCAAATCGAAGTCTTCTGTTGAGTTATTACTTTGAAGCAAGTGTCACGCTTACGGTTAATGTTGCAACTCACATTTTGACACATTAACATAGTGCACTGATTTCATCGCTTCTTACATGCTATACAAAATGCATGTAGGCTATATGTTGATCAAGATGCAATTAATAAAATTTGAATGTGTGCTACTGAAGTGTCGAAATTATTACCAACACGCCTTTAGCCATGCATTTGATCAAGAAATTTATAATATTGAAATAATGATGTACAAGGCTTTCACTCACTTCAATTTTTAGCAACGAATATTTTCGTTCAGAGATTGTTCCGACGTGACACACGAATGAATCGCGAGAAGTCTGAAAGTGAAGACATTTCAAATTTTAAGAAGTTATCACTAATCAAAGGGGCATTGAATCACTTGTATGACTTACTCTAAAGCGGTCGATGAAGGAAATGAAAATGAAATCGAAACGATGACTTCCTCGCGCAATTCAAACTGCCTTCATCACCAATTCATACAATTTAATAAGCGTCAAGGTTTTATATTCCCTTTTAATTATTTACAAAGCAATTGATTCCATTTGTCAAATTGACCAATGCGGTGCCGAAAAGGTTTCATTGATGAAAACTCAATCTTCAATTTGCATGTTACATTCATTATAGATTTTGTGAGTGTCAACAATCAGCCTCGAAGGCGTTTTCCAAAGATAATCCTACTGGCATTCTCTCTCTAATGCACAAGTTTCCGGAGAATGCTGTAGAAACATTGAAACCCAATTATCTCTTTCTTTAGAATCAGTCGATGCTGCATTAAGAAGACAATTTCTAGTTTCCGAGCATAATGTTGATTTTCTCCCGTGGATTTCTCCTTTGATCGTGGAAAAATATGTTTAGAAATGGCAAATATATTTTCTCAAAAATGATTTTTGTTCAAATGCAAATGTTTAGGAAATCATCCATAAAACATTGCACCAACTAATATTTAGGATGAATTTGCGACTATAATTAATGGAATACTCAAACACGAGAAAAGTTAAAGGTGCATGAAAATCTATCGAAATAAGTTGCTGATACGTTTTATGCCAGCGCACAACTGACAAGAGAGAGAGAGTGAGAGAGAGAGAGAGATTAAATAATAGAATTAATAATAGCATTAATAACCTGCTGCTGGGTGTGATGTGTAAATAAAAACAATAAATAACTTCTTTAATAACATAAACTTACTTTGTAAATAACATGATGCATGCTTTGTCTCCTCTGTATGTGATGAAATCATGATTAACTGTTGACATGTTCATGAATACTGTTATCATCATCTGCACATAACTCAGACTTTTTCAGACTCATTCCAATCACAACGCCATCTACGCAATTCAACGACGACCAAGGTGATAGTGTTTTCTTTTACCTTTCATTTCATTCACCCATCACATCATGTCAACTTTCATCTTCTGCCGATAATAGGACTTCGCATTATTTGTCATTGCCATAACGTTTGTACCCACAAGATGGGCAATAAACTTTTTGAGTTTTGAGTTTTGAGAGAGAGAGAGAGAGATCGCATGTGAGTAGCACTAATTACTGAATTTGAATCATTTTCAATTGCATTAAAGGTGAGAACGATCTCATCATGCGTTGTTTATTGTTGCTAGAAGCATATGACACAAGAAATGGATTTAGTATAGACAATAATGTGATATGACAAGCTCTTGTATCTATTGCATCATTGTATCCATTGCTCTCTTCTCCGTGAATCTGTGTATGCTATGTTATTCCCCTTTGATCGACCTCCAAGCTAAGTAAAATGTGTTCAGCTGTGCTGCTGCAAAACTGTGGTTATGAAAATGATTTATGAATAGGGCCAACTCCCTACATATTATTTGCAGCATTCAGATGATATGTAATGTTCATCACTTTCAAATGAGTGTCCCATCCCCGTCATATCAATTTTCATACTCTATATATTTCCATATTTTCTACATTACACTATATTCACGTTTATTTGTTCATCATCATCTCATTTGACATGACATTGTGTTTATAAATCTTTCTTGTCATTTATTGTACCTGTAATTTTTCGGGTATTATCGAGAACTGTGAAAATGAGGCGCCTCAAAGACAGAATTGTGACCCCGCGAAATGACTTGATAACCCGATAAAAAATTATTATTTAGGCCATTACTATTTGAATGATTCTAAATAAACCCTCAGAAATGGCCGCGTTTCAAATGAAATGAACTCCTCAATGACAAAGGCTCCCTTGTCGTCTAAAAAATGAACCACATCAATGACAGATGGAGCCGGTACGATGATGAATAGTATATGGTTAACTAAAAATTCAGCTGGCAATAATTTAAATCCAATTTGATATTCAGCCGACTTGCTTTGCAAAAATGCGGGAACAAGGTGCTAGAAGCGTCTTAAATACTAAATAATTAGTACTAAACAACTTTTTTTTTTAAAAAATGCGACTTTAGGTCAATTTATCTGAATAGATGCATTGACCTAAAGTCTTATTTTTCTAAAAAGTTATGGGAGCATTATAAGAGAATTTGTAGAAATCCAAAAGCGATAAAAGATTATCTCCTTTATTCAACCACCAAATGCATTGAATTCTCTCTATGTCAACTTGATAAGATCTTCGTATGGTTATATATGCCGTTATCAAATAGGTCAATAGCGGTTCTGAATTTTAGCGATATTAGTACTAAAGTATTAATCAAGACTCATTGTAATAACGCTAGTTGCATCGAGACTTACATTCAGCTAGCATTTGAATGTTGCAATAACATTGCTTTTATACAGATCAGATTTCATCAATCACTAATAATAAATTTTGAATGTGAAGACGCAAAGTGTAGGCACACTCCAAATAATTAATAGAACACGAAATGATAACCTATCAATCGAATTTGTATTGTGAAAATCAATAGGCCTACAAAGCAATCATTCATCCCATTGCTGCAAATATGGTCTTTCCACTGTTAAAGATCTCCTCACCGAATTCATAATCATGCTTTGATGCTCATCCACATCTGGAAATCCAGATGCCTTGCCGATGTAAAAGTAAATTGCCTGTTGAAGTCATCATGTCAGCGACACGCTTATGCCTCATTGTGAAGAATATTGTTCGCTACACTTACACCTGCCAATTTTTTGCGATGTTACAAAGTTCGATTGTGTAATATACGGTATTTCATATTTCAGCTGCCTCCGGCAGATAGCTTCGGGAAAGTGTTGAAGGAATATCGATACACGAATTGAATATGGAATAATATAATATAATTAATAGATAATATTAATATAGAATCAAAACACTCCCTCAAAGACAGAATTGTATTCATCCGAGAAAGAAGATAAGAGAGTCATGAGGCAGGTAAGATCGGGTAACATAGCTGTGGAACAGTATACCGCATATCAGCACCCATATATCACTTCTAATTGACTGCAGCAAGAAATACTCTGAGAAAGAAAGCTGAAGAAACAATTGATACACGACTGAAGACATGGACGGTCAGATCTGGACCGACGGATCAATGATGGAAAATCAGGAACGAGGAGGCAGCGGTGCAGAAATCATATGGAAGGAAAGGGATTGCACAACAGTCCTTGCACCAGGGATACGGAGTCGGAGTCGGAGTCCCGGAGTCCTATCATCTTTGCTGGAGTCCGGAGTCCTATCAAATGATAGGACTCCGGACTCCGACCTATAACAAGACCCGAAAATATAATACAAACAAATTAATTATTCTCGGCGCATAGCTGCTGTCACTGTCTTGATGCAAAACTTTCTCCTCAAACAAAAGTACAGAAACAGCAGTAGCATGCAAATCTTGTAATACACGAAGAGGTGTTAATACTAGATTTCAATGATGAAAACATGCATAAATTTGTAAATCATTCATGTCGACATGTGCACAGATAAATATGTACAAGAGATGCAATACCTTGCTTAAAGCTAAATAAGTTTGCAGCTAAAAAAAATGTGTCCTTCATATGTTCAATTGCTGTGTTTCAGACTAGGGTTATAATTTTTAATAAATAACGCCTCCATAATATTCCGTTCAAGTTATTGGACGCTTGTCCCAAGATTTAAAGTTAACTAGAGTTACAGCTACAGCTACAGTTTAGCCTATGATCCGAGATCGCAGACATTTTTTGACTATGTTCCTTGATTCTAGCGATTCAAGTGCATTAGGAGTTTCTTACCAATATAAGTAGTGCGAGGATCAACCCTCACAAGCATAACTATATACGACACATGACTTTAGAAACCTTCGGAGTACGGTCTTTGTTCGAAAAAATTTTTCTTGATTTTTTATTAGTGCAGGTGAAAACCCATCTGATTTGTAACTCATTGTCAATTGTTTACGAAAGAGTAATTTTGTAATTTGTTTTTTAAAATAAACTGATTTGAATACCAAAAAAAGTGATTTTTATTGTTTGAGTGTATGTTATGGTCTTCCGTCTTGACAACTTGTCATTAAACTTGTTTTCTCTAAATAATTTTTTTAAATAATGTTATTGATAAATTGCAACGGATATCCGTTTGTTTCTTCTAAAATGTTGGTGAGTTTCTCCATTTCTTCATGAAACTTCTCCCAAGTGCAGCACACTATGTATGCTCTATTTATCAGAGTGCTCAGTAGGCCTCTTTTCCAGCTGTATAGGACAGTTAGCCTTAAAATTCAAGATTAAACCCGTATATGTGGGTGTTCCTTACAAACAGAAGTGACTAGGCAGCTATCAGTGAACATCCAGCGCTGATGTCTAAGAAAGGTAAACTCATTTCCCAACAAGCTTCAGCGGTGAACTTCTATGTTGGGATGCCATGAGTTTAAATAACGAAAGAAAGAATTCATGGTCATCATCCTCAAGAGTTGCTAAAATGTCCATCAACATAGCTCAACGTAGAACTTCAGGTTCATAATCGATTGATGTGTGAGAAAATTTGTTTTCTAATATCACCACATAAATGAGTGTTACTAATAAGTAGGTGCTAGTGAGTATATGGGCAAAAGACCGTTCCTTCCAGGACACCCTATTTTTCAAATTTTTTGCAGCGTTTAAAACGACT
>CAJQUW010003995.1:0-18163 GCA_907163375.1 Prostheceraeus crozeri
AATTTGAACCCTTTTACAGGTTTTTAAGACCTAAATACATGAATTTAGTACACTCAAAAAGTACCATTTTTTCAAAAAATGGTATTTTTAAAAACGACATAAATTCATGAATTTGAACCCTTTTTCAGGTTATGAAGACCTAAATTCATAAATTTGGGCGTTTTTAAAAATACCCAATTTTTCAAATTTTTCAAAATCTCAAAATTTGAGAATTACAATTTTTACTCCCAAAATCATGACCGTTCCAGGACACCGAAAAAATCAGAAAAGTTAAGAATCTCAAATTTGTGATTGTGACATTTTACTTTGGAAAATCATGACCGTTCCAGGACACCGAAAATCATAAAGTTAGTATTTTTAAAAAACGTCTTTTAAATCCTTCTTTCAGGTTTTTGAAATATATCATGTGTCTAATAATATTTCTTTAAAAGTGGAAGAAACAAAAGTGGAAGAAACCGCAAGAATATATCCTTCAATATCATATGAACGTAGTTCTACTACCCCCTCCCTTCTAACTTCTAGGGGTCCCTTCTGACTTCTAGGGGTCCCTTAAGAAATTTTTTTATTATAAAATGAACAACATAAATGAGTTTTTAAAATTATATGGAACGCAAACAACTACAAATTTTGATCTAAAGAAAATTGCAAATCAATTAGGAATAAAGAATTTTCATGTTCTAATGAGAGACGAATTACAATTCCTAAAAAATAAGCCAACTGTAAATTTCATAACAAATCTTCATACGTCAGATGAAAAAGGTGTACATTGGTCAGCAGGACAAAGAAATATAAACTGTTCTAATTATTATTTTGTTTCATACGGACTTCCACCTACAAACGAAGTCAAAAAATTACTTGGCAATGGAATTTATAATACATTTCAAATTCAAAAACCAGGAACTACATATTGCGGTCAATTATGTCTTTATGTTTTATTTAAATTACAGGAACGAGTACCATTTCTAGATATTATG
Source organism: Prostheceraeus crozeri (assembly GCA_907163375.1). NCBI lineage: Eukaryota > Metazoa > Platyhelminthes > Polycladida > Euryleptidae > Prostheceraeus > Prostheceraeus crozeri. The sequence continues at coordinate 975 of CAJQUW010003995.1, forward strand.
TTAGAATTGAACGAACCGTAGGTTCTATGGCTGCGCCTAACAAGGGAATTTCATTCCCGAAACGTTAGTTCCAATAATAATGATAATTAAAAATCAGTTCTTTGTAATTCATTTTGATAAAATCGGCCTCTGATATTTTCATCATCTAAATCTTTGATTTCGTAAGTAATCGGATAAGTTTGGTTTATTTTACAAACTTCAAATATCTCTTTAGTCCAATAACCAACAAAGCCTTTTTCAAATTTATTCTTATACTTAAATATTCTAACTCTATCTCCAATCTTAAATTTCGGCTTAAGTTTCTGCAAATTCGGATTACTCTCATTCGAATAATTAGTCTCGAATATTTTCTTTCGTATTAAATCAGGGTCGTCAGAAGCATTCTTTGGAGTTTCTTCAATACCAGAATGAACTTTATTATTGTACTCTTCTACAATTCCTGGTAATATCTTCAACCATTTCTGATTTCTTTGCTCAGTAAATTTCTTGAATAATTTATTTTTTAACGTCCGATTGAATCTTTCTATCACTACAGCTTTTCCAGCGTTTTCAGTTGAATAAACAGTTTCAAATAGTGGCTGAACGTTTCTGTTATAAAATTCCGATCCTTTATCAACAAACAATTTTTTTGGCTTTCTCTTACTTTCTTTAAAGATTTCTTCAAACGCATATTTAACTGAAAGACCACTTTTATTTTTTAAAGGCTTTACCCAAGCGTATCGTGTATCTAAATCTATAACGGTCAATGCGTATTTGTAGTCCCTTTCATTCGGCATATGAATAAGATCAGCACTCCAAATATCATCTTTATTAAATACTTTTACTTTCAATAAATATTTAGGCCTTCTGTATTCTTTATGAATTTCAGACGCGTAGGTTCGAGCGTTGCTCTCAGACAGCTTTGCTGTCAGTTCATTTAAACCCTGACCGAATAATATTTTTGCTTGTAAAGCTTTCTTAACAAACATTCTTTCAATTTTTTCTCTAAATGTAGGATTTTGAATACTATCTAATTCTTGAATCATCTTCTTATCAGCTGCATGTCGAGAACTTAGATTATGATTTCGATAAGCTAAATCATGCCTGTAAGCGGCGGCATCTACTCTATTTATCGGTTCTTCACCTGGTTTCGGATTATTATTCTCATCTAGTCTTATATCTAATCGAGTTCCTGGACCGGTATATGAATGACCAGGAAGATGTTTTTCTTTCGAATATTTACTCCAAATAAATCCAGGAAAGTTTTCTAATGTTTTTTGTATGTCACCTCCAATATGCTGACTATTTGAGTTTTTATTTTTGTTTAATAGATAATTTAATAAATCTAAATTAGCAATTTTTAATTTAATTAAATTTTCGGAATTTGTAGAATTCATTTTAAAAGATAAAAAAATTTAAAAGATAAAACAAAATAATTGTTTTACCTTATGGACCAAAGGTCCTGAGGTTATTACCGAATCATACTAGGACTTAGATATATTCCAGAACCATCTTTAGTTTCTTTAATTTCAATTAAATCATCAACATTGTGGAGAATATTTTTAAGAACTCGTTTTCCTTCATCAACTCATTTTAATTTACTAATAAAATTATCTACTGCTCCTTCACCCCTAGCAACTTTCTCTAACTCTCTATTATGTCGTTTTTGTTCTTCTAATGCTGCCTTCTCAGATTTATTTTTATTTACTGCTTGGACAATACCAGCTGTCCCACCTGCAACACTTCCTGCTGCAGCTATGCCACCTATTATTAGTGGAATTAATGGGAGAATTCCACCATTCTTTTCTTCTTGTAATTGAATATTCTCTATCATTGGTTTACTTATGTAATACTTTTTTTTGTTAATCGTAATAGTTTTAGGGGTATTTTTGTCAACAATATTACGTAATTTTAATTCAACAGTTTTATTATTATTATTTTTCGCTTGCGACATTTTTAATAAAAAAAATTTAAGTTATCAAAATTTTTAATCTATTCTAGTTATGAAAAAATTTTAATCTGAGAATTTTTTTAATCTATTCTAGTTATGAAAAATTTTAAGTTAACAAAAATTTTAATTAACTTATCGGAGCGAAGCTCCTCGAGGCTTCAGCCGATCGGACCAAAGGTCCTAAGGTTACTAACCTATTGAACTTTGTTCAGAGGCTTTAGCCGATCCTAGCCATCTTTCCATTAAGAATTTCAATAGAATATTTTACATCTTCTAGCAATAAACCATAAGCCATCAATGAAGTTGTGGAATCTTTCTTTTCAATATTAATTGTTACATCACAACCAGTCTTGATATTATCTTCAGATTGTGCACTTAAATCGAAACAGAAAACAGGATATAAATGTCTCCAATCACCAGGAGTTAATTGTGGTTCAACTCCAAATTCTATACAAAGATTTCGATAAGAATCATATCCTTCCATAAATTGATTATTGGTATCATCGAATCTTAATGGATCAATTGGATATCGGGTTTGATTTAATGAAACTTGTAAACTTCGAATTGTATTAATATGAAAAAGATTATTGTTCTTATCAAAACTTGGAGAATTATTTCTTTGAAAAGTTAGTAATAAATATCTTGGAGTATTCGCAGTTCTAGTAAAATGCCAGTTAAATCTTTGTTCGGAAAAAGTTACTGAACTAGCAGTACGCTTTAGAAAATTTACTGGAATTGGTTTGTTAGTATTTAATCTTTTTGCAATAGCTGTTTCAATCTCTAAACTAGGAGTAATATGCTTAATCCACCATTCAAGTCTATCAATTTTTAAATATGCTTTTTTTCCAGTCTTACCAAAAAAGATTAATTCATTATTTGCTGTACGATGAATTATTAATTTAAATTTTAATTGATATGATATTTTATCATAATCTAAATATCCGAATAATGGAGACAATGATCAATTAACTGTCTGTTTACTTTTCTTGTTAAATTCACGTCCTTCTTTATTTGCACTATTGTTTGTTTTATTTAAATGTTTTGCAATATTTTCTACATCTTTCGCAATTCCTGCGGCATCTGTTCCAGCGTGAGTTAAATCATCAACAATTATACCATCATTAGTATCAGGAAACCAACCTTCGATTTCATACTTTTTATTATTTTCACCAATTGTTACAAATCTAAGCATTGTATCAATTACACCTGGAGAATCACTTATTGTTTCTATATTTTGAGTTGCAACATCTAAACGCATTTGTGTAAATAATCTTGGAAAAAAATTATTTTCTAGTGCAATATTATCGGTATCTGGTAATGGTGTTGTAAAATTAGCATCACTATATAAAGAATATTCACAGTGTAAAACTGAATCAGGTAGATATAAATAACTTTGCTGATTATCAACTTCAAAAATTAAATCTCCTCCGGTATTTACTCTACTGGAAGATCCGGGATTCATAGCAATTCTTATATAGTCATTCTTTTTTTGATTATAACTGACGAACGGAGGATCGTCTAATCTAAATTTATTTTCGATAAGCGAAGACATTTTTATAAAAAAATATTTGACTTTTTGTTTTTTCTCACACACAGAAAAAATTTTGCTAAAAATTTTACTAAAATAATTTTACTAAAATAATTTTTGCTAAAAAAATTTTACTAAAAAAATTTTACTAAAAAATTTTACTAAAAAAATTTTACTAAAAAATATATTTTAGAATTTTGCTAGACCATTGCCTCTTATTTCTTCAATTGAACGTTTTATGGCTACGCCTGATTTCTTCTTATGTTTACTATCAGACGGAGCTCCGCTCCTCAAGGTTTCACCCCCTACAGCTATGTTAGCAATTTTGTTTTTTGTTTCCTCTGAAAGTCTTTTTAAATTTTTTAGTTCTTCAGAATCATTCCTAAGTTTACGAATAGCTTCTAGTTGTTTTAATTCGTTTTGAGACTTAACAGCATTTGATATTGCACTAGCTGTACTACCTATAGCAGCTGCTCCTTTTGCAGCAGATGTAATCAAATCTTTATTATTTTTAATTAAGTTAACGATACTTCCAATACCAGAAAAGATGCCGGCTCCTTCTTTTTGGACGGCACCTGCGGTGCCTAGGAACTTTTGTGTTCCGACTGTTTCTACACTGTCATAATGGTAAACAGATTTCATAGATGGTTCATGAGCAATTTTTTGATTTGAAGCAAAATGTTTAAGATTGTGTTTATAAATTATAGGCATTTTTTAGGATTAAATTTGACTTTTGGGAAAAATATCTACGTGTTAAGATTTACGTTTGTGAATGGACAACAACTTGGAGATAACTTTATTAATTGACTGTTGTACTTTATCTATTGCGTCAAGCAGCGTGTGATGTACTTTAATTTCTTTTCTATTAACTTGCATTTTCTGCTGATTAATCTTCAACGCCGTTTTAAGAGCATTTAACTTAATTTTAAGAACATCTAATTGTCTTTTAACAGCATCTAACTGTTCTTTATTTTCTTTAGAGTTTTCTTGTAAATTTTTCTTTAATTCATTTTCTAAATTGATTTTAAGAGTTTTCATTTTATCAACTTTTTCATTAAGTGAGTTTACTTCATTTATTATTCTATTCATCTTTTTCATTTGTTGAGTAATTTTAGAACTCAATTCATCAACACTTTTTTGGAATGTAGTTTGTAACTGCTTTAATTTTTTTTTAATTCTTTCAGGTAGTTTTTCTATTTCATCTTCTAATTGTTCTTTTAACATTTTTATCTGATGTTTATTTTTAATGACTGCAGATTTTAAATTTATAGAAAGTAATATTAAAATTTTTGATTGTTCAGAAATCTTTTTAAAAAGTTTTGCTATATCTGCTTCTAGCTCTCTATCCTTTTTATCAAGTTTTAATAATTTTTCGTTTAATGATTTGTCATTAAGTTTAAGCAACTTCAATTCGTTCATCAGTGGAACCAAAACATCGTTTATATATTTTTCCTTTAAGTCATTGATTTGTGTATCAGCATATTGTTTATTTGTTAACTCTGTATTTTGTTACGGAAGAATAGAAAGATGCAATGGACCAGATAAAACGTCTCCAGTTTTCATAATATAATTTTCTATCTCTATTTCTAATTCACGATTATTCGGGATATATGCACCTCCACCAACATTTGGTAACATCATTTTTTAACAATAAAAAAATAAAATTTTTTCTAATAAAAATAAAAAAATGGATAAAGCAAATTTAAAAAAATTATATTCGTCCGCATCATCATGTTCTTCTTATTCGACGAGATCAACGGGATTTGAAAATAAATGTTTTGATAATAATAATAATAATCCATGTATAGATGTTAATATTTTATTTCAATTACAAGCCAAAATATTTAGAGAACAGACTAAAGGTTTACCTTCTATAGAAACTAACTATTGTTTATTTCCAGGAGACCCGTTTATAAAATTTATGGATATAGTAAGCAAATATAATGATGTAGCTTATGTAGAATTGAATAAAGAAAATATGGTTATAATAGGTCATAATAATGTTTATGGTTTTATTAGAACAGTGTTACCAATTAGTAATACTGAATGGATAGAAAATAAAATTATTAATTATATCAATATTAAAGAATTAGTTAAAAAATTAAAATCTTTTTCGAAGGAAAAAATTAGACTATTTGTTGATGAACAAAATCAATATAACATTCACATAGAGAGTAAAAAACATAATGAAGAATTATTATGTCAGGTATATTATAGAGACACAATTTATAAACAAGAAACATTAGAAATGCCCAAAAGACATGATGATGATACTTATATAGGATTATATTCCAACTTAAATATTAATTTATTAAAATCTTATATAAATGGTTTAGCTCAATCAGAGAAAATTTATATGTGGACAACACCTTATACTATTAACAATGACTATAATCATAATCATAATAATCCTCTGAATCATATTGAAGAAACTGATAATATAAATGATGATTCTGAAACATCTGAAAAAGGTGTAAATGGTAAAAAAGATTATAAAAGTATTAGTAATTATAAAAATTTATCTAAATTTCATTTTCTTACAATTGAAAATAATAATGATGGTATAGTTGAAGATACTGTTAGACAACTATGTGTCGGGTCTGCAAAATTTAAATTAGGATTTACATCTAATCAATTTAAAATTTTATCATCTTTAATAAAAACTAAAACTGATTCAGATTATGGTGGTGTTATTAAATTTTCCAAAAGAGATCAAAGACCAATATTTTTCTCTATTATATTATTATCAGATAAGAAATGTAATTTAGAATTAGATATTCCTATCAGGGAATGGCATCCTATACCAAAAAGTGTAATTTATGATGTTGAAGAAACAATTTATGATGATGATGAAGAATCAATTGATGATGATGATGAAGAATCAATAGTTAGTGAAAAAAAATTTAAATTATCTTTTGATAAAACTTTATATGATTAAACTTAATATGATAAAACTTAATATGATAAAGAAAATAAAATAACTTAGGAACGTGAAATGTATAATAATATATGATAAAACTTAATATGATAAAACTTAATATGATAAAGAAAATAAAATAACTTAGGAACGTGAAATATATAGTAATATAAAATAACTCTCAAGTCCTTGGTATTAGAATGTTTATATCTAAAATTAAAACACAATTTTTTCTTAAATTTTCTCTAAAAAAATAAAAAAAATGGAAAATACCAAGTTTTATTGTAACTTATGTAAAAAAAAGTTGCAAACAAAAAGAAGTTATCAATCTCATTTAAATAGTAAATTGCATTTACAAAATGTAGAACGAGCTGATGAAGGAAATATATTAAAATTAAATAGTTATAAAAACTATCTAGAAACATTGCCTACTGATATAAAAGTTAAAAAAATGTTTGATGATTATTCACATTCGGAATTTAAAAAGTTTTTAATAGTGAAGATGAGACCGTACAAACCAAAAGTTCTAGGGCTTCGCCCGTACCAGATGGAAGATATTTATTTAGCGATACTGATGAATTAAACGAAATTAAAAAAACAGATGAAGCTGAACGAACCGATGAAGCGGTAACAGATATAAAATATTTATTTAATCAGTCCGTGCACGGGACATCAAAGATGTCTTCCAGGGCTTCGCCCGTTGAACATAATGAAACCGATGAAACTTTTTATAATGTATTAACAAACTTTTATAATATATTTAAGAAATCTTTCAAATGTTATATGAATGTAGAAGTACTTTATAGAAAAAATGGACCTGATGGAATTCCTGAAGAAATAATACAAGGACATTTTACAAATTCACAAGAAATTCATAATGTAAATGATATACAACCCATATTTGAATCGATGATACTTAAATTAGAAAATTGTATAATTGAAGCCCAGTTACGTGAATCTGGTTGGAGATTTGTTAAAATACTATCTAAGAAAATAGTAATTGATAAATATAAAAATAACACTGGTGGTAGTTATGTTCCTTTACCTTTCAATTCACCACAAATAATCTACATAAAAAATGAAGATGATTATTGTTTTCTGTGGAGTATTATAGCACATTTACATCCTGCAGAATATCACAAAGAAAGACTAAGTCATTACAATAAAGAAGAATATATAAAGGAATTTGATCTTTCGGATGTTTTACATGAATTTCCATATGATTATAATAGGTTAAAAAAGTTTCATAAAAAGAATAAAAATTTAATAGAAGTAAATGTTTTTGAATTAAATGTGAATTATGTTTCTATTGGTAAAATTACTCCACTTTACTCAGATTCAAAAAAATTTTATTTGAATAATAAAAATTTATGTCAATCAGAAATAGTATATAATGATAGGGGAAATTACATGCATCATAATATTTTTTACCAAGGAAATATAATATGTACTGAAAAATTTCAAACTGTTAAAACACTATCACCAATAATGATTAATCATAATAATTATAAAGGACGTAATTATAATTATGATTATGATTCCGATTATTCATCTTTATCTTTAGAATATCAACAAAAATTACAAAATTTAAATGGAAGTTTAAAAAATGTAAAACAGATTATCAACAACAAACAAAAATATTAGTACAAGAATATGGCCATAAATATCAAAATAAGATAGAAACGATTCAAAAATTAAATGAAGACAATAAAGAATTAAATAATGAAGAAAATGAAACCAATCAAAAAATAAATGAATCTTTAAAAAATGTCTACAACAATATAAAGAACAATATGATAACGAATATAGTTATCAGCTACAAAATTAAATCAACATTTTCATCGAAATACATTTAATCTTGCAAAAGAAATTGATGAAACACATGAAATATATAAAGATAAATTTGAAAAACTAGAACAGTCAAAACAACCAGCACAAGCGAATATATTATATTATCAGGGTCATTTTATATTGTGTAAAGATATTTCTATATTTACAAAAACTTCAGATAATACAAATTTTCCTTGGCTTCAATGTATGACAAGTTTTAGAACTAAAGAAGAAATGAATAGACATTTGGAGAATTGTCAACAAAATGAAGCAGTCAGAAACACATTTCCAAAAGATGATTATTTAGAATATAATAAATGGTATTTTAAAAATAAAGTACCCTTTACTATTTATTGTGATTTTGAAGCATATAATGTTAATATGACACAAAATCGAACGGAAAGTTCCAGGGCTTCACCCGATTCTGAAAATGATAATTCTGAAAATGGTACGGGCCAAGCCCTAGAACCTTCGGTTTTTAATTATGAAAAAAGTGTAGCTGAACAAAGTAAAGAAAAATATTTATTTGAACAAAAACCATTATGTTGGGGAATGTACATTCATTCAAATTATCCTGAATTATTTAAATCAAAATATTTTCAATACTATGGTGAAGATAGTTCAGAAATGTTTACAAAGAAAGTAGAAGAATTACAAAATTATTTTTCACAATTGCTTGAAACAAATAAACCAATGATGCCATTAACAGAAAAAGAAAAATTAAATTTTATTAATGAAACAAAATGTTATTACTGTGGAAAAGAATTTGCAAAAAATTATAAAAATGGCAGAGGTAGATACACGTATCTTGATAAGGGAAAAGATCATGATCATCTAAATGGATTATATAGAGGTGCAGCACATAATTCTTGTAATCTTAATGCTAATAAATTTAAATATAACTTTGTTCCTCTATATTTCTATAATGGTTCTAAATATGATTTCCATCTAGTAATGAAAGATTTATTTTCATCTGAAAAATTACAACTACAACACATAAATGTACTATGTAAAACAGAAGAAGAATATTTTTCAATGCAATTAGGTTGTATTAGAATTTTAGATGCATTTAGATTTTTTACTCCTTATTCATTAGATGTAATGGGAAAAACTTTGATACCTGAACAATGTAAAATATTAAATAAATATAATTTAAAACCTTTAAAAGGAATATTTCCGTATGAGTATATAGCCTGTGGCTCACAGTCGAAGACTGATATAACTGGAGATAAAACCTGTGGTTCACAGTCGAAGACTGATTTTAATTCTGTGAATAAAATTATGGAAGAAAAACAACTTCCTCCAATAAATAAATTTAAATCAACATTAAAACAATCAAAATTATCTAAAGAAGACTATGCAGAAGCTGAAAAGAATTGGAGAGAGTTAAATTGTAGAACAATGTATGATTATACAATGAAATATCTTCAGATAGATGTATTAATACTAGCTGATCTTTTCGAAAACTTTCGTGATATGTGTTTAGAATATTACGGAATAGATCCATGTTATTGATATTCTACACCAGGTTTAACATGGCTAGCAGGATTAAAACATACAAATGTTAAACTTAAACATTATAAAGAAAATACATATGATAAATTATTATTTTTTGAATCTGGAATTAGAGGTGGAGTTTCATCAGTTTTAGGTAATCGTTATGTACAGTGTTACAATAAAAAAGTAAATCCTGATGATTATGGAATAATGAAACCTTTATCTCCAGAAGAAAGTGGTCAGTTTATAAAATTGTTTAATCAAAATATAGAAGGACTTATATCAAATGAAGATAGTCAAGCAGCAGTTGATGAAATCATGAGAGAAAACTATTTGATATATTATGATTTTAATAGCTTATATTCTTCTTGCATGATACAAGAATTACCAACAGGTGAGATGGAATGGTGTAATATTCGTACGAGATCAGAGATGTCTACTAGGGCTTCGCCCGTTCTAGATTATCAAAAAACATATGATGGAGATTATAATCATGGTTATATATATGAAGTTGATTTAGTATACCCTGATGAAATAAAAGATAAAACAAAATATTTTCCTTTCTGCCCCGAAAACAAAATTCCTAATATAGAAGATTTTTCAGATTATCAAAAATCTTTAATTCCTAAAAAATACAGACCAACGAAAAAACTTATGTTAACACAAAGTAATAAAGGAAAGTATGTTGTTGAAGGAAGAATGCTAGATTGGTATTTAGAACATGGAATGATTCTCACCAAAATACATCGAAAACTATTTTATCAAAAATCTAAATGGTTAAAAAATTATATAGAGTTCAATATTGAAAAACGTAAAATAGCTGAAAGAAATAAAGATGATTTTGGAAACGTGTTCTTCAAATTAATGAATAATGCATTTTACGGTAAGACTTTAGAAAATGTGCGTAATAGACAAAATATTGAAATAGTTTATGATAAAGATAGGTTTCAAAATTTAACAAGGAAACCTACATATAAAAGAACTACTAGATTTAGTGATGAACTATGTGCTGTACATTTACGTCGAATCAGCGTAAAACATGATAAGTTTAATTTCATTGGTTTCACTATATTAGAATTAGGTAAACTATTTATGTATAAATTTATATATGATTATTTAGCACCTGCTTATGGCAAAAACTATAAATTACACTTTACAGATACCGATTCGGTTTTCTTAGAATTAACAATACCGTATAATTCTTCATTTGATAAAGAAATTAATAAAATTAAAGGTGTCATTCATCCTTCTGATTTATGTAAAGTAAAAGATGAACTAGAAGGAAATGAAGATTTCATAACAGAAGCTATATTTTTAAAATCTAAATGTTACTGTTATAATACAACTAATAATATTAAAACACATAAAACCGTATAATTCTTCATTTGATAAAGAAATTAATAAAATTAAAGGTGTCATTCATCCTTCTGATTTATGTAAAGTAAAAGATGAACTAGAAGGAAATGAAGATTTCATAACAGAAGCTATATTTTTAAAATCTAAATGTTACTGTTATAATACAACTAATAATATTAAAACACATAAAACATTAAAAGGAATTTCAAAGGCATCAGTGGCTAATCAAATAACATTTCAAGATTATAAAAATGCATTATTTAATAACGAAATAAAAACAGCATGTAATTATAGACTTAATTCAAAGAAACATAAAAAGTATTTAAAAGAAGAACATAAATTAGCATTAGATCCATTTGATGATAAAAGAAAAATTTTACCTGATGGAATAACTACTTTAACTTTTTCATTTTCTAATTTCTAAGATAGACAAATTTGATATATATAAAATTAAAAAAATATTATAACACTATATTTGTATATCTTTTATCACTCGGTAAACAAATCTTCGATAACTCTATCATGAATTTTTTTATCAATATTAATTGTGATAAATCCATAATCTTTTGACCAAGCATTGTTACACGATTGTTTAAATTCATCTTTATTTCTTACGCATAAATCTCTTAACAAATCACTTAAGTTTCTTGCATTTATTTCAAATAGTATAAATATATTTGCATTCTTTCTAATAACACTTCCGTCTAATGAATACATACTTTGTGTTAAATAAAAAACACTACAGTTATTATGTCTACCTCTCGTGAAATAATTTCTCTGAACTGACTGATTTCTATCATTAACACAATCATCAAAAATTACACAATGTTTCATTGTTTTATCTAGTTTACTAGGATCTTGCATATTACCACTATCATCTATTAATTGTATTTTTATATGCATATTTTTATTGGATTCAACTAACTGATTATTTTTTGCTGCTTCTTCACACCACGAACTTATTTCTTCTTCATCTTCAGATTTTTCATATTCTTTGAATAATGAAGCAATTGCTGTTTTTTTAAGATTATTTTCAAATCCATATTTTAAAAATTGATAGACGGGTTGTTCTGCTGTTGTTGTATAAATTATAAGATTGTTATAATCCAAAAAGTTTGGAGTCGTTAAAATTTTAAATAATAGATATGTTTTTCCACATCCTGATCTTCCACAAATAACTGACAAAACTTTATTAGATAAATTTGGATGATGATTAAATTTAAGTTTTTTTTATTTAATGGGGGTACTTCACTCATTTTTTAATGAAAAAATTTATTTTTATTTTATTTTTATTTTTAAAGAAGAAGAAGAAAATTAAACTTCTCTAGCTTCGCGTGGGAGTTTATACCTCTCGAACGGGAGTTCATACCTCCCGAACCAAAAGATCTATCATAATCTCTTCACCTCCAAAATTTATTTCTTGTCCTTTCTCATCAGTGATTCTAATGCCAATGTTGTTAATAGTTTTTCTTGTAATAGGAAAATATATTAATGTTTGTGGAAATACATTTAATCTATAACCAATGGGTACAGTAAAAGCTGGAAAACTGAATATTAAATTTGACAATTTACCATTTATATATCCTCCTTCAATAATGTCACAATGTACAACAATTGAATTTATTTCAGTTATTTTTGGAATCTTCTCACCTTAATGATAACCTTGACTATAGGTTTGTTTATTAAATCCTAATAGCCTTGACAATGATCTATCATGATTAAAATCAACTTGATGATTTTCGTCTAAAGTAAGAGAAAATTTATTAACTGCCGGTTCAACTGCAAAATGTAATTGTTTCTTATCTTTAAATGGTATACCTAAATGTCTCTTAATTTCATTTGATATTGTTTCAACTTCGTAAGAACCAGGAAGAAAAGTTTGTATTTTCCATGTTTTGCCTTTATCAGTAGAATATCTAAATTGGTCATTTACATCTTTGATAACATTTTGAATAGTGTTAAATGTAGAGAAACTAGTCAATGCAATTTGATAATTTTTATTTTGTTCTAAATGAAGAATGGGTTCTAAATTACAAGTGTGTGATGAAGTAGTTGTTATAATTTTTAACGTCGTACTAAATTTTGATGAACCCAAAATCTCTGTCAAATTTTCTAGATGATTATTAATTTTGTCTAAATCTGCTGAACACATTTTTTAGTTAAAATTTTGAATAAATATTATAGATAAAAATCATAGATAAAAATCATAGATAAAAATCATAGATAAAAATCATAGATAAAAATCATAAATAAAAATCATAGATAAAAATCATAGATAAAAATTAGAAACAACATATTTCAGCTACGGGCGAAGCCCTTAAAGACATCAGAGATGTCCGGTCATACTTTTATAATCCTCTTCATTTAGAATCTTCTTTTCTAACAGTCTTTTCAATATAGCATGAATTTCATTGAAACTAGAATTATGTCCTTCTTTTATTGCCGATATTAAAATATTTAATCTATTTAGTAATTCTTGTGGATCATCTGGTAAAAATACAGTTTTTTCTGTTTTCTGTTTTTCAGATAAACCTTTTCCTACTTTAACTCCCGTTGATAATAAATTTTCTAATTGTTTATAACGTCTAAGAGATTTTACTGCACCAACTCTATCTAACATAGCTTTATATTTTATGAGATCTTCTAGTGCATAATTATTTAAATCTGCTCCTCTTAAAAGATCAACAAAATTTCTATCTAAATTAAAAGGAGATTTATCTGGTGAAAAAATTAAACCTCGAAAAGGTTGTGGAAATATTTCTTTTTGTCCGAGATAAAATCTAGGTATTGTTTTTCCATCTATAAATGAAATAGAATGTTCAAATTGCATAGATTTTGGTAATTTCTTATTAATGTTTGATTCTAGTAATCCATAGTCATCTAACATAGTTTTGTGCTCTGGATCTGTTATATCAATTTGTTTATCATTATTTGTACTTTCTCTTTCAAGAGTTTTAAATGGTTTTATAGTTTTCTCAAAATCAGTTTTTACTTGCTCGGTTTGCTGCATTTTTTCAAACATATCAGATTGAATACCAGCTTTTATCATTCTATGTTGAAGATGATTTTCTTTCATAATATTTCTTTGTTTTATTAACTCTTCTAATTGTTTTATTCTTTTAAAATTATCAGCTTTAATTTTATCCATTTTTAAAATATAATATTTGAATTTTGTGGTAACATTGGAATACAACAAAAACATTTTACTGAACAAATTATTTTTTTATTGCTTTGTTGTTTCACATCTTTTCGTTTAAAGTTTTCTCGTTTTAAGTTTTGTTTAATAAAGTTTTGCTTAAATTTTCGCTTAAATTTTTTAGCTCTTCTAAAAAAATTTTGTCATTTTCTTCATTAGAAATTTTACCATCACTAGAAATTTTGCCATCCTGTTTATTCTTATCATCAACTTTTTCGGACTGTAATTGAAAGGTTTGATTTACTTCATTAGCTATTTGATCAAATTTTTCAATCTCATCTAACGTGATAACATTATCATCGCATACTCTTTGAAAGTAGTAATGTAGTTTATCATAGACTTCTTTAATATGTAAATGCTTAGTTTTTAATGATTTTCGTTTCTTAGTTATTAAAGATTTATCTAACATTGTAACAAGTGAAGTTGCAAAAACACCCGTACCTGTTAAAGCAGTAGCAACTACTGGAATTACTAAAACACCAGAAGATATAACAATTGTCAAAGCACCTAAACTTATTGTTAAGAATATGCCAATTCCTTGTGTTACATTCTTAACTTTGGTCCATCTCTTTCTTAATTTTTTATAATGCTCTAATCTTAATAATAATTGAGATTCCTTATCTTTCATATACCTAACTCTATCTTTGTGTTTTTCTTTATTCATTTTTTCAATGTCCATTAAAGTAGAACTACGTTCATATGATAACGAAGGATATATTCTTGCGGTTTCTTCCATTTTTAAAGAAATATTTTGAATAAATATTTTGAATACAATCTTCTGAATTTTGATTTAAATAGAAATACGCAGTTGTTTGTTTGCCGTATATTTCTAAGAACACAGTCAGACCAAAAGCTCTGGGAGAGGATGAGACGAAGAGGGAGAGAGAACAAAGGAATTGTTTGCCAGTATGAATCGTA
Source organism: Prostheceraeus crozeri (assembly GCA_907163375.1). Lineage (NCBI taxonomy): Eukaryota > Metazoa > Platyhelminthes > Polycladida > Euryleptidae > Prostheceraeus > Prostheceraeus crozeri. Next base: position 16,147 of record CAJQUW010003995.1, read on the forward strand.
GATAAGCAATTGAATTTTTTGTATACTCCAGTATAACTCTACTGCCCAATACCGATGCAATCGTACATGTTATGAGGATAAAGAACTACTCTTCATTCCACGAAAAATATCCTTTTTTGGGAAGAAATGCATCTTAATGCACATTTTAATTAGTTTTTGCAGAAGAAGTCGCTAATCTTAGTTTGTTTCGCTTGACTTGCTTTTGACGTTGAACATTGAAGTGATAGCAGCTGCGGCTTGTGGCAGACAATAGCGCCATAATTGCGGGTATACTTTAGTCGCTTCGCTGGGGGCAAAGGTCATAAAGATTCTCTCTCTCAGAAACAGCTGCTGCCATTATTCCACGTATTATAATTTCATTCTTACTGCGTGCATTCATTCTGTGAGCGTTCTACGAGACTGTGACTGTTTACAATTTATCCGAGACCTGAACATCGAAGCTGTGTCAAAAATGAGTGCTTCTATTCATCGCAAATTCCTCAAATTTTGTGATCAAGTACTTCCACTCATCAAAGATGAGAAGATAGATTTTTTCAAAACTCTTATTGTAAATCATGAATTCTATTTTCAAAAGAAGATAAAACCAGAAAAAGAAGACAAGAAAAATGAGATTTTTTCTGAAATAAGAAACTCATTTTCATCAGGACAACTAATCCAACGACAGCTCGACGTGAGTGCACAGGCGACATGCACTATCCAAAACTGTGTTACAACTCTACATTCTCTAATTTATCCAGAAAAAGTACACAATAATTATTCCATATCAATTGCTATTTGCCAAGGATTTGTGATATCTAAATTAAAATCAATGGAACATTTGTCAATGGTAGCCTTTACTCAAAAGTTGGAGAGTGAATATAACATTAAATTCTCAAGAAGGTATGTAACGTTTTTGATAAAATTATATCGCCTTTCTCAAGCTAACACAAAGCTTCAAACATGTACTTTAAGTATATTCTTTGTTTTCAAAAACTTTAAGTATTTTGAAGATTATTTTGAATTTGAAAAAGAGGAACAGTTGCTTCAAATTAGCTCAGGGATATTTTCTTCCCAAGAATCCAATCAAACATCTGATATGACAACTGGACTAACGCAGCAATTAGAGACACAACATATACAGGAGCGCCAAACATAAAATGAGTAGTATGTATTGACAATCATTTTATGTAACAGAATAGAAAAATGGGAATGCTATTCGCAGCTTATAAATGAAACAGTGGTTGCTTTTTCTTATATTGTAAGACTTTGCTATATTATGTGAGTAGCATGCATTAACATTTTATTTTGTGAGACGGAATAAGAGAATGGGAATGAGCATTCGCAGCTTATAAATGAAACATTCTTTATTTTTTCTTATACTGTGTGACTTCTAGCATATTATTTGACGTAGTGGTGTGTATTGTCAATCATTTTATGAAACAATAGAAAAATGGGAATGCCATTCCCAGTTTATGAATGTAACATTTTTCTAGTTGTCATATATTTACTTTGTAATCTAAACTACTTGCACATATATGTGAATAAAATATTTCAAAAAGAAAAAAGAATGTGTTTTCATTTTGCATTAACCGCTACCTGTTAAAGAAATATTATTAGACACATGATATATTTCAAAAACCTGAAAGAAGGATTAAAAAGACTTTTTTAAAAATACTAACTTTATGATTTTCGGTGTCCTTGAACGGTCATGATTTTGGGAGTAAAAATTGTAATTCTCAAATTTTGAGATTTTGAAAAATTTGAAAATTGGGTATTTTTAAAAACGCCCAAATTTATGAATTTAGGTCTTCATAACCTGAAAAAGGGTTCAAATTCATGAATTTATGTCGTTTTTAAAAATACCATTTTTTGAAAAAATGGTACTTTTTGAATGCACTAAATTCATGTATTTAGGTCTTAAAAACCTGAAAAAGGGTTCAAATTCATGAATTTATGTCGTTTTTAAAGATACTATTTTTTGAATTTTATGGTGTCCTGGAACGGTCTTTTGCCCATTACTAATATGTAGCCTAATCCA
>CAJQUW010003996.1:0-17094 GCA_907163375.1 Prostheceraeus crozeri
TATATACTGCTTTTATTGACTAGCTGGTAGATATAAACCTCGATTGCAGCTCGTTTTATATCACGCCATAGCTAGTCAATAAAAAGCAGTATGAACCTCAAAAGCTAACTATAACTTAGTGTTTCAAATGTAGGCTAACAGTCAAACTTGACCTTGAAACTCTATGCTATGATAACTTTTATGAAAATCTATGCTTCACGATGACACAGATAGCTAAGCGTTGTATTCGTAAGGCGAAAAATTTCATGCTGTTTTACAGCTGGTATCGCGTAAATCATATCATAAAATCTAGTCTTCTTCATTCTTTCATGTTTACATAATATTTGATTTACTACAACTTATTTGAAAGTATGCCGATAACGAGAAATCGATGAATGATCCAACATCTGTTAAAAGTTAATCATTATAACGTAAAGTTGCACAAAATTCACGAACGCAAATGCTTAAAATGCCCTCCATGGACATGGGAACACTCTTGAAGTCTTTCGGCTACACTGTGGCACACAGTTCTGCATAAAGTCCTGTCATAATTAATCTCCTGACAGGCATCTGTGATATAGGAGCGGAGTTGAGAAAGTGTGTTAGGCTTTCGTCCTTACACTTTCTCCTTTGCAATACCCAAAAAGAAGAAGTTCATTGGAGTAGGATCGAGAGAGCGGGGGGGGGGGAGCAAGAGATGCCACCACATCTCCCGATCCACTTTCCCGAAAAATTAGCCTCGAGGCGCTGGTGCACCATCATGCTGAAGTTGCTCAAAGACTGCATCTCAGGAAACACGAAGGATTGGAACATTTGAAGATAAATGCCAGCGGTCATAATTCCTTCAAAGATCAGTGGCCCAATCACACCGTTACACAGACGGTTAAGCCCGGCTGGTTCAGCTTATTTGTTGAGATAATGTGCGGATTTTGCGGAACCAGTAGACACAGTTATATCCACAGTCTGCGACATTTTATTAGGACCACCCATATTTTTTTTGTTTTTTACAGCTAGCTACTTGTTCATGTCATATTATCTTTCACCCTTGTCATTATATTAAATAGGCATGTATGCCAACAATATGCCATAACATAGACATCCATTGATTAATAACACGGAAACTAGACACTCAAACACAAGAATTGACCACGACATATTATTAGGACCACCTTCAACAGTTAGATGAGAAACTTTCCTTTACACATTATAAAGCTACGTTATTGTTTTATAATTATCGAATATATCTTATATAATGCCTAACGCAGCCGACGCTTCATGATAGCCCATTAATGTTCTGAAAGGTTTACGTCGGAGATTACCCTTCCAACGAAGTGGCGCTGATGTCATAAAAATATCGCTTCACAACACCAACAGTGTGGCAGGGAGCTCCGTCTTAACCACTTTGTTTCAGGAATACCACTAATGTTTTCCGGAAAGCACCACTCATGAAATACGGAAACATCCTTCTCTGAAGAACTTGTTAGGATGAAGCCGAGCCGAGTTCACAGAGCACTCACAAACATGAAGCCTACCAGTTCTCTTGTAGGAAAACAGGCCTACAGTATGACCTTTGCTTGGTGTTTGACGTGATGAAACACATGAGCAAGTGATCCACGTGACTGCCCGATTCGCTGACGAATAGCCTGCTGACACTCAAGGCTCGACTCGACACTGAATGCCACCATTCACCAGTCGTCGACGCTCCAATTGACATGGCGAGTGGGAAAATTAAGCCAATTAGAGCCTCGTGCATGGGTCAGCTACGACACTTTTCCTTGGCCGTAATCTTTTTCATACATACCTCGTTGAGTAGTGCGTGGCCCATCATTGATGTCACGTTTCTGCCGTCTTTTTTCGTAGCTTGGACGACATGATTAGCCCTCTTGTCGAACAGTAGGCCTGCGGTCTTGGAATCGGTCATCTTGTGGCGTAGATTTTCATCATGTTCCACAGCGTCGTCGTCGGTTTGCCGCACAAGAACTTCCAGAAGTCATATTCAGTTGAACAAGCAGTGCCGACGACTTCAAAACATAACAACGAGTTTTTCACGCTGAGAAAACTCTTCGCGCGACAAAACTTCCATCTGCGAGCCACTTATGCTTATTTTTTTTCTCATGAGCATTTTTATCTCAAAAGCACATATATCTGGTCTCCATGATGCAAAGCAAATCAAAGATAGACTTGTTAATCAATATCATTATTGCTGACCGATAACAGTGCGCGTGAGTAATCGACGATACACACACCACACATTAATGATAGCTTCTCAAATACGACTTTCTAATAGCAACAGACAATGCACACATGCACACATAAGTCAACCAGAACACACAATGTCCATTGGTAAGAAATCGCCATAAATGTAAATAACTGATTATATAAATTTACTTAGCGTCATCATATCTAAAGAAAAGTTTCTTATCTAAATGTCGAAGGTGGTCCTAATAATATGTCTCGGTCAATTTTTGTGTTTGGGTGTCTGGTTTCTGTGCTATTGATCAATAGATGACTATGTTATGGCATATTGTTGGTATACATGCCTATTTAATGTAGTGACACACGTGAAAGATAATATGACATCAACAAGTAGCTAGCTGTAAAAAACAAAAAATATGGGTGGTCCTAATAAAATGTCGCAGACTTTTATTTACGTGAACTGATAGTTTGAAACTGGCTTCATCAAACCAAACTATCTTATCAAGTAAATCTGGATTCTCATGAATTTCCCACAACATAAGCACAGCAAACTGCAAGCGTCGTTCAGCATCAACCGGTAGACGGTGCTGTAACAGTCTGGGTCGGTATGGCCTTAACTCAACTTTCCTCATCAGTCTCCAAGTAGATCTTAGGGAAATATCTAATTCAAATGATTCCCTTCTAGTCGACTTCTTCGGAATTTGAACAAATGCTTGGGCTACTAGTTCCTCGTTTGTTGTTGTTAGAACTGATCAAGGGCGTCCTGACTTCGATGCATTCTCCATCGAACCGGTCTTTTCAAATTTATCTCCAATACGATAAATTGCAAATCTTGATGGAGGATTGCTGTGAAAAGTATCCCTCCATTCCATTCGCGCATTTTTAGCATCTTCAAATATCCAGGAAGATCTGAGAATCCATTTACTCTCCTCCTCTTTTGAATTACCTGACAAGCACAAGCAGCAAAATCGGTAAAGCTTATTCAATTTACTAATAGGTTAAAGCGTCATTAAGCATATCCATATACGCACGTAATGTCATTATTAGATTCACATGTCTATTAGTCCGGCAGCCAGTATGAGTTTCTGCAGGGAACGAGGCCGAAAGTGAGACTTTCACAGAATGATGTACACCTCATAGTCCGGCAGCCAGTATGAGTTTCTGCAGGGAACGAGGCCGAAAGTAAGACTTTCACAGAATGATGTGCACTCAATGCCTACTTCGAATTGGCACGTCTGCCAAGTTCTAGTGAGTTCATCTTCTTGTCAGACACGATCAAAGAAAAACACATGTAAATCCAATGGGACGCAGATTGCAGTTTTTGGTTAAAATGAAATTTTGCATGTTTTCTCTGATTAAACGAAAAGTACTAACCCCAGAGTCACAATTTTTGACATGGAATGTCTTCAGGTCATTTCCATTCATTTCATGCACCCTGTCTATAAACCTAAACACATTTAGATTTGGCGAGCCTCTCAATGTCGGCAAACACAAACATTTTGAGCAACTTCATCCACATTCAACCACATTCTCACATACATTGCCGATTAAAAATTATGACTCTGGGTTTAGTACTTTTCGTTTAATCAGAGAAAACATATAAAATCTCACTTTAGCCAAAAACTGCAATCTGCGTCCTATTGGATTTACATGTGTTTTTTTTGATCTTGTCTGACAAGAAGAGGAACTAACTAGAACTCGGCAGACGTGCCGATTCGTAGTAGGCATAGAGTGTACATCATTCTGTGAAAGTCTCACTTTCGGCCTCGTTCTCTGCAGAAACTCGTGCTGGCTGCCGGACTATGAGGTGTACATCATTCTGTGAAAGTCTCACTTTCGGCCTCGTTCCCTGCAGAAACTCATTCTGGCTGCCGGACTATATGATTACATTCATTTCATGGATTTCAACATTTCTTTGCCAATGCAGCGGACAATGTAGGGCCGATTCAGATGTCCATGGCCAATACGACAGCTAAGATAGATTTCCAAGTGTAAAATAAACTGCTAGCTTACATTTGAAACACTCTGTATATCATTAACCGCCACTTTAAAGGCCTGACTTTACCTATTTTGTAAGATGGTTCGTACTCTTTTTTGTGCTTCGTTTTTTCTAGTTGTTCCAGATACATTTCTATTTCATATCGAAGGAAACGACACTAGACAGCAAAGTAGCTTGTATTGCATCACTTGATATCACCATCTGGATCAGTTGATATCAAGCAACATCAATCGTTTGAGCTAGTGCTATCAATCTTGATAATCGACAGAAAAAAGTCCTTGAAATAGATCTACAGTATATCCATGCCACGAATGCATGAAAGATCCAATTCTATGAAGACAGCTGATAGTACCGTAGATAGAAGTACTATGTTACAATGGATGCCATAGTATTGACGGTTATCTATGGAGAGATTTACATAGAACACTTCCCTAGGAGGTTGATACTATGGATAATATATCAAATGCTTCTGCAGTCATCTGATATCGTTTCCCTTCGTGAAACTTGACTTTCAGAGGCAGATGAATTAGTTTTACCTAAACTATTTCAAACTTATGACTCCAATTCTCGAGTCTGCGCCGTTGTCATTCAAAATAACAATGCTATGTATTGTATCTGCACATTTTCCTTGTTGGATCAATCAATAATAGATCCAATATGACAATTCCGCACAACAATTGAACACTTGGAATTCATTGTTCATTCTATGGGATCGAGTGTTATCCCAGTTGTTATCGTTGGAGACTTCAATTGTAAGTTACCTCGCTTATCGTATTTGTAGCGGAAATCAAATTGGCACACAAAAAGTGGTTTACTCTGTAATTTTTGCAAATATTTATCGATTATGATATTATATGAATATTGATTATTAATTATATATATATTTTAGTACACGACCCATGCACAACATTAGGTCGGGAAGATACTACTATGGCCTCGGAGTCCTACCATGACTCAGGGAGGTCAAGTATGCGCCTGGGATGTGGGCACTTCCGAGAAGCGCTGCCTTAAGCAAGTCGGGTACATAGTGGTGTCCAGGGATTTGTGCGAGATATCCCTGCAGCTGTGTTGTATGTGCACCAAGGGCTCCCACGACGATTGGCATGACCTTTACTTTAATGTTCCACAATTTCTGTATTTCCATCTTTAGATCTTGGTATTTTTCAATCTTGCGTTCCTTTTTACTTATATTGCGATCGTCTGGCACTGCTATATCGATTATAATTCCTGTTTTCTTGACCTTGTCGACGAGTAGTATGTCAGGTCTTCTTGCTGTTATTAGTCTATCCGTTCGAATCTCAAAGTCCCACAGTATTTTTATCACATCATTGTCCTCCACTGATCTCGGCTCATGCCTCCATGGTTGCTTGCTGACTTGAATGCTGTATTGTTCGCATATACTTCTGTGTATCAATTTTGCAACTTCGTTGTGGCGTCTTAGATACTCAGTTGCGGCCAATTTCGAACACGAAGTCAAGATGTGTGTCACCGTTTCATCCGCTGAATTGCACATTCTGCACTTAGGGTCTGATGATGATTTTATGTTGTATGTTGCATGAGCCTTGGTGTTGAGGGCTTGGTCTTGTGCTGCTGTTATGAGTGCCTCAGTTTCGATTTTCAACTTCACTGATTTCATCCATTCATAATTATTAATAATTATTATTAAGTATTGATTAACATTAATTATATAAATTATTAATTAATATTAACCCTCTGAGACCTGATCTTTTTCACACCCTCTGAGACCTGAGGGGGTCCAGTGGACCCCTTTAACATATTCTTAGTTTACCTGCTTAAATCGATATCAAAACATTAGGAAAGTTGATTTTAAGTAAAACAATGATGTTTTCGTGTAGCAGGTCGGTATAACGAATCCCCTGAGTGACTTTCAGCCTTCTCAGTAAACACGTGCGAAAATATGGTGTTTTTGTAAGTCAATCACATTTAGTACAGCATCATTTGCAGTAGGAGGCGGCTTTACGATATTTTGTGTCACCATAAAGCCTCAGATAGTTGATTTTGATGAAATTGATTTAATTCATGCAGCTAATCCTTTCCATTTGTACATTCCTTCTAGCTATCAGAAATAGACCTAAAATGAGTCAAAATTGCTGTACTTCTAGAACCAAAAACAGCTGTGGAGATCTCAAACTTATCATTACTGCTGTGAAGAGTGAATCAATCAGTTTTTGGTGCTCAACTATGAATATAATGATAGCTTTCATTTCGGACATCGATTTATGTCGAGTTGTTCATATAGACCAACCAGTCACGCGAGATCATGTGCGAAAGCAAAATATTCACATTTTGCGATCTTCCAACACATTGCACATCTACGAGCATGATGCAAACAATTAATAAATGACTTTCACTCTTTGTACACCATCGTGGACATGTTCGAAATCATTTTTCATCAAATTACAAACATTTTGTGATGGAATTACAAATGGACCCCCTTGGCCTATCTGGCATACTTCTACTGATTCAATTGAAATGAAATAACACATGCAGATTCACTGTCAGAAATGATGATTTTGCATGGGCTTGAGTGATTGATACATCGTCAGCGTAAAAAATGAAATAGAAAAATGTGGCTCCGGGGTCCACTGGACCCCCCCTCAGGTCTCTGAGGGTTAATTATATTAATTATTATATTATCTGATGCCTTCAGAATTCCTATTACCTCAACCAGTCAATCCTACATTATTGGTGATGGATTACCAAGCCATATTAATGGTATACTGATTTCCGGCTGTCTTAGAAATATAGATTTCTTGCTTACTAAAGTAGTCTAATGAGGACAACCTTTCACCTCATCTCCCAATTACACTTGAATTTGCTATATATGCAGAAGCTCATAAGAATGAAACTCGACTACTGAGTAATTTATGCAAAGGTAGCAAACTTCGTCACTTTTGGACATATCAATCTGATAACGCATCAATCCCCTTTCTATACGCTCTGAATCCTCCGATGAAGTTGGTAAGTAAGCTTGATAGGCAGTGTTTTATAGGCTGGGCTCTCAACGTTTGGGCTGCACTCCTCTGGTTTCCGTAAAACAATTCGACTATCTAAATGCGGGCTTCAATATTCAGTTGCATCTTTACAATCTCTGCAATACTGTCTGCAGTCAAACGACAGAATCAATATTTGTAGCAAGTTCTGCGTAGAAAATCAAATAGCGGGGAACAATTGTTGATTGGTTAATGGTGGCTTTCTTGTTTATCCTTGTCAACAGCAGTGGCGAGCAGAATCGAATAATCGTTTACCTCAAGCATCTCGATCAAAATTCTGCACATGAGACTAATTTTAAGACTATTTGGAGCATGGGAAGCATTTGAAGCATAGGTGCGATGAATAGGCATGCAAATATACTTTACCTTGAATAATTCTGTGGACGCCAATTCTGCCGTACAGTGACAAAACAACCTAAGTCCAAATTTGTGATTTTTCAGTGGAGCAACTTTTGTGAAAACTTTAATGGAACAAAAAATACTTAATCACAACTGCCAATAATTTGAATATGTCTATACTAACACTAGTTATACAAAAAAGTTTGCACTAGTGCACGCACTGGAAAGTGCTTTTTATGGACATAGGTTTTTTTGTCACTGTTTTTCCTTTACCATTTAACTGCAATTATCTTGTATAAAAACTTAAGTCCATCATTTTCCCCATTTTCAGCAAGATAAGTTGCATTCCCATCAGACAAGAGAAAGAATATTTTGACTTGTATAAAAACAGATAACTCTATTGAAAAACAATCTCAAAATCCTTGTATCAAAAATTATCTGGATTCAAAAACTGATATATCTTTACTAAAACGAGGATAATGTAAATTACACATTTAAATCAGAATCGGGAATTTATCAAGTCCATTGAAACGTTGCTTTCGGGCATCTCAACCCACGAATGTCTCCTGTGTGGAGGCATCAAGGGAATCAGAGTTTTCAAAATGACTGCTTTTTTCTTTGAATTTATTTAACGTGCCTCTTTTTTTGAAGACTAGCTTCTCCAGAAACAGCTCCGAAGAAGACTTCGACACGACACATAGCCCTAAAGTTAGTTGAATGAAATGATGTTTTGAAAAAGAATCGATTGCCTCCACGAAGAAATTGAGCCACAACGACATTTGAAAGATGTGGTCGATTGGTCATCTTTGACAATTTATATTGCGATACTAGGTCCAATGTGTACCCATTGTCTTTAGAGTGCATGAAGTCATCTGTCTGCATGATCACTGCAGTGCTTTTCTTAGTTGAACAACAAAGCTTGAAGCCTTGCAAGTCATACACACAACCTTTCTTTTTCAAAGCTTTCTCGACTGCAGCATGTTCACTGTCAGCACTCATGAACGTATGGCCTGGCTCAAAATATTTTAGGGTCACTGTCTTCATGGCAATTTCTTCATTATGAACACAGCGCAAGATAAATGAAAATAGTTGCCAGTTTTTGTTTTGTGATGTGGTGAATCATCCGCGTCCCTGTTAGCACGAAAAAACTTCAAGTAGGCGCACGCTACATCTTCGGAGTTTCTGCCGGCTACAGATTCATCCCAAATGACTGCCAATTATTCTCCATCTGATCCAATACATGTAAAAGTCTCATTAAATGCAATAATTCGTTGAGTGAATATGCAAATATTGAACGGCATCTGAGGAAGCATTGTAACCTTCATCATATCCGCACATACCTTTACGTGACCAGTTTCATGAAGAAATTTACAATCTTCATACTCCCTTCGAGCAGCTCGATACCTTTCTTCGTGTTCGGCAAAACTCAGACAGGATTGGCATGGCTCGAAACAAGCATTTTCTTTGATGTGGTGGTCATGGCTCACACATGCTTCACATTCCTCACCAGACTGGTTAACCCAATGCAGTGCACTGTTAATAAAAATGTGAGACGGCATGAGTCAAAAAATGTTTTTCTGGACTTAGGTTTTTCTGTCACTGTATCTCCATGGACTTAGGTTTTTTGAAAATTTGAATTCTCATTTTGGACACTAAGCAATTTGTCTTTGGCCTTAAGCTGTTGACACATAATAGACAGACACACCCAAATGCCTTTTGCGTCAAAAAGTAAAATTATCAAATATTTTGGACTTAGGTTGTTTTGTCACTGCACGGCAGAATTATAGGTTGCTGCACCTTGGTTTATCGAGGCCGCAGGACGAGATAAACAAAAAAGGTGCAGTAACTTAATTGTTACAGCTTGCAAACCTAGAAACTGTGCATGCAAGTGATATATCAGCACCTTAACTTTTAAAATTGCGAAAGTTCACACGTAAAAGACTGAATTTAACTGACCGATGCAAAACCCGCTGTAAAAATAACAATTCTTAAAGCAAACAGCTTTCCAATTACGTTTATTTAACAAATATTATGATAAAATCATTCCATAGTACCATTTATATTGAAACAATTAAGTAATGGACACTTTGGATTTGGTAGGTCAAGGATCTTGCTCAATTATTTTTCTTGTTCATTATTCTTTCTTTTATAGAGGCAAACAGCATTTGATCTGTGACCAGTGCGACTCTTGATGAGCTGTTCTTCAACCTTCTGGTGGAACAATTGGGTTGCGCACGTCACCTTGCCAGAATGAGGAGTAATGTTTACTTTTATATTTGCTATTTCAGCTGCTTCCGGCAACAATTTACTCAGGGTATTGACTCCCATCGGCTGCTGGGAAAATCTTGGTTTACACTTTGAATGCAGAGGCTTCAGAGGTCGGCGGTAAATGGTACCATCTGAATTCGTTGATTCTTGTAAGCAGTTTGTGTATAAGTGCAGTATGTTGTAGATGGAGCGCGTATTATCTTCAATTTGATATTGTTTGATAGACTTGTCCTCCATTTTTCGATCTTGAATGCCGCCACTGTGCACTTTGTTGCCGTGTCCAGTGAATTGAACGTGCACTCTTAAAAAAATTGGTTTCCTGGAAAACCAATTTCGGTTTTTCAGCCTGTCCCGGGGGTGAAACCAAATATGGTTTTCCAGAGAACCAAATGAAATTGGTTCTCTAGGAAACCAAAAGTCATCGGTTTTCTGGGAAACCAAAATTGGTTTTTCAGCTTTCATATCTTGGTTTTCTGGAGAACCAATATTGGTTTCACGAGTGACTATGAAATTTAATATATATACTAAATAATGGGCCTAATATAATAATAGCATAAAATAATATTATTAATTCATTTTTTATAATATAATTCCGACATGCTCTAATATATTTACTTCATTCATACTAATTTTATTTTAAAACAGCATGCACAAATTGTTGGCCCAGCATAAAATAAGCTCAATAAGGTGTGAAAAAGAATTATTGTGAAAATGTGTCAAAAATGCGTGAATACTCAAATGAGGTATTTTGAAGTTTACAATTTATCTAAAACCATACTACATTTCCCAGAAGAGTCCCCGAAACGTCAAGAAGTCATTGTTTCTTATTTTTCACGTTTTTTCAAGTCAAGCTTGCATAAAATAATACAAGAAAGACGAGGGACGATGTCTTTAGTCACAAAATTTCCCATGAAGTTGAGACATTTGCTATAGTCTTCTCCAAGATTGTAAATAAAAAAACAGATAGGCCTCGAGCAGGATGCACGTCCAACTAATACGGTGCAGCGCAAAAAAACCACGTCGTCGAATTTTTCGATGCCAATACTCGTTGCCACTGGACTGGAACTCGCTACTGAAAAAAGGAAAAAATAATCTCTGAAGGATATCCTCAATATTAGGACTGTGTAGAAGAAGCATTTAGAGAATTACCGCAAAATAGTACGATGTTACTGAAAACGTGTGTGGAATAAAACTCAATTATGAAATCAAGGTTTGTTGATGCAAAAATAATGTCATATAGGCCTCTACTGTCATAAATAATGTCATATACAGTCGAACCTCGTTAATTCGAACACGGATAATTAAGATTTCGTTTAATTAAGATCACACAGCATTTTTTTTATCTTTTGCATATATGAGTTGATGTCTAATTAAGACTTTTGATAATTGAGAGATTGAAAATCTGGAATGTATGGTTTCATTAACGAGCTTTCACTGTAGTGCAATCAGAAATAATGATAGGCAGTAAATTTTTCAGACAAAATTTTGTACACCATTAGCGGCATGCACATATAAAACGACGCCATGTGAACCAAACACCACAAGAGCTTTTCTGTACAATAGGCGGCATGCAAGGCAAATGCGGCTGTCAACAACAAAAGAGAGTTACACATTACACTATGCAAAATAAACTCTTCTACACAGTAAGTGGCATGTTGGGCTTGCACAAAACACGCCGAAAACAAGACTATGTAGGCCTAATAAGCATGCAAAACCAGCACGAATTAAACGGCAGCAATTGCTTACTGCAGCTACTGTAATCTGGCGATGATATATACATGTACATTATATGACAATTGTTCTTAACTGAAAGTACGAATTTAATAAGTAAATAAATAAATAAATAATAATACTAATAATTTGAATAAATAATTAATAAATAAATAATTAAATTTTATTTATTTATTTCTTACATTTGCACTTTTAGTTTTGAACAAGTGTCATTGGTATAACTAGGTTTCAAGAATTCATTTATTCATGATTTCCCATGTATGAGGCAAAATGGAAATTCATCAAGGCTAAAATTAAACTTGTATAAAGCTACAATGTTCAGCAGACTATAGGACTTCATATATATTCCACAAGGCTATAAGGCTGATATAACACATCACAGTAGTTAGATATAGGGATTTTTAAAAGCATTGAAAAATGGTCGAACATGAATATGAAATCAGTCGTATACATGTATTGTAAGCGATCTGTACATACATATAGGCTACAAGCTGAATAGTCACGGTAGTCATGAGATTTAACGACAAAATTGCTAGATGCCCGAATAATTTATAAGGGAATACTTACATGAATGCTCATATTCATTCATAATTAAATAAAGTAATTTAACATTGAATTTTAAAGACAATTTAAGCATTCAGCTATACAGTACATGAAGGACTGTTGGAAACAACTGTTAAAATCTTTTGATATACTTACGTTTTGTGTGGATGATATGCAATTCTATGCATCGTGCAAGGAGGGATGGACGTTGAAAACAGCAAAACAAATTTCACAGTACCACAAGAAATAAGATGACAGCACGTTTAAGTCACTGCACTTGACACGGTAACTAGAACCAATGCGTCAATGAAGGAAGAAAATCAGACTCACCTCATTCTTGACGTCATGGCAACGACACAAATGTAGATCCTCGAAACCGATTGTTTTTCGTAAAGAAAGACTTTGCTATCAGTAAATCATTGGTTGTCAATTTTATTAATGATTTATTAGTTTGTACAAACATCTGTAAAAACTTATCAAAGAAGCACGCTTTCTTTTAAAAGCAAAGTGTCACGTAATATCTTCCCTTTGGCGAGATTCCGCTCGCTAAATTTAGGCCAAGTCATCGCAGCGAGATAAGAGAGTAAGGGGGATCACAATATGTGCAGCAGTGAATGAAAGAGAGTTAACCTTCAGTAGATGATAAAGAAGACACCGGAGTGAGAAAGAGAATGACAAAATTCCATAACTGCCCAACATTCAATTCTAAAGAAGAGTTTTGTGCTTAATGATTACATGAAATTTAAATTTCTGGTGTGAAATGAGAATGTGAAATACAAATACGCAGGGAATAGGTACTAATCAGCACAACTTTTAACACTTCAAATCATCATCAATTGAAATCCATCATTGATATCACTAACATGAATGTCCGTCTACAACTCTACATAAACGAGGATCTGCCAATAGATCTCCTTCGACATGCAATAGTATGTAGAAAATCAAATTTGATTTCACTACACTAAATACCAGGATTCATCAATAATCAATTGCATTTTTATTAATTGAAAATTATGAAATAATTAATCAATCATTTGATTGCTACTGTCAAACGTTGCAATTTTCATTGACTGCTCTTGCATCAAAAGTGATCTGCTGGTTGACTCAACATAATTGCAAAACAAACTGGTTTTCTGGACAACCGTTTGGTTTTCCAGAGAACCATTTGGTTTCCCAGAAATCCTTTTGGTTTTCTGGAAAACCAGTTTGGTTTTCCAGAGAACCGTTTGGTTTTTTGGAAATCCGTGTGGTTTTCTGGAAAACCAATTAAAAAACAAAATTTTTTAGAGTGTGTTTTCCGTACTTCGCTGAATCTGATTTGGGAAATAACCATACGTCGATGTTCATCACGTCCTCTTAATCCAAATGTTTTGCAGTTGTAATAGAGTCGGTCATAGAAATTGCACCACTGTGCCACAAGGCAGTTTCATCATCAATTGACACTGGATCAGCCTTCTTCCGAGCACTGCCTATGCCTCTGGCAGTAAGGTCTTTCATGCGGACATCCAGGGAACGTAAGAGATATTTGAAAGAGTTGTCCTCTTTGTCCATTGGTTTGCAATCGGATCGTTCTTCTTTTAACAGTCTGGAAAAGCCACATATTACGTTGTACAGAGTATTGGGTGGATATTCGCTTCCGTCTTTTCGGCGAATTTCATATACAAAGTGTTTTAATGTATAAGCTATTTCAGATTTTGATGTTGTCCATATGTATTCAATTGATGGAACTTTCCGTTCTTCCATTGTATTTCTCCAAGTGGTCCAATCTTCATATAACTTAACGGCCCAATTCGTATTTCGCCTTGTATTGATGGATGTGGAAGAGGCAATTGTATTCTCTATTTCTTGCGATGAGACAAAACTGAATCGTTCCATATATACTTTGATATCTCTGATCGCTGTGTGCGGGAGATTCTTATACGTTGTGACATGAGTTGTTGATTACATCTATTGAAAGTGAAGCTGTCTCAATCACTGCCTATTTCTGATCTGCAAGTGTGCAGCAAGAGATATGGATATCCAAACTGCTGTCTACTTGCTTAAGTCATGGCTCAATTCCACTAGACTTTTTAGACAGCTCAGCGGTCCCATTACTAAAGCGCCCAATTACTTTGACAACAGCGTCCTCGAAATTATTGGAACTGATAACATCGGATGAAATATGATTCATTTAAGGCGCATGACCTACGATTTGGATTTGCTGCAAAACATGGCACTATAGACATGCTTCGTTGCTTGCACTGGGCATTTACATGTAGGTCGTAATGCACCTAGAAGCATGGAAATGCTTCCCGTCCGTATATTTGTCATGCTGGTCTTTTCCATGAACTCATTGAATGCGTTAAACCTCCCACCAGGCTTGTACTTTGGCGTTGTATAATAGCGGAGAATGCTTTAAAGAGTACACGACTCATTGTGGTACAATACAAGGTGCTATTCGCTCTACTTGTCCGGCATAATTATACCCTTTGTTAAATGAGTTAGATGACAGTGGCTCTGGTGTGTTTCTTCATGGTTGCCATGTTCCTTCTGTCTGTTATGCGGACGATTTCCTTATTTTATCATCTAATCAGATAAGGGTACAATCCCTACTCGTCACCGTATCAGATTCTGCAAATAAAGGGCGACTTTCATTCTTAAATTCCGACCCCAGTAAGACGAGAGAGTCCAAGAGAGTTTTGCCGACGTGAAATCTTAACAGTCAAAACATGTTTACTCGTGAGCAATCGACTCACCGCGGTATTGTGTTGACTTAGTCATTTGATGGGAACGTGCATGTCGAATCTCGGATCAAGCGAAGTCGAGAATCTTTTTTGGTTTAGCTCCAGTAGGTATATTCAACAAAGACCTCAGCCCTGCCGCAAAACTCTTTCTTTGGCGAACTATTGTTTTGCCGGGTCTATCATTTGGCTACGATATTGCACTACTTCGTAGCAAAGATATTCTCTCCCTTGATATTTGCCAAGCGAGCAGCCTTAAAGTAGTTCTCCGTCTGCCTAAAGGTACTCATCACTCCCACCTGAATATGCCCTGAATATCCCAAGAGTGCAGCACGTTCTGGACTGCCACTTGCTGCAATGGCACTCTCAAACACACTCTCAAACGCACTCTGCACAGTCTCAAACAAATTCGTCTGAAAGAGCTCGCCATTTCTGTGATCAGCACGACCCGTTTGAACGGTGGATTTATGGTGTTGGTCAATGAGTTGTGTGCAGCAGGGTCAATCAAAACTCTTTTAGATGTGGCGACAGGTCAGATTGACGACAGTATAGCCTTCGAAGAGGCTGAGAGTGGCATCGTCGATAGCTTGCGTTTCCCAGAGCCTGCGCGTTCATTATTTATCTATTTGCTTTGTTCTCATCATTTTTAATGCATTTGTCTTTTCCTTGACGTGCAATAACAATAAATTACTATAATAATAATATAATATAAATAATATAATAATAATATAAATAATAGCAATAAATTACTATACCTTTTTGCATTCTATTTCTAGATAAGTGAATTCAATTTCTGCAGAGCAAGATATCCATTAATTTATCATGTTCGATTTCTAGATACTCCTTCTTAATCTGCTATTCATAGAACAAAGATGCATTCATAGCACATTCGATATCGTTATTCTGAGATTCAAATTCTGGAAGATTTCGTGTGGAGCTTCTGGATACTGTCCCCTTTAGATCTCACTTTTTCGTCTAACCGGCAGCGTGTCTGGCATTATACTCACTCGTATGTCATATCAACACGCAGAGTGACGGTATATGTTATGACACCCGACTCAGAAAATGCATGAGTATAGCGCAAACTGCTCGAGATCGTCTGATAACAGCTTGACAATCCGTGTCAGACTACTTGCAGCATGCAGATCAGTTAGGCATTCATAGGAAAAACTGCAAGGAGCATGATAGTCAATTTTTGAAAGACTGAAAGCGAGCAACTGATAAGCACGCACTTACACGTAGGTGAGCGAATCGATGGTAGCCTCATTGGTGAGATGAGTGGAAGAGAAGTTTCCCATCACCTTGTTGGAGATCAAAGAGAAAGTGCAGCAAGAGTTTTCACGAAGCCCATCTGCGTCCATAAGTCGAGGCTTGGAGGGGAAACTTGTTATCAAGAAGCAGTTAAGATCCGCAACTATTTAAGGAAAGAGCCGAACATCAAACTAGAAAGCAAGGCTTCTATGCAATGGCTTGTATACATTAGTCTGCAGACATTAGTCTTCCAAGATGACTGGGCAGTGGGCAGGCACGTGGACATTGTTCATTCAGCATGATTGAAGGCGGAATGATGACCAATAATTTCTGACTTTTTATCTGAAATCAGTGAATTTCTCTTTGAAGAAGAATTTACGACGCTTATAAACAAGGCATTATCGCAGCCTGAAGCAGATCTACACTATGACGCTATGTCGAGAGGTATCGTGCAAATCCTAGTATCCAAAGACAGCTAAGTGACCATGAAATAGCAAAAACACTGGGAAAATCCGGAAAATCAATTTCAAGTGAACTTTTCTTGTCATTCAGATTTTCATCCTACTTTTAGTGATGAACGTTGCAATTCTTGAATAAAATGTCTTTGGACAACATAGTCATCTTATATTAATCAGAAATAGGAAATAAGTATGACGCAAATGAATGTACTAAAATCTATGAAAGTTGCCATAACATAGGCATAGGTACACGTATATGGATAGGGAAAAGTCAGCAGAAATTCAAAACAGATGAATGAACCAAGACATAGATTTACACAGATATATAGCCAAGATATCCATGAAATGAACATGTTTGGCATAGAAGTTTTGCTTATCGGCGATATTTAGTTTTCATTGTAATATGATATCCGTATATTAAGCAAAGAAGATATATGTTTAATTCTTTTATAAAAACAGAATAACATCATGAACCAAGAAATAATAAAATGACACAAAAGTCATCACGAGGTAAAAAAGGACTATAAAAAACTTGGTAAATTAGTTAGAAAAATTTTCAAAAAATAGGCCTACAGAGGGACGCTTTACAGAAGTTG
>CAJQUW010003997.1:0-287821 GCA_907163375.1 Prostheceraeus crozeri
AAATGTTTTGGTGACGGTCCCAGGTCGAAATTCCACACTTTGGAAAATTTTCAAAATTTTACCCATACAAAGCCACTCTGACACTTAGGATTTTGTCAGGTGAGCGAGCTCCGACCTAAAATCTTGTAACCGCTCTAACTTTTGAACGAAGACAGATATGAACAAGCCGTTTCTTTCACTGAATTTGTCTCACTCTTAGCTTTCAAACGAGCTATGGCACGACAAAATCCGTCCACTGGAAGCCAAGATTGAAGCTAGCTGTCCAGAGGGGGGGAGGTCAGTGAAATTTGAAAATTTGATGAAAAATGTTTTGGTGACGGTCCCAGGTCGAAATTCCACACTTTGGAAAATTTTCAAAATTTTACCCATACAAAGTCACTCTGACACTTAGGATTTTTTCAGGTGAGCGAGCTCCGACCTAAAATCTTGTAACCGCTCTAACTTTTGAACGAAGACAGATAGGAACAAGCCGTTTCTGTCACTGAATTTGTCTCACTCTTAGCTTTCAAACGAGCTATGGCACGACAAAATCCGTCCACTGGAAGCCAAGATTGAAGCTAGCTGTCCAGAGGGGGGGGGAGGTCAGTGAAATTTGAAAATTTGATGAAAAATGTTTTGGTGACGGTCCCAGGTCGAAATTCCACACTTTGGAAAATTTTCAAAATTTTACCCATACAAAGCCACTCTGACACTTAGGATTTTTTCAGGTGAGCGAGCTCCGACCTAAAATCTTGTAACCGCTCTAACTTTTGAACGAAGACAGATAGGAACAAGCCGTTTCTTTCACTGAATTTGTCTCACTCTTAGCTTTCAAACGAGCTATGGCACGACAAAATCCGTCCACTGGAAGCCAAGATTGAAGCTAGCTGTCCAGAGGGGGGGGGAGGTCAGTGAAATTTGAAAATTTGATGAAAAATGTTTTGGTGACGGTCCCAGGTCGAAATTCCACACTTTGGAAAATTTTCAAAATTTTACCCATACAAAGTCACTCTGACACTTAGGATTTTTTCAGGTGAGCGAGCTCCGACCTAAAATCTTGTAACCGCTCTAACTTTTGAACGAAGACAGATAGGAACAAGCCGTTTCTTTCACTGAATTTGTCTCACTCTTAGCTTTCAAACGAGCTATGGCACGACAAAATCCGTCCACTGGAAGCCAAGATTGAAGCTAGCTGTCCAGAGGGGGGGGAGGTCAGTGAAATTTGAAAATTTGATGAAAAATGTTTTGGTGACGGTCCCAGGTCGAAATTCCACACTTTGGAAAATTTTCAAAATTTTACCCATACAAAGCCACTCTGACACTTAGGATTTTTTCAGGTGAGCGAGCTCCGACCTAAAATCTTGTAACCGCTCTAACTTTTGAACGAAGACAGATATGAACAAGCCGTTTCTTTCACTGAATTTGTCTCACTCTTAGCTTTCAAACGAGCTATGGCACGACAAAATCCGTCCACTGGAAGCCAAGATTGAAGCTAGCTGTCCAGAGGGGGGGAGGTCAGTGAAATTTGAAAATTTGATGAAAAATGTTTTGGTGACGGTCCCAGGTCGAAATTCCACACTTTGGAAAATTTTCAAAATTTTACCCATACAAAGCCACTCTGACACTTAGGATTTTTTCAGGTGAGCGAGCTCCGACCTAAAATCTTGTAACCGCTCTAACTTTTGAACGAAGACAGATATGAACAAGCCGCTTCTTTCACTGAATTTGTCTCACTCTTAGCTTTCAAACGAGCTATGGCACGACAAAATCCGTCCACTGGAAGCCAAGATTGAAGCTAGCTGTCCAGAGGGGGGGGGAGGTCAGTGAAATTTGAAAATTTGATGAAAAATGTTTTGGTGACGGTCCCAGGTCGAAATTCCACACTTTGGAAAATTTTCAAAATTTTACCCATACAAAGTCACTCTGACACTTAGGATTTTTTCAGGTGAGCGAGCTCCGACCTAAAATCTTGTAACCGCTCTAACTTTTGAACGAAGACAGATAGGAACAAGCCGTTTCTTTCACTGAATTTGTCTCACTCTTAGCTTTCAAACGAGCTATGGCACGACAAATCCGTCCACTGGAAGCCAAGATTGAAGCTAGCTGTCCAGAGGGGGGGAGGTCAGTGAAATTTGAAAATTTGATGAAAAATGTTTTGGTGACGGTCCCAGGTCGAAATTCCACACTTTGGAAAATTTTCAAAATTTTACCCATACAAAGTCACTCTGACACTTAGGATTTTTTCAGGTGAGCGAGCTCCGACCTAAAATCTTGTAACCGCTCTAACTTTTGAACGAAGACAGATATGAACATGTAGTCTACATGTATATTTGATCCGTTTGTGGTGAGTGTGTGGTTGATAAGTGGATACATTGATGTTTTGGATTCACCAGATCTTGATGCTTCCTTTACTTTACACGGATGTTACAGTTAAAAATGCCGTATTTTTCTATTGCCTTTTTATATTCAATATTTATTATATATATTGTTTTAGTTTTTTTAATTTTATTTTTAATTTTTTTTTTTTAATTTATTTTAAATAATATTTGATTTAATTTTTTTGTTTTTTTAATAATTTTATTTGTTTTTTAATTGTAATCGATAATACATGAAATTCAGATTGAAAAACATTAATTTCAGTTTTAATACCTTAGAATAGTGATGTTTGCATGTATGCTTTCGAAATTGTTTGGGTAATTTCTTGAATTAAACAATGTATCTTACATTTTTTACAACTAATAAGTTTCTGGATGCGGACGCGATCGTTGGGCTCTACTGTTTCTATGATGCTCAGTATAATGGTCATGGAGATAGTCGTTAATCTGGACCCTCGGGTCGGTTTTGTCTCTGCTCATGCACAATCAGGCTTGAGGTGCCGAGTGCAAATAGCAGAGTCGTCAACAGCGCGCATTCTCTCGCTGCGATAAACACTTAACCTTACTCACACCGAAGTAACTCTCCTCTTCATTCGATAGGTTGAGGAGCTATGATGGCGAGGCTGTGATCAAGGACCCATTCTTAGGACAAAACAATCACGCACGAGTAATTCTTGAATTCAGCATGAGTAATCGTCGTGCATAAAGAGCTATGCGTGCGTAAGACCGAGTCTCATCAGTGTCATTTTGATTTTATTCTGTCCGGTTTGTCTTCTTATCCTAACGATTTGTCTTCAATTCCGTCCGATTTCCGTTTCAGGTGCTGCAGTTTCTGAGTCGAAGACCAAAGTCAATCAAACTACTGGACAGGCTTGAGTGGAGAAGAATGTGTGACATGTCTACTTGTCAATGCCATTCATAGTGATAGTGATCCCGGTCTTCATATTGCCTGAAAAAGACGGGCGAAAAACTAGTGTGTCGAACGCCCATCGTATGTATTAGTTTAGTCAGCTTGGACATATCCGGTTCCCTACCTATTTCCAGATAAATTGGCATTTTATCTATCTCCAAAACTGATTCCAACATACGACCACATTTACTGGGGTGAGGTGATGAAGCCTTCCCCGTATTATTACTGTCCAGTGGAATGTTGACGACGGCCATATCTAACATCTCCTGCTTTCGTATCCGTCTGTTATGTCCTTGGCGTCGTATAGAGCATCCCTCTACGCTGCTTCTGTGAAATTGAACTGGCAAAAAATACATATATGTCAGAAGTAAATGCCTATTCTTTCTCTTGTTCGTTATGCCCGCCTTTCATAGAGTGTTGATAAGTGGTCATAAATCGTTATATACTTGCAAAACGTAAGTTCCTAGGTTTCGCTCTTTGGTCTTTCAAATATTAGTTAATAAACAAAACTTCTCAAATCGTATTATAAAGGTTCTATTAGCTTGAATATATATTTGCAGCAAATGGCTTCTGATTTACGATAACATTCGAATTGGGAAAGCATGGAAGGTAATTGAAAGTAAGTGAATTCAGAAAGAATTAAAGAAAAATTTTAGGTTCCCTTTAAAAAGATAAAATTGAAATTAGATGAATCATATTGGAGTAAGCTGTATGTTGATACATTTAATACATTTCATAGACGTAGATAATATGAAATATCTCAAAATAAGGTTTAGCATCTTTTTTATTGCACAATTTTCCTAGTGGACCATTTCTAGGAAAACATGAGGCGTATTAGTAACTATTTATGTCTGATCTCACTTTTAACGACAAAAAGGTTTCATTGGACTGATATTTCAATGGGAAGAATCATTGCAAGACATATGTACGAGCGTCATGTGTATGATATACTCGTATTTATAATTGAAAAGAGTATGTGTTGTTGGAAACCTGTGAAATCCTTCAACTTCATCGGTCGCAGTTATCAATGAAAAAAAATTTTGAAATTGTACTACGATGTGCACTATAAGCCTATTGTTGACAATGGGGGGCCAATAATTGTTGAGCAAATGTATAGACATAAAATTGGATTCACAACATAGGACGCACATTGGTGTCCATCGTTAACATCGACCAAGTTTTTAACAAATTTTGACATGTTGAAATAATGACTTCATGACACCGCGTTATCAATTAGGACAGGCAATCTTTGTGATTTCGTACTGAATGGATTGACGATGCGTTATGAGCACTCGTATTACATTTAGCCCATTGAGGGAGAAGCTTAGAAACTCACCATATGAGTAATTTTTTGTGCTTTTTTCAACTTTGCACTTCGTCTTCTTTGAAAATTTCCTTCTATGTTCAATTTTTCACGCTGTATTCGAAAATCATCTTGCAATAGGTGAATGTCTCACGCTCACATTCGCGTAATTTACGACTAAACTAGCGTAATAACATATGTCCCTCATCCGCGGATACGCGTGACAATTGCTGCAACATATGTTCAGCAGGTTGTTTATATACACTCCTTTCTCATGTGTTTGTATGCGATCAGTCGGAGGCTCTAAAACATGTGATGGGGACCTCATTTTCATACTCAGGGATGACGGATTATGGTAAGCGAACTAATCCGTGTTCAAGCGGCAACGCGGACAAGCCGGTGGACGATGTGCAAACTATAACGCTCGACCCGCGCATTCATAATCATTCCCCATGTTTTGACTGACATTAGTTCACGTGATTGCTAGTGGCAGCGTTTAAAGAATAAATTAACGCCTTAACCACGGACCGTTTGGGTGGTCCGTAATTACGAGTTGCGTCACTGTGGCGACCAAACTAGGAGTATTCATACAAGCTTTGTATTTGCACTTGGCTGGCCCGTTATGTGTCTTCTGACGATAATTTGGTGGTATCGGATTTTGGTCGTTTATCACCGGATTTGAAAAATATTGTTTTTCAAAAAAATATTTCGCATGAGTAAAATGCAATCTGAGTTAGTGGTTTAAAGGTATATGCGCTTCCAATGAGATCTTTTCATATCACAGCGAAATCTCTTCCCATATAGGCTAAGATAGGGATGGGGGACTCGTCATTTCTGCTTCAGCTAAATTTTTCATAAGTAACCTGTTTGATTGATTTGAATATGACCAAAAAGATTCTATCCTAAGGATGAAGAGAAAAAAATATGAAAATCGGTTCAGAAGGAATTATATACATATAGACGGCGCATTTTTGACAAATGTTATCATAAAATGGATCCAGGTTACACAAAACTAGAAGCATACCAAAGTCAATTTGTTTGACCAGAAATGAAGGCTGCATAGTGTATTCAAAGCCACATTATTTTGATTAAGATCGCATATTTATATCAATTAATTTATTTCTCCAATATCAATATCAATTATGCGCTATAGGCCTACCTGCACTGCAGGCAAACACCACGTAGTTTTGTTTCTCTAAAACAGTTACTGCGCAAAAAAAGCTACTGCCTTATTAACTGCTGAAATATTTCTGAAAAGTCAATTTGTAAGCGCCCGATCAGCTTATATCATAAATCACATATCAAAACTGATAAATCATTTCGTTCATAGGAAGATTCGACAAGTATCGAGGTGGGCACTGAAGTTGTAGTGAACCAGTGAAGAGCCCCATCATGGGTGTTCAATGCATGTGCCCCCTGCATTACATGCAAAGATAGAAGCGGTTCATCCGTGGCTATCAAGCGACAACGCGTAAACTCGCCCGCGCGTTTTATATTCCCCATATTTCGACAGCATCAGATCACGTGATTGCTGACTCTTAGTGCAGCGCGTTGAAGCATAAACTGCCCTTAACCACGGATGTTTAGGGCAGTCCGTAATTACGTGGTAATATCACCAGTGATACGCCTACATCATTTCTTGATTTAAGTTCTCGTGAATTCAAGAAGTACGCCTATTGACGGTTATTGCGACGTCGAAGTGGAAACATAGTTAACCGCGAAAAGTGGTGTATGTCACACATTAATTTACTATACACAACGTTTTATTGATAATGAAATCTAAATGATATAGGCTAATGATTGACCATGGCGGTCGCGGCGACCGCTCTGTGTTGATAGGGGTGGAGTTTGCTCGTCATCGACGTTGAAGCAGGTGGTGACAAGGATCATTACGAAAGTCTTCATGTGCTATCCTGCTATCGCTTAATACCTGTATGAATGATGCAGTTTAATTAAATGCTCCCAAATGCGAATATTCACACGTGTGTAACAGCCGCAATTTTTGGTAGGCCTTGGTTTACATACAAGTGTGCAAGTCTATTTTCCAGGTAATGTTCTCATCGTTCCGAAATGAAGACCTATACTCACGACAGCATCAAGAGACTAAAGCAGATGTGTAGTCAATCACAGACACAATGAAGAGCTTCGGACAGCGAAAGAGGATCTTGCAAGATGGCTCTGGTGATCATGCTATGTGATTACAGCCGAGAAATTTTCCAGTGTCGAATTCAACAGATGTCATGGCGCTCATTGGATATCAGACTGCAGGGGTCAGGATCACAATGGTACACATCCATTGTGTACTTTAGGAGTGGACACAAAGTGATCCATAATGGCGCATGCAATCATATCTGACACTCTTCATCATACCCCATCGAGATTCCTGCAGTCTTCAACGAACAAATACTTGGACGACATCAGCAAGATCTACAAAGGTCGAGGAATAGTCATGGTATGGTCGGATGCGAGCATGCTGCGCAATTCAAATGCCGGAATACACGATTGGGTCACATGTTTTGAATATCTAATTACAACATCACCTTCCTGGAACTTACTTCGAGGAGTTTACCATGGACAAGGGACCGCAAGACGGAATTGGTTAAGTTAATGTACAAAAAATATAAAAAATCTTTCAGTACTGGGTACTGCATCAAAGTTGGGGCAATTAATACTACGTACAGGTATTGATATTAAAGCATGATGTACAAGCATGGACAAGTAGGCCTTCATTATATTCTCGAAATGACAATTTAATGTAGATCATGTACCTGTTTCGAGTTTCGTAACTTATTGATACTGTTCCTCATATACCATTTACCAGGATACCGTAGAATCCACATGCCA
Organism: Prostheceraeus crozeri; assembly: GCA_907163375.1. Taxonomy (NCBI): domain Eukaryota; kingdom Metazoa; phylum Platyhelminthes; order Polycladida; family Euryleptidae; genus Prostheceraeus; species Prostheceraeus crozeri. Next base: position 7,412 of record CAJQUW010003997.1, read on the forward strand.
ATGAATGTGTAATAAATTAATACAGTAGGATCAACCGCTTTCTTTAGATGGGTAGGTGTTTAAATCTGCGGGTATAGATAAAAAACTGTACATATTTATTATTAGATCATAATGAACGATTGATGTGTTCAGTTACAACATACTAAGCTTAGCTGGTGTTGAGAAAAAATTTTACTTTAATTGACACGTACATTGTGTATTTTGAGCAAATTATAAGTGCACATGTGTGGTACATTTTCAATATGAAGACTTATTAATTATGGTCAGTTTCATCTCAGTTTTCTAACAGTACTAGGCCTAGGTAAAAATCCTTTGCTTTCGATCAAAAGCAAATGATGTTGAGTGTATTTAATTTAGCGACAATGCTCGAACATCGCGTACCATGTTTTATTTAAAACTCCGGATTTGGGCCTACAGCGGACAGCATTTTCTCCAATGGAAACTCAGTAATATATAAACTTATCTACCAAGACCAAACAACAGCAAACCAAACGACAACGACCAACAACCGCTCACTATCTTGAACTCCGTCTTACTCGCCTGCTGAACTCCACCAGTGACTTCCTCCGAGGGCATCCCTTCCCTATTCACTTCTTCTGGATAAGTATCACATTCTTTGTATTCAGAAGTACTGATTCATTGTAATCTTATTGTGCTGATTTTTGAAAGTTATATTATACGTTCGACTTGCACCTTTTCCGTTTTTGGTTAACGTTTAATTTGATGGTTTTATTTTTAAGTGGTAGAAATAGTAATAATTTTTGCATACGTCAGGCGAGCTATTGGGGTAATTAATCGTGCGTTAGAGAGAAGATCAATTTGTAAAGATCATTATAATTCTCACAGTTTTAGAGCGGTCACTTCTTTTCAGTGGCTAGTAGAAAAATCGTTTAAGTGTAAACTACATCATTCCATCAACCAAATTATTTAACGTTAGATAAAAAGAAGATTGACATTTTTTGTGGCGACCACGCCAGGACCGGCCCATATTATTTCTGACGGTTTTTACGGACATCTTTAGTCTGTCTCTTCAACTGTGTAGAACCTTGGACGCACGCGTTTATATACGCCCCTTTTTATTAGGGAAGGTTTATTGCCTCGGAGGATCAATTAGTCACGTAGGGTTTATTCTTTCATCTTGTTGTAACTTGTCCACCTAGGTTGTAGTTCATTCGTATATCCGTATATTTGTCGGTTACTACGTACTGTGTTGGTTTCTGTTTTGACGGTAATTGTAATTTCAGATTTATTCATGGTTTTGTTTGCTTCAGTTATTGTCTGATCTCTGCTTACTTTGATATTAGAGGATTATTAAGGGACCTCTATTTATTTTATTAGCTATAAACGCTAAGTTCGGTATAGGAGAGGACGACGTTTTAAAACGTGTCTGATTTAAGAGACCTCTACCACACTCGTCTCAATTTAATTGATTGAGGACACCGGTGGAAGGAAGCAATTTATCGGTCACCGGTAGATGAATTGTTGTTTAAGAGACCTTCCGGGAAAATCCAGCGCTTGGTCGGATTTCAGGAATTGCCTTAGTCTAATATTGTTCAATCCTGGCGGCGTAGGAGGTGACTAGAATTCACCGATTAAGAGTCCCTACGGCAGTAGAGTATCTTTCATACCTGTGGTTAGCTTTTTGTGAATCGGATTTTGAGTAACTCTTGTGTTCGTCAGAAACTCAATTTTTTAACGAGTGGTTTACCGTTTTGTTAGGTATTGCTAGTTTAACTACGTGAATTGTTATCTACATTGTATATCTTGATATAAGTTGTTGTATTTTAGTGAGCAACGTGGACCTTGACAATTTAGCGATTTCTATAGTATAATTCTTCATTTGTGACGATAACAGAAACTAGCGAATTAGCGAAAAGGTGTAATACGAACGTTTAATTACATTGTGACTGTGGTCAACTAGTCTGTCAATAAATAATTTTACTCGAACATTTTGAGTCATTTCCAACTTCGTGTGGAAATTATTAATTTGCTGCAAATACACTAACACGGAAGACCCGTGTCGTCTTCGCTACGTTTGGTGGAGATATAAGGACTTCTTCAAGTAATATCATATTACCATTCCTTAATCGTTTGGTATATACTCCATTCCTATCTATATTATCTATAACTAGAACGAGAACGTTGCTCAATTAATTTCCATTTTTAATATACCTCACATCAACGAGGGCTAGGGTTTGATTTCGGTGCCTTTTTGCATATTTCATTTTTGTTTCTTACATTCTATTGATTTGAGTATATCTTCTCATCGTATATTGAATTCTCTTGATCTTTTATTTCTCTGTGCGACTTGCTGCTTGCGATGTGCTTGTTCGCAAATATATTGGTGAGTCTTTTTGTGAGTTGTTTTGCTGCTCTTCTTTCGTAATTAACTTTGCATATATGTTCGTACGTTTTGTGCATGTGTAATTTTTGTTTCTCTTTTAGCCGGTAAGTATTGACTCCATAAGTTAAGTCCCTCGAATACCAGCGAGTAGGCTAAGATTAAGGGAATATTTCCATTCTTTGCCTAAAAAGTCATTTAGTCTCGATACTTTAGGCCTGTAAGTAGTCCTAAATAAACAGTGAAAATCAGTATCATTAGTATTAAGTCTTAGTCTGTCAGTTTTAAAACGAGCGTCAAACGCTTTTTCTCTATAAACATTAGCATCTCCGCAGCTTAGTTTACATAGGCCTACCTCTTCAGATTTATATCTAAGTTGGACAAAATTTCTTCAGTCCGATTTCTCCCGAAGCATCTGTAATTTCAAGTACATAACCGCGTGACAATCCCTTTCTACACTTGCCCTGCGCTTGGGAGATCCGGCCTCCTGGACTATCTCAACTTTACAGCAGATTTTTACCCCGCGGCCGTGCGGAGTTAGCGCCTCAGTTGTCGGCGCGGCATTCTATTTTTTCCGTCCTCATAAGCTTTCATCTGCGGCCGTAGAAGCCTTCTACCAAGTCATCGGAGATATCTATTCATTTCTGGGATGGACCTTTATCGGGAGCCATTTCCATTTCCCTTCCGCCTCAGGTACGGTCTTGCTTGGCCAATATAAACATCAGAACTTATTTTCATGATCCAAAATCTGCATATACTAATTTTTCGCCGCATCTGACTGATATATATTGCCTGTCCTGACCTCCTTTTCGAAGAGTGTATTTTAAGGGTTCAATATTATCTCCTTCCTTATTTCGTCGTTTTTCATTTTTTTTCCTCATGTATGTGATGTGATGTATATATTAATCTAACTGCCATTCCGTTCTCGTTCTATTTTTAATACTATTCAATCTTATTAATTTATTGTTTCCTTCGTCACTCATCCTCGACATATCGATGCTCATTTTCCTTTAATTATCTGTTCTGCTTGCTTTTCAGTGATCCTCCGGGACGAGCTCCTCACTAGGATGAGTATTGTAATCTTCACACTTACAAGCATGGCGTTTATTTCATGGTATTATCATAATCTGTGGCTCATCAAATATCTATCGGCGGATCCCGGCCTACTTATATTATAATGATTCCATATGGTTACATTTACTCATTACTGACAACATCTCAAACTTATCGTGAATTCTTTTCATCATATTCCAATTTATTACATGCAGCCGAATTAACATCAGAAAAGCATTTTGGTGACTTAATGTTAATTGACAATGGATTTGTTCTCTCTCGCATGCGGTATTTACTGGCGCCGTATTAATCCATCTTTGCGAGTGGAGATCAGAGGACTTATTAGTTTTAATGTACAAATATTTTGAACCGCGTGACTATTTGACGCACGGATTTCGGCTCATGAATCTGGTCATTTATTTCTCTTTTGGAAATTATTTGCCGCTGAGGTGTATTTTAATTTAGCGACAATGCTCGAACATCGCGTACCATGTAGTATTTAAAACTCCGGATTGGGCTACAGCGGACAGCATTTTCTCCAATGGAAACTCAGTAATATGATAAAAAAAACTTTATCTACCAAGACCAAACAACAGCAAACCAAACGACAACGACCAACAACCGCTCACTATCTTGAACTCCGTCTTACTCGCCTGCTGAACTCCACCAGTGACTTCCTCCGAGGGCATCCCTTCGCCTATTCACTTCTTCTGGATAAGTATCACATTCCTTTTGTATTCAGAAGTACTGATTCCATTGTAATCTTATTGTGCTGATTTTTTCTGAAAGTTATATTATACGTTCGACTTGCACCTTTTCCGTTTTTGGTTACGTTTAATTGATTGATGGTTTTAGTTTTAAGTGGTAGAAATAGTAATAATTTTTGGGATACGTCAGGCGAGCTATTGGGGTAATTAATCGTGCGTTAAAGAGAAGATCAATTTGTAAAGTTCATTATAATTCTCACAGTTTTAGAGCGATCACTTCTTTTCAGTGGCTATAGAAAAATCGTTTAAGTGTAAACTACATCATTCCATCAACCAAAATTATTAACGTTAGATAAAAAAGAAGTCGACAGTAGGTAAATTTATCCGTAGTAAAGGTTCAGTCCGACAGAAAGTTCAGCATCTGTTTATTTCTATCTCTTCTTATCTGTTAATACTTGATTATGTATGACGGTTAAAGATGGCACAACGCTCTCTATTCTATTTGATGTCCGTCGCGAGCTTTTACAACACTGCGATATTTCACTGTTGAGTACTAGCTAATGCAGTTTCTCCGACCATCTTATCTTTTACATGTAGCCCTACAGAAGTATGTAGAATACTCGTAAATGGTGATAAAAGAGTGAGACAAAGAAGCGTTCTAACACACCTCCGTAAGGAACCGTGCAGTATATGGAATCTCAGCATAATAGGATTCATGACAAATGTGTTGTATTTCTATTGCAACAGTCAGTTGGCTCATGAGCACTCTACACTGCACTGCTGGGTAGCAATCGTATGTTGGATTTATATTGCCTGTGACTCATCACATTTGAACTTGGTGATTTTATAACGACTAGGATATTTGACATCATTCATTCGTACATCATGCCTCAACGTCGATCAAGCAGTTGAGGTTGATGACGGAATACTCTGAAGAAAATGTTAGAGATTGATGTTTGAGACAACGCCTTGGTGGTCCCACAGTAAAGGTTGGTGGGACAGTGTCCGCTTGATCCTTCATTCCATTTCATTGCACCAGCAGGTAAACAAGGTCGTTGTGTAGTATGTTCTAAAAATACGACTAAATTTTGCAAGAAGTGTCAAAAACTATTGCATGAAAAGTGTTTCATACCATTTCATACCCGCCAATGACTCAATTATTGGCCTATTGTGTTACTCGTATAGTAATGTGATTTTGCTCATGTGGATCTATTGTTCACTATATTATTGAATCATGATGTGTTAATGAAATACAGAAGTAAATTTAGTTCGTGGACTAACATTTTCGTTTTGATTTCAGTCATCAGATTAATTCTCAAAATATCGTAGGATTTCATAATTTTGTACTTTATTTGGCGAACGTTCCAATAATGGAACACCACATAGATAATGCTCCGACACCACTGTAATGCATTTTTCGCACAATTTTTCCTACTGCTATATGATTTTAGACATCTAGATAAAGTAAAAATGATTGTATTATGTTAGAGGAATTTTAACTTGCGTTGTGCAAGTAAAAAAGCAAAAAAAGTCATTTTTTCCTTAAAAATGTTATTTTGCATAGATATTTTGTCAGCTTTTTGAAAGACAACCAAAGGGAAGTTGAAGACATTTTCAATATCCATGAAGTCTGATAGGAATGTCTGTATTGAAGTATTGCAATGATTATCGCTTCTTGTACTTAATATTTCGGTATAAAAACATGTTCCAAAAATGGAACGTTTCGGCTAATAAAGGTTAATTTCAGGTTTTGTATGTTGTTGTGCAGATTGTATTTTCCCTATGGAGTTCTTTTCACTTCTTTTAGTAGTTAAGCAATTTTCTAAAGAAAGTCACCAGCTTGCTTTTCATTTATTGAAGGTTGCGAAGACATGGAAGCCTAGTATGCAAGAAAATAAATAGCAACAATTTATATACCCACATTCCTACCAAGCTCAGGGCGTCGTAGTGAATAGACATCATCTAAATCGTTTGTATATTGTCTGATAGGGCATCACTTGACTTCAGGTGATGACTTCTCACTTGACCCAACAGGGAACACAACTGAATTAAAGTTAGACAACTTCAAGTACAGTAGATCAAGTAATGAAATTGATAATGATGTAGACCACAACGTAATACAAAGATTGGTCTAAGTATTTGGCTTGCAGTTGTCTCTCCCTCTAAGATCAGCTTGAACTCAAAAGTCCTTCGCAATCAGATTTGGTATCATGAGATGCCAAACAATATTGAATAATATGTGAAGTTACAACGTTGCCATCTTCATTTGATTACAAGAATGGTCAATTTATCATACTTAACCCTTTAACGCCTGCGCTGATTCTAAGTACCCTCCCAATTTGACTGAGCCCGAGATAACTCGTATCGATGCAGCAGCAGAATATCACTGACAGCGTAAAACAGTTAGTACACCCAGAACCTGAGCCCGAGTTATCTCGTATCGAGAGAGCGATAGAATATCGCTGACGGCGCAACAGAGTTACTACATTTGAGAGCCTGAGCCCGAGATATCTCGTCGCCTGCACTCAGCGCGCTGTGACTGAAAGAATTTCGTCAATCCTCACTGTGAAACTGAGGATTTTAAGATTAAACTTACGCTTTTCACTGGTTTTGTTGTATTATGTTTTATCCTTAAATGTGTTTAGACGTATATACGCCATGACTCAGGTCAATCAGAATGTGAGAGACTTGTTTGTTACTCTAGTTATAAGTAATAAGCAGACCGAGTTCTATTTTTAGTTATCACATTTTCCCAGGTGTCGCTTACTCATTAACTCTGACGAATCATTTGACAATAGTTCATGTCTCAGCACCATTGATATAGAGATAATGGGAGAAGATTGCAGACTACCAATGCGTTCCTCATCTCGCGGAGAAGCCACTTCTCTCTTGACTGATAAGAGCTAGGGGGGAAAACATTGCAAATGTGTTGTGTTGCAATGCTTGTTGACTTCTGTTCCAAGCCGAATTGTACTTGACAAAACAGCATTCAAAAACTTTCGAGAGATCCTAGACTGTTAGCTTTTAGCTGGCTGGGCACAATAGACAGCAAACAGTGACTTACTGCTTGATATAGCCTGTTAGATCATATTACGCTGATATTGATTTTGCGTGTAGCTACCTTATTTGATCATGAAGTTATCCTTAATGAGGACAGTCCTAATATTATAGTGAATTTCACATATTCTCATGACAGACGCATCTTAAATAGAAAATAATTTCATCTTCCCATTGCCTGTGTTAAGCCATAAAATCAGTTTACTGATTTCCATTTAATATTCAACAACATCAAAGGATATTGAAAAGTCAAAATTATCAAAATGAATGCTCCTAATTGCTGACCATGAAAAAGATTCGTTTTCGTATGTTGCTGCCTGGAAGCAACCTTTGAATCCAAAATTCTTCGTTGATAAAAGAGCTTTGAAAATGCAAACATTCGCACCTTTACATACTGTGCACAAATATTTCCGATCAACTTCGTGAGTACTAAGTCGTGATCAAAGACGTCTGTACGCCATGACTCAGATTCAATCAGAATGTAAGAGACTTGTTTGGTACTCTAGTTATAAGTAATAATGCAGACCGTGTTCTGTTTTTAGTTATCACATTTTCCCAGGTGTCGCTTACTCATTAACTCTGACGAATAATTTGACAATAGGTCATGTATACTATTGTAAACATGTATCAGAAGATAGATTTTCAGTTTAGTAGGCCACATGCATCCGTTATTAGTGGACACGAGTTCTAAATCATATTAAAAACATTCTAGATATAAAAAAGACGTTCACCCAAGTAAAGAACGAGTATACTCGGCATTCGGGAAATTGGTACACCACATCAGCCCGAGTATACTCGTTATTCGGGAACTATTGAAAACTTTATTTTATCTGTCAGAGAATGAGTGGCGGCTATCGTTTCGAGTTAACTCGGGCTTAGGCCCTGAAGAACAACTGCTGATTGCGTTGTCAGTGATATTCGTCTGCTCTATCGATACGAGTTAACTCGGGCTTAGTTTCTTATTGTATTCCATTCTCGGCGTCACCAGCCAACTGTTGATAGCGCTCGATACGAGTTAACTCGTGCTTAGGCGCTAAAGGGTTAAATGCCCAATTGATATACTCTACATGTCTCCGTTGCCATAAATAAAAAAGTTAACGAGGTGACCTACGTCGAAATCATTGAAAAAATGTCAAGTAAGCTGATAATTTTCTTTTGAAAAATTGCTTGTTTTTTAGAAGGAGCGGAAAGAATTGACTGAAATCTAAAGGAACAGTGTACAATTCAATGTTTGCCCTTGAAAGAAGTTAATAACGAATTTCCTATTAAGGATTGAAATCGTTTCCGCTTCAAAAATGCTTTTGTCGTTCAAGTTATAACAAGAAAGCATATCCATGGAATTGTTTTTATTTCTGTAAGATATTCAGCCAAAGAGGGAAGTGGTAGCTAAAGTGCAAGAGTAATTAGCGAGAGGAGGAAGGGTCCAAATACATGTATACCCGTGCGGTTTACAATGTACACGTACATGCAGCATAAGTTGCCAGTAATCATTTTTTAACTGTTTAAAGAACAGTGAGATCGCAATCTCTGTGTCACAAGACATATGTGTAGATACTCTCAAATTATGCTGCATTTACATGTTCTTTGTGTTGTAATGATTGACTAGGCAATTTATTCTAGAATGAATGTCGTCATAGATGGTGCAATGTCTTTTTATTTACAATACACAGTCAGAATTATTTGTCTTCACTTACCTCCTCCATGACTTGAACTTCACATAGATAAAGTGTTCCATCATTCACAATCGTTAGATATCGCCCTCGATTGTTGTAGCAATTTACCGTTATGTTATCCACGCCTTCCGTCGATTCATAAATTTCTCCACATAGGAATTGATTTCTGATTCGAGAAAGTAGCTTATGTCTAATGTTTTTGACTCGACTTGTTGCACCTAAAAATACTCTACTGTCTCTCAGGGCACTTTGACAGCAATCCTTCCGATTAAAAATGATGACTTCTTTGACATAGTATTGCGCTCCCAAATCAACACTCCAAGTGGAAACTACTCTTCTTGGTGCGGCTATATTGGCGCAAAGAACCAGCCATATAATCGCCATTTGTATTTCCATCTACAGCACGGTCCGAGGTTCTACCGTGGCTTTGCACTGTCGGTTTCCCTAATGCCAAGTTTTTCTCCGCTGATTGAGTAATTCGATAGAATGAGATAAACAGACAAATGTGAAGGCAAGTGGAGGAACGCATGTTGACAACTGTGGTCGTTTACTGTGCAGTAGCAGAAATTATATGAGTAACGCTACGTGACATAAATGCAACATACGCGGAAAAAATTACATTTTCTAAGGCAAGCTTTGAGACAAGTTTAGTTGAAATGCCTGACATATTTTTCTGACTTCAGCTACCTTTGTCGCTACATTCTCTAATGCTGCTCCACGATTGCATATCTGAGGTTTTTGTTTTGAATAATGTATTGCCAGAAATTGAGTGAGATTAATGCAGAATGTATAAAAGGTTTCAGCAGCACTGTCTACTTGCGCAAACGGTGGCGCGGCACATCATTCAGTTCCTAGTATTTCCATTGTTATTTCTCCAATATTCCCTGTTTTACAGAGAAATTATTCATAAGATAAGCTGATTTGATATTGAAAGCTTTACTGACTGGTTCAAAATCTTTACATGTTTTGAATAGAACTTTGATCTTTGATCAAGCAAATACTGTATAATCCTAGCATCTGCGTTTCATTGGAATTGATAATTTCTCAGGTGCATAATCATCGGTGATGGAATCATGTGTGTACAATTCAATCTGTATAAAAATTATATGCGTTCGGTGAAATGATCTAGCAAACAAACTTCGCATTTTGAAAAAATCGTGACCTTGAAGGCACTTTATGTTCATTTTTAGCATAAAGTGGATTTAGGGATTTTTGAGTATGCTGATTCCGAATTTGCTGTATGCCAGGCGTGAAAACAACCATCTATATCCGAAAAATTGTATTTGAAATTCTTCCAGAAATTTGTAACCTTTTAGGGCTTAATAGTAGGCCCTATATTTTATACTACCAACTATCTACATTTCAGTGACATTGAAATGCTTCATGTAATGGCACTATTTTTGGTTCTTGTGTTTTATTGGGACAAAAAAAGAGCGAAATTGATATCTGCACAGGTTTGCTTCAAAGAATCAATTGATTTGATTACACTAGCAGAAAATGAGTACATTTTCATTATCAGCATATTTCATGAAGTAAATTTTAATTTAAGCGGTGATAAATCACTACAATAAGGGTCTCATTACACTTATGCTACTAAATTTTGAAGAATGTGACCTGTATAAATATAGTAAGTCATGTTTATTGCGAAAAATCTAATACTTCACACGAAATAATAGGATACTAATGTAGGTGGTACAAATTTGTTCCACTAGTTCCCATTTTTCCAATTTTGGAATATTGGATATTGCTAGCAAACAACACTGTAAATCTATTCATCTTCATTGCATTTGTGTACTCATTATTTGTGATTTTTTTACTTACATAATGCATGTTTTGAATATAGTTAAATGTTTTCTAATTTAATTTGTTCGATAATTTCTCGACGAATGAAATTTTTGACGGCGACAAGTGAGAGATTTAATCATCAAAAAGCAACTGCTTCCCATTTCAAAACGGTGTTCATGACTTGAATTTGACTAAATCAGAACTGAAAGTGTTTCTTGGTATATTGCTGTTATAATGATACCACCATATACCAAGAGAAAAGCTTTACGTGTGTACAGATGAGGATGTTGGCGCTCCGGCAATTACGGGAAAATGTGAAGAAATCAGTTCCCATTGATCAGACGCTACTTGCATCTCGCCGACAATAACAACATCGACAAAAGCGACAAACTCTATAAGCTAAGAAATTGTCTGAGCATATGTCGAAAATTGCTACTTCAACTTATTACCTTAGTATCGAAGAGATGATGCCTTACTACGAATGCAGCACATTGAAAAAATTCATGCGTGGAAAACCACTCAAGTTTGTAACAAAGGTTCGGGTTCCAGCATCAAGTGAAGAATTTCCGTTTGCATTTGACGCATATGCATGGAAACAGGATGCACATGAAGGACTGTGAGAGAGAATTCTGAAAATAAATTAACAATATATAAAAATTAAAACAGAAATTTTCTTTCGGGCGTTTTATCGTGAGATCTTTGAATGTCTAAAGTGAAATATAATCGATCACCTGGTCCTTCACGAAATCCAGTCGGATTTCTGTCGGATTTGAGCCCCATACTTCTAAAATTTGTGCCAAATGATGACCAGAATCTCAATCACAGTCACTCAGACTTCGATATTGGGGATGTTTCGACAAGTATTTTGATAAATGTAGGTCAGTGCATGTCGATGACAATGACAGAGACTTCATCACTGCATATACAGATGCGTGATTAGATAAAGCAATCACTGAGGCCTCTTCAATTGAAAGTAGGCCTGCTAATTATGAGAAGCGGATTTTTCTACATATTGGAATCCAAAAATCAACTTCAGCCTCATTCTTCATTTGCTTATATGCCATAAATTGACATAATTTGATCTGATATGTTTGTGTTGAATTGCATATAGGCCTACGAGATATTTCTGAAGGGTTCTGAGCTGGATTCAATTATTGCTGATATTCTGATTCCACAATCTGAAATATTAACAAGACAGAAAGGAGTCTCTCACTTTATTGAAAAGAAAATTATGAAAATCATTTAGGAACAGCGGAACTAATTGGATTACACGTGGGCTACAATGGGTCTGAAAACTATAAAAAAAAGAAAAATGAAATTAAAAACATCGGTTTACTTTCCTTAACATGTAGGTACCGCACCATTCAAAACAGGACAAAGTATTGTGGTGTGTTTTCAAAGAATAAGAAATATCGAAACAATATTTTCTGCAAGAACTGATGCTGCTTTTTTTGTCTGAATCTCAAAAGGAACTGATTCTCCCATTACCATCAAAAGGGACATCTCAAAATTTATTGTATATTGTTTGATATTGAATTCGCAAAACTGGTTTTAGGCCTATTACATGTAGTTTATGCTCCAGATATACATCAAGTGCATAGAAGCCGTATGTGGCAATACTTTTATTTCGCATAGGCTTTTGATTTTAGGTTCTTATTTCGTATAGGCTGAATCTGCACTAACAACTGCTAAGCAGCTGCGAACTCATGATGGTTGATAAGGGAACTCTCATCTCCGTTTCCTGATGAGATCTTGGAGTTGTCGAACTTTATTGTGGAACTCTATAACCATTTTTCGACATGTATCAATAATGAACCTAATGTCGGTATTGATCAAGTATTTGAAAATGTAGTTTTGGACATTAATATATCTAAAGAGATGATATATCAGTTCCTGATAAAGCTCAAAAGAAAGCAATCCCGTAATTATGACAGCATTGATGCCAGACTGTTTTGATGGAGTGCGGAGATTATATCAGCACCACTGGAAGATATTTTTGAGCATCTATTGAAAGTAAATGGTTCCGAGGAGTTTGGAAGAACACCTTTGTAAGACCGATTCCGAGAGCAAAACAGCCATCCATTCATGATTTCCGGCCTATCTCGTTGCTGTGTATCATATTTAAAGTTTTCGTGAGACCTGTCCTTGCTCAGATAAAGTCGTCGCTCGTATTACACTTCGGTGATAATCAGCACACGTTTCGTCCGTTTCGTTCCACTACAAGCACTATCATTCACATATGTGACAAAATTACAATGTTCATGGAAGATTCTCATGTCAGAGTGACCTGCCTAGATTTCTGAATAGCATTTGACTTAGTGCAACACGGCAGATTCATCGAAACTTTGTCTCGGTATAATGTCAACTCTGCATTTCTGATTTGGCTACTTTCATATCTGACTGGTCGATGTCAAAGAATCTATATCAATGGTGGATCTGATCCACTCATTCGGGCTTCATTAGAGGTGCCACAAGGATCCTGTTTAGGACCCTACCTATTTGCCCTATTTATCACCTCCTTAAAAACTAATCTTTCGAGCGCCACAATTGTCAAATTTGCTGATGACGTTACTCTGATTGAAGCAGGTAGCACAGATTGTCCGAACACTGATGCCCTATCGTCGAAAAAAAGTTGGACAACTGAAAACAATATGAGACTCAATCATGCTAAGTGCAAACAAATGATTGTTAAACGCACCAAAATATTCAACCAGAGCTGACTGAGGAGACGAAGCAAATTCTATTCAGCTCAGAGTTAAAAGCTCTGGAGATTCAGTGCGCTTTCGAGTCTATCGCGTCAGCAGAGCCTCCCTCATCTATTACGCCAGCAGAGGCTCCCCCCTCCACCCCGATTGAGTCTTCTCCGAAGCCGACTGAATCCTCCTCTAGCGATGAGTCGGCTATTAGTAGCAGCGACAGCTGCTCCTGGTCGAGAGAGAGAGAGAGAGAGAGTCAGGAGAAGGAGTTGAGAGAGATGAGGGAGATAGAGGGGCTGCGAAAGCAGTTGAGGAAGGTGGTGGCGACTAATCAGGAGCTACACCAGTAAGTGCAGAGCAGCAGTACTCAACGATCAAGTCGCCTCCACATTCCGCTAGATAGGAAAGGAGGTGTACCCGCAAGACCGCCCCTGTGTGAACGTGGCAAAGGGGAGATGTGTTATAGCAGAGCTAAAAAGGTATCGAATGCCTCTATTTTACCTTCGATCACAAGGAGGCGATCACAGGGTTCCTGTTCGAACCACGACATGAAAAGCTCTGTAAGTTAAAAATGACTAAATTAAAATTTAAGATGATATCTAACTACTTCTTTCTTTACAGACATCCATGAGAAGCGTCCACGAGCTCCTATCTTCGAGCCGAAGGAAAAGCACAAGGCATAATCCCGCCTTATCCCACGTCCCATGAACGCCACAAACGGCTCTTTTAAGAGCCACATGGAGCAAAAACTGATAGTATCTCCTTCTGGTTTGCTCTGGTGAGATTTTGGTCTGACTGAATCTATCACACAAATATAAAAATAGAATCATAAAGTTGTATCTGCTATCAGACAACTTAAACGTTGCATGGCACTGAGAAATTCGGTATGATACTTCCTGCCGACGGGCGTTCTTTCGATAGAGCGGTCAAACCCGTAGTGAGAAGTGTAGCACGGGACTGAGACTTCATTGATTCGACCCTCCAACGGTCGTTGTGGTCTTGTTCCTCAAAGTACCACTCTAAACGTCAGGGGCGACATTTAGCTATCTGTCACAGGTTGCTTTTTAAATTCTCCATTGCATACGTTATCTGAGAATGAATCATGAGTTCTCCTAAGAACTGCTTCTATCATTGAGGCTAAATGATGAATGGATGAAACGGGAAGGCACTCTTGCGCCACACGCAAACATATACATTTTCTCTCTATTAATGATACGATCTCTTTTGATAGAAAAGTAGACCGATAATAAATGTGATGATATTCGCAACCATGTATACAATTAACCCTATATCTAAATTCTTCCCTTTATTTCCATTTCTAGATCAATACATTGCAAAACAAAGACATGTAGTATGTAGATTTATTTTCATTCAAAGTTCAGAGGAATAATTTGCAAGTCACTATATACTTTATAGCGTCTTAGACGTATGGGAGCATCCGGCACTCTCCTTATACGTGTTGTATTCGGCGTCCACGTCTCGTCAGTCCAAACAATCCTCTTTATCTTCCCCTTCTCCAAAGCAACTAATCAAAATGAATACCCAATGAATACGTATCAAATTTCATTCGATATTTGAGACGTATTACCACCAAGTGAACTTTTCTCTCAACTCAAATATATTCTAACGTTGCTGACGTATCCTATTTTGGTTTGAGTCAATTACTATATTCTGACTATCAAAGTATCAGATTTTGGCTTAGTTTCGTTGAAATGGTAAGTTAAAGATTTCATCACTCCTCTCCCTTAACCCGTTATTTACCTGAGTCGACTATAGTCGAGCATGCATTATCCTCTCAGAGTGGGGTGAAATATTGATTTTCGGAGTCAGTTGAGATGTTTTTCATGAAGAATGCATCTAAGACGATAAAATTATCATGATTAGAAAAAGTTCCACTTCTTCATTCTCCATGAAGTATTGATAAATTGATTAATATTAGCATAATTATATTACAAATATTGAACCATAGGGTTTTGTCTCGAATCTGAAATAATCTCTCCACTTGATTTATGCTATGCAATGTTAATACCAAACAGTTTGTGTAACAATCGGCGGTTTGGAAAAAATATATTAATTAGTATATAAAATCACCAAATAAACTATACGTCGACTATAGTCGACTCTGGTAGATAAACGTCAATTTGTGCATTATTCATGAAAACTAAAATTTCTCCACTAATAACTGTGAAAATTGCTTCCTATCAGTAGCCTGACCGCTTCTGTGACGTAAGCATATCTTTGCGCCTTTAGTCGACTGATGGACATCTGTGCATCAAGTGTTGTACGCATCTTGTCGACTACAGTCGACCCAGGTAGGTTTGCGGTGAAATTCAATTTGAAATTTCACATTATGTTGCGCAATTATTCTGTAGAAGGACTCTGGCGATTCTCACAGGTTGGATTACTCAACAGGGTGTCTAACACGCTTTCTTCCATGTTTCTTATCATCATTGAAGTGCTTCCGTCGATAGATAATCAACTATTGCTAAAGAGGTGGCACTATGTGATGATTGCAATAACACAGTCACTGATCAGGCACAAGATACTAGCACACTTTCTGATAATTTTTGGAGTGATTCTGCCAGAATTGTATTAGATTCTCTTCATAATGTACTTTTAGATAATGCATCACATTCACTGAATGACAAGTTTTTTGTAGTCTGCCAAGTGATTTTCAAATTCATCATTTCTAAGAGAAAAGGCTTTTATAAAACTCAAAGTTACCTTGCACAAGCTTCATTTCATACCATCGTAATACAGCGGCACTGAACTATTTGCTTTGAATAGAAAATATACCTAAGCGAAAGATTACCTCCGACGAAATCTCAAATCCTCGGTGATCTGTTCGCTTGATAGAAATGGCAGATTTAGCACTGGTGACCCAAGATGACATTTCTGACGTTCTCGTTATTCCACTGACTGCTAGTGCTGCAAGCAAAGAAGAAAATGAAGATGATGAAATCCATGACGAAGTGGAAATATTAACTGAAGAAGAAGTGAACTTTGATATTCGTTCACTCACTTGGCAGCAGAAAGACAACCCTACATTCCGCGATTTTCCACATTTCCCAGACGACAAGATAGCAACCGAAAATCTAAGGAGAGAAATTGAATCATCTTTACCGATTGAATACTTCGATTTGATGGCGAACGGCTTGTTTGAACTGATGTCTGATCAATCTCTTCTTTATTCTGGACAGTGTAATCATCATGACTTCACGTGTAGCTCAGATGACTACCGTGTCTTTGCTGGTACTCTACTGTTGTCTGGCTATCACGTTCTTCCTCATCAGACTCAATATTGGTCCGATGAAGATGATCTTCGTGGTGATGTAGTGAAAAAAGTGATCACCAAAAATCGCTTTTTGGAACTCAAGCGCTTTATGCATTTCGCCGATAATTCAACTATCGCCTCAGAATGTGAAGATCGTTACATAAAAATCCGATCATTGATCAGCCTGTGTCAAGTGAATTTCAAAAACATCGGTTTTATTGATGATTCTTTTTCAATCAATCGATGAAAAAATGGTGCAATATTTTGGACGAAATAAGTTGAAGCAGTACATTAAGGGCAAACCGATACGTTTTGGCTACAAAATGTGGGTACTGTGCTGTGCAAAAACTGGCTATTGTTACAATTTCATCCCTTATCAAGGTCTAAATGAGAGTAGCCGAGAGCCCTTAGGGAAATTGGTGGTGAAGCAATTGTCCAAACACCTCCCACCGGAATCTTCTCTCTACTTTGATAACTTTTTTACTTCGTTCCCCGCGATCCATATGTTGAACAAAAAATTCAAGGCATGTGGTACCATGAGACAAAATCGTCTTGGACAATACGCAGACATGATAAGAGTTGTCAGCTATGGGTTTCGTGGCGACTCGGCTTTCCACTTCTCCGAGACTATCAAGACTGGCGTGACAGCATGGAAAGACAACAAAGTCGCTGTATTTGCTCAAACTTAACTGGTGAGTCTCCCAAGCAGTATTCGCACCGACTTCAAAATGGGAATCGAATTCGGGTGAGCATGCCGCATTCAATGTCTCTTTACAACGAAAACATGGGCGGAGTGGACCTATCAGACTAAAATGTCGAAAAATACAGATGTTCCCTCGGAGGCAAGAAGTGGTACTTCAAAATCGTGACTTACATATTCGACATGATGTTGGTCAATGCTTGGATACTTTATCGGGTTGTAAATGGTTCAGACATGTCAGCGATGGAATTTTGCAGGAAAGTTGTTCAATCACTCTTGACTGTCCAATCAACCTCGCGTCCTAGACAGCCTGGTCGTCCTTCAACATCGACTCAACACATTGATCAGGTTCCTTGTCAAACTGTCAATAATTACCTTGTTTCTACAATTGACAAGTGACAAAGGAGATGTGCCCTTTGTAAGAAATAAGTGCGTCGGGAATGTGCTCTATGTGACGTTGACTTGCATGTTGACTGCTTTCCGACTTATCATCGCCAATAGATTCGCATAATTTCATGTTTTTTAGTAGTTTGTCAATTTTTACCGTGTACCTACCTGGGTCGCCTATAGTCGACAAATTTTAAATTTGAATAAATTGATTGATTTTGCATAAATTGGATTTCTGTAGTCTTTTTAATAGGCTAGGCAAAATAGACTTGAGGTTGGAATAAATTGCAAGATTTTGTTTTTCACTTTTTTTGGTTGATTATGGTCTGGGCAACATTATGGCAAAATTTTATGAAAATTGCATCAGGTTTAGATATGCAATTCTGACATTTTTGTCAGAAAAGATATAAAAGAAGCCATTCGGTATTTAACGTTTGTTTTTCCACATCAAATTATGTATTTTATGGGCTCTCGATGAGTATGAAGTGTTTTCATGTAGGACTCTGGACCAATCAGAGAGCAGAAAAGCAGTGAAGGTTACCCTTGATCCTTCTAGAACAAGACTTTCAGTTTCGTGAGTGAGCTCGTCCTGAGCAGACAGCGAGCAATCAGGTTGTGATTTACCA
Source organism: Prostheceraeus crozeri (assembly GCA_907163375.1). NCBI lineage: Eukaryota > Metazoa > Platyhelminthes > Polycladida > Euryleptidae > Prostheceraeus > Prostheceraeus crozeri. The sequence continues at coordinate 25,711 of CAJQUW010003997.1, forward strand.
TTTGAGTTCAATTGTGTTTCAAGTGCCTATGCGGGTAGAGTATTCCCGTGGCAATTATTACGGTTCTAGCTATTATCACTCTCACAGAAGGGAGAGTGATAATAGGAAATTTTAGTTTCCTGAGTTATATACGGCAATATATTTGGGGTAAGCATCTATTCCGCGCGCGGGTGGGACTTGCCATTTCAGTAATAGAGCCAGAAGTACTCTGAGTGAAGTTATCAACTCAATAGCGTCGAACGTCAGTGAGCTATTGTCAGGGAGAATTTCCCCTTTAATAGGGAATATCCAGCAGTGACGGTATCGAGGCAGATAATTCAGGAGTCGTGCGGGTACGCTACCGAAGTCTCCCCTACTCTGAAATTGGAGCAAAGGCGAGAAGGAAGGTGAGTATTCCCTTTTCCCATAATTCCTGTGGGTTTTATTTATATCGTCTAGTTGGTTGAACGCTACTGGGATATCGGTGAGGACAAGTGCTCAGGGCCAAGTCTTACATTCAAGTGAAAAAGCATGCGGGCCGGTGTAAAATCCGATCACAGACGATCACGCCGATCGAAGAAAAATTTCTCAAAGTGCTTTAAATCGCTAAATAATGCACATATATGATAAGCATTGCCTTGCCAATCCTACGTTGCAAAAAATATTCATTGAAGATGGCTTGTTTCCTAGAAAAATGACTATCAAGTTTCAATTAATTTGACCATCACTACTGCTATTCAACTGTTATTTTCGTAGTGTTCCCCTGCGATCGGCGGCGGTTTCAAGCATTCTCCACACTCGCAAGACCAAATACTACTCAGACAAGTGGAGAAACCGCCGTCGATCTCAATGTTTCTATAACCGATCGCTGACTTTATGACGAAAAGATAGGCAAATTTTGAGCGAATTTGACCATCACTACTGCTATTCAACTGTTATTTTCGTAGTGTTCCCCTGCGATCGGCGGCGGTTTCAAGCATTCTCCACACTCGCAAGACCAAATACTACTCAGACAAGTGGAGAAACCCTCGTCGATCTCAATGTTTCTATAACCGATCGCTGACTTTATGACGAAAAGATAGGCAAATTTTGAGCGAATTTGACCATCACTACTGCTATTCAACTGTTATTTTCGTAGTGTTCCCCTGCGATCGGCGGCGGTTTCAAGCATTCTCCACACTCGCAAGACCAAATACTACTCAGACATGTGGAGAAACCTCCGTCGATCTCAATGTTTCTATAACCGATCGCTGACTTTATGACGAAAAGATAGGCAAATTTTGAGCGAATTTGACCATCACTACTGCTATTCAACTGTTATTTTCGTAGTGTTCCCCTGCGATCGGCGGCGGTTTCAAGCATTCTCCACACTCGCAAGACCAAATATACTCAGACATGTGGAGAAACCCTCGTCGATCTCAATGTTTCTATAAACCGATCGCTGACTTTATGACGAAAAGATAGGCAAATTTTGAGCGAATTTGACCATCACTACTGCTATTCAACTGTTATTTTCGTAGTGTTCCCCTGCGATCGGCGGCGGTTTCAAGCATTCTCCACACTCGCAAGACCAAATACTACTCAGACATGTGGAGAAACCCTCGTCGATCTCAATGTTTCTATAACCGATCGCTGACTTTATGACGAAAAGATAGGCAAATTTTGAGCGAATTTGACCATCACTACTGCTATTCAACTGTTATTTTCGTAGTGTTCCCCTGCGATCGGCGGCGGTTTCAAGCATTCTCCACACTCGCAAGACCAAATACTACTCAGACATGTGGAGAAACCCTCGTCGATCTCAATGTTTCTATAACCGATCGCTGACTTTATGACGAAAAGATAGGCAAATTTTGAGCGAATTTGACCATCACTACTGCTATTCAACTGTTATTTTCGTAGTGTTCCCCTGCGATCGGCGGCGGTTTCAAGCATTCTCCACACTCGCAAGACCAAATACTACTCAGACATGTGGAGAAACCCTCGTCGATCTCAATGTTTCTATAACCGATCGCTGACTTTATGACGAAAAGATAGGCAAATTTTGAGCGAATTTGACCATCACTACTGCTATTCAACTGTTATTTTCGTAGTGTTCCCCTGCGATCGGCGGCGGGTTTCAAGCATTCTCCACACTCGCAAGACCAAATACTACTCAGACATGTGGAGAAACCCTCGTCGATCTCAATGTTTCTATAACCGATCGCTGACTTTATGACGAAAAGATAGGCAAATTTTGAGCGAATTTGACCATCACTACTGCTATTCAACTGTTATTTTCGTAGTGTTCCCCTGCGATCGGCGGCGGTTTCAAGCATTCTCCACACTCGCAAGACCAAATACTACTCAGACATGTGGAGAAACCCTCGTCGATCTCAATGTTTCTATAACCGATCGCTGACTTTATGACGAAAAGATAGGCAAATTTTGAGCGAATTTGACCATCACTACTGCTATTCAACTGTTATTTTCGTAGTGTTCCCCTGCGATCGGCGGCGGTTTCAAGCATTCTCCACACTCGCAAGACCAAATACTACTCAGACATGTGGAGAAACCCTCGTCGATCTCAATGTTTCTATAACCGATCGCTGACTTTATGACGAAAAGATAGGCAAATTTTGAGCGAATTTGACCATCACTACTGCTATTCAACTGTTATTTTCGTAGTGTTCCCCTGCGATCGGCGGCGGTTTCAAGCATTCTCCACACTCGCAAGACCAAATACTACTCAGACATGTGGAGAAACCCTCGTCGATCTCAATGTTTCTATAACCGATCGCTGACTTTATGACGAAAAGATAGGCAAATTTTGAGCGAATTTGACCATCACTACTGCTATTCAACTGTTATTTTCGTAGTGTTCCCCTGCGATCGGCGGCGGTTTCAAGCATTCTCCACACTCGCAAGACCAAATACTACTCAGACATGTGGAGAAACCCTCGTCGATCTCAATGTTTCTATAACCGATCGCTGACTTTATGACGAAAAGATAGGCAAATTTTGAGCGAATTTGACCATCACTACTGCTATTCAACTGTTATTTTCGTTAGTGTTCCCCTGCGATCGGCGGCGGTTTACAAGCATTCTCCACACTCGCAAGACCAAATACTACTCAGACATGTGGAGAAACCCTCGTCGATCTCAATGTTTCTATAACCGATCGCTGACTTTATGACGAAAAGATAGGCAAATTTTGAGCGAATTTGACCATCACTACTGCTATTCAACTGTTATTTTCGTAGTGTTCCCCTGCGATCGGCGGCGGTTTCAAGCATTCTCCACACTCGCAAGACCAAATACTACTCAGACATGTGGAGAAACCCTCGTCGATCTCAATGTTTCTATAACCGATCGCTGACTTTATGACGAAAAGATAGGCAAATTTTGAGCGAATTTGACCATCACTACTGCTATTCAACTGTTATTTTCGTAGTGTTCCCCTGCGATCGGCGGCGGTTTCAAGCATTCTCCACACTCGCAAGACCAAATACTACTCAGACATGTGGAGAAACCCTCGTCGATCTCAATGTTTCTATAACCGATCGCTGACTTTATGACGAAAAGATAGGCAAATTTTGAGCGAATTTGACCATCACTACTGCTATTCAACTGTTATTTTCGTAGTGTTCCCCTGCGATCGGCGGCGGTTTCAAGCATTCTCCACACTCGCAAGACCAAATACTACTCAGACATGTGGAGAAACCCTCGTCGATCTCAATGTTTCTATAACCGATCGCTGACTTTATGACGAAAAGATAGGCAAATTTTGAGCGAATTTGACCATCACTACTGCTATTCAACTGTTATTTTCGTAGTGTTCCCCTGCGATCGGCGGCGGTTTCAAGCATTCTCCACACTCGCAAGACCAAATACTACTCAGACATGTGGAGAAACCCTCGTCGATCTCAATGTTTCTATAACCGATCGCTGACTTTATGACGAAAAGATAGGCAAATTTTGAGCGAATTTGACCATCACTACTGCTATTCAACTGTTATTTTCGTAGTGTTCCCCTGCGATCGGCGGCGGTTTCAAGCATTCTCCACACTCGCAAGACCAAATACTACTCAGACATGTGGAGAAACCCTCGTCGATCTCAATGTTTCTATAACCGATCGCTGACTTTATGACGAAAAGATAGGCAAATTTTGAGCGAATTTGACCATCACTACTGCTATTCAACTGTTATTTTCGTAGTGTTCCCCTGCGATCGGCGGCGGTTTCAAGCATTCTCCACACTCGCAAGACCAAATACTACTCAGACATGTGGAGAAGCCGCCGTCGATCTCAATGTTTCTATAACCGATCGCTGACTTTATGACGAAAAGATAGGCAAATTTTGAGCGAATTTGACCATCACTACTGCTATTCAACTGTTATTTTCGTAGTGTTCCCCTGCGATCGGCGGCGGTTTCAAGCATTCTCCACACTCGCAAGACCAAATACTACTCAGACATGTGGAGAAACCCTCGTCGATCTCAATGTTTCTATAACCGATCGCTGACTTTATGACGAAAAGATAGGCAAATTTTGAGCGAATTTGACCATCACTACTGCTATTCAACTGTTATTTTCGTAGTGTTCCCCTGCGATCGGCGGCGGTTTCAAGCATTCTCCACACTCGCAAGACCAAATACTACTCAGACATGTGGAGAAACCCTCGTCGATCTCAATGTTTCTATAACCGATCGCTGACTTTATGTCGAAAAGATAGGCAAATTTTGAGCGAATTTGACCATCACTACTGCTATTCAACTGTTATTTTCGTAGTGTTCCCCTGCGATCGGCGGCGGTTTCAAGCATTCTCCACACTCGCAAGACCAAATACTACTCAGACATGTGGAGAAACCCTCGTCGATCTCAATGTTTCTATAACCGATCGCTGACTTTATGACGAAAAGATAGGCAAATTTTGAGCGAATTTGACCATCACTACTGCTATTCAACTGTTATTTTCGTAGTGTTCCCCTGCGATCGGCGGCGGTTTCAAGCATTCTCCACACTCGCAAGACCAAATACTACTCAGACATGTGGAGAAACCCTCGTCGATCTCAATGTTTCTATAACCGATCGCTGACTTTATGACGAAAAGATAGGCAAATTTTGAGCGAATTTTGACCATCACTACTGCTATTCAACTGTTATTTTCGTAGTGTTCCCCTGCGATCGGCGGCGGTTTCAAGCATTCTCCACACTCGCAAGACCAAATACTACTCAGACATGTGGAGAAACCCTCGTCGATCTCAATGTTTCTATAACCGATCGCTGACTTTATGACGAAAAGATAGGCAAATTTTGAGCGAATTTGACCATCACTACTGCTATTCAACTGTTATTTTCGTAGTGTTCCCCTGCGATCGGCGGCGGTTTCAAGCATTCTCCACACTCGCAAGACCAAATACTACTCAGACATGTGGAGAAACCCCTCGTCGATCTCAATGTTTCTATAACCGATCGCTGACTTTATGACGAAAAGATAGGCAAATTTTGAGCGAATTTGACCATCACTACTGCTATTCAACTGTTATTTTCGTAGTGTTCCCCTGCGATCGGCGGCGGTTTCAAGCATTCTCCACACTCGCAAGACCAAATACTACTCAGACATGTGGAGAAACCCTCGTCGATCTCAATGTTTCTATAAACGATCGCTGACTTTATGACGAAAAGATAGGCAAATTTTGAGCGAATTTGACCATCACTACTGCTATTCAACTGTTATTTTCGTAGTGTTCCCCTGCGATCGGCGGCGGTTTCAAGCATTCTCCACACTCGCAAGACCAAATACTACTCAGACATGTGGAGAAACCCTCGTCGATCTCAATGTTTCTATAACCGATCGCTGACTTTATGACGAAAAGATAGGCAAATTTTGAGCGAATTTGACCATCACTACTGCTATTCAACTGTTATTTTCGTAGTGTTCCCCTGCGATCGGCGGCGGTTTCAAGCATTCTCCACACTCGCAAGACCAAATACTACTCAGGACATGTGGAGAAACCCTCGTCGATCTCAATGTTTCTATAACCGATCGCTGACTTTATGACGAAAAGATAGGCAAATTTTGAGCGAATTTGACCATCACTACTGCTATTCAACTGTTATTTTCGTAGTGTTCCCCTGCGATCGGCGGCCGTTTCAAGCATTCTCCACACTCGCAAGACCAAATACTACTCAGACATGTGGAGAAACCTCGTCGATCTCAATGTTTCTATAACCGATCGCTGACTTTATGACGAAAAGATAGGCAAATTTTGAGCGAATTTGACCATCACTACTGCTATTCAACTGTTATTTTCGTAGTGTTCCCCTGCGATCGGCGGCCGTTTCAAGCATTCTCCACACTCGCAAGACCAAATACTACTCAGACATGTGGAGAATACCTCGTCGATCTCAATGTTTCTATAACCGATCGCTGACTTTATGACGAAAAGATAGGCAAATTTTGAGCGAATTTGACCATCACTACTGCTATTCAACTGTTATTTTCGTAGTGTTCCCCTGCGATCGGCGGCGGTTTCAAGCATTCTCCACACTCGCAAGACCAAATACTACTCAGACATGTGGAGAAACCGCCGTCGATCTCAATGTTTCTATAACCGATCGCTGACTTTATGACGAAAAGATAGGCAAATTTTGAGCGAATTTGACCATCACTACTGCTATTCAACTGTTATTTTCGTAGTGTTCCCCTGCGATCGGCGGCGGTTTCAAGCATTCTCCACACTCGCAAGACCAAATACTACTCAGACATGTGGAGAAACCCTCGTCGATCTCAATGTTTCTATAACCGATCGCTGACTTTATGACGAAAAGATAGGCAAATTTTGAGCGAATTTGACCATCACTACTGCTATTCAACTGTTATTTTCGTAGTGTTCCCCTGCGATCGGCGGCGGTTTCAAGCATTCTCCACACTCGCAAGACCAAATACTACTCAGACATGTGGAGAAACCCTCGTCGATCTCAATGTTTCTATAACCGATCGCTGACTTTATGACGAAAAGATAGGCAAATTTTGAGCGAATTTGACCATCACTACTGCTATTCAACTGTTATTTTCGTAGTGTTCCCCTGCGATCGGCGGCGGTTTCAAGCATTCTCCACACTCGCAAGACCAAATACTACTCAGACATGTGGAGAAACCCTCGTCGATCTCAATGTTTCTATAACCGATCGCTGACTTTATGACGAAAAGATAGGCAAATTTTGAGCGAATTTGACCATCACTACTGCTATTCAACTGTTATTTTCGTAGTGTTCCCCTGCGATCGGCGGCGGTTTCAAGCATTCTCCACACTCGCAAGACCAAATACTACTCAGACATGTGGAGAAACCCTCGTCGATCTCAATGTTTCTATAACCGATCGCTGACTTTATGACGAAAAGATAGGCAAATTTTGAGCGAATTTGACCATCACTACTGCTATTCAACTGTTATTTTCGTAGTGTTCCCCTGCGATCGGCGGCGGTTTCAAGCATTCTCCACACTCGCAAGACCAAATACTACTCAGACATGTGGAGAAACCCTCGTCGATCTCAATGTTTCTATAACCGATCGCTGACTTTATGACGAAAAGATAGGCAAATTTTGAGCGAATTTGACCATCACTACTGCTATTCAACTGTTATTTTCGTAGTGTTCCCCTGCGATCGGCGGCGGTTTCAAGCATTCTCCACACTCGCAAGACCAAATACTACTCAGACATGTGGAGAAACCCTCGTCGATCTCAATGTTTCTATAACCGATCGCTGACTTTATGACGAAAAGATAGGCAAATTTTGAGCGAATTTGACCATCACTACTGCTATTCAACTGTTATTTTCGTAGTGTTCCCCTGCGATCGGCGGCGGTTTCAAGCATTCTCCACACTCGCAAGACCAAATACTACTCAGACATGTGGAGAAACCCTCGTCGATCTCAATGTTTCTATAACCGATCGCTGACTTTATGACGAAAAGATAGGCAAATTTTGAGCGAATTTGACCATCACTACTGCTATTCAACTGTTATTTTCGTAGTGTTCCCCTGCGATCGGCGGCGGTTTCAAGCATTCTCCACACTCGCAAGACCAAATACTACTCAGACATGTGGAGAAACCCTCGTCGATCTCAATGTTTCTATAACCGATCGCTGACTTTATGACGAAAAGATAGGCAAATTTTGAGCGAATTTGACCATCACTACTGCTATTCAACTGTTATTTTCGTAGTGTTCCCCTGCGATCGGCGGCGGTTTCAAGCATTCTCCACACTCGCAAGACCAAATACTACTCAGACATGTGGAGAAACCCTCGTCGATCTCAATGTTTCTATAACCGATCGCTGACTTTATGACGAAAAGATAGGCAAATTTTGAGCGAATTTGACCATCACTACTGCTATTCAACTGTTATTTTCGTAGTGTTCCCCTGCGATCGGCGGCGGTTTCAAGCATTCTCCACACTCGCAAGACCAAATACTACTCAGACATGTGGAGAAACCCTCGTCGATCTCAATGTTTCTATAACCGATCGCTGACTTTATGACGAAAAGATAGGCAAATTTTGAGCGAATTTGACCATCACTACTGCTATTCAACTGTTATTTTCGTAGTGTTCCCCTGCGATCGGCGGCGGTTTCAAGCATTCTCCACACTCGCAAGACCAAATACTACTCAGACATGTGGAGAAACCCTCGTCGATCTCAATGTTTCTATAACCGATCGCTGACTTTATGACGAAAAGATAGGCAAATTTTGAGCGAATTTGACCATCACTACTGCTATTCAACTGTTATTTTCGTAGTGTTCCCCTGCGATCGGCGGCGGTTTCAAGCATTCTCCACACTCGCAAGACCAAATACTACTCAGACAGGTGGAGAAACCCTCGTCGATCTCAATGTTTCTATAACCGATCGCTGACTTTATGACGAAAAGATAGGCAAATTTTGAGCGAATTTGACCATCACTACTGCTATTCAACTGTTATTTTCGTAGTGTTCCCCTGCGATCGGCGGCGGTTTCAAGCATTCTCCACACTCGCAAGACCAAATACTACTCAGACATGTGGAGAAAGCCCCGTCGATCTCAATGTTTCTATAACCGATCGCTGACTTTATGACGAAAAGATAGGCAAATTTTGAGCGAATTTGACCATCACTACTGCTATTCAACTGTTATTTTCGTAGTGTTCCCCTGCGATCGGCGGCGGTTTCAAGCATTCTCCACACTCGCAAGACCAAATACTACTCAGACATGTGGAGAAACCCTCGTCGATCTCAATGTTTCTATAACCGATCGCTGACTTTATGACGAAAAGATAGGCAAATTTTGAGCGAATTTGACCATCACTACTGCTATTCAACTGTTATTTTCGTAGTGTTCCCCTGCGATCGGCGGCGGTTTCAAGCATTCTCCACACTCGCAAGACCAAATACTACTCAGACATGTGGAGAAACCCTCGTCGATCTCAATGTTTCTATAACCGATCGCTGACTTTATGACGAAAAGATAGGCAAATTTTGAGCGAATTTGACCATCACTACTGCTATTCATCTGTTATTTTCGTAGTGTTCCCCTGCGATCGGCGGCGGTTTCAAGCATTCTCCACACTCGCAAGACCAAATACTACTCAGACATGTGGAGAAACCCTCGTCGATCTCAATGTTTCTATAACCGATCGCTGACTTTATGACGAAAAGATAGGCAAATTTTGAGCGAATTTGACCATCACTACTGCTATTCAACTGTTATTTTCGTAGTGTTCCCCTGCGATCGGCGGCGGTTTCAAACATTCTCCACACTCGCAAGACCAAATACTACTCAGACATGTGGAGAAACCCTCGTCGATCTCAATGTTTCTATAACCGATCGCTGACTTTATGACGAAAAGATAGGCAAATTTTGAGCGAATTTGACCATCACTACTGCTATTCAACTGTTATTTTCGTAGTGTTCCCCTGCGATCGGCGGCGGTTTCAAGCATTCTCCACACTCGCAAGACCAAATACTACTCAGACATGTGGAGAAACCCTCGTCGATCTCAATGTTTCTATAACCGATCGCTGACTTTATGACGAAAAGATAGGCAAATTTTGAGCGAATTTGACCATCACTACTGCTATTCACCTGTTATTTTCGTAGTGTTCCCCTGCGATCGGCGGCGGTTTCAAGCATTCTCCACACTCGCAAGACCAAATACTACTCAGACATGTGGAGAAACCCTCGTCGATCTCAATGTTTCTATAACCGATCGCTGACTTTATGACGAAAAGATAGGCAAATTTTGAGCGAATTTGACCATCACTACTGCTATTCAACTGTTATTTTCTTAGTGTTCCCCTGCGATCGGCGGCCGTTTCAAGCATTCTCCACACTCGCAAGACCAATACTACTCAGACATGTGGAGAAACCCTCGTCGATCTCAATGTTTCTATAACCGATCGCTGACTTTATGACGAAAAGATAGGCAAATTTTGAGCGAATTTGACCATCACTACTGCTATTCAACTGTTATTTTCGTAGTGTTCCCCTGCGATCGGCGGCGGTTTCAAGCATTCTCCACACTCGCAAGACCAAATACTACTCAGACATGTGGAGAAACCCTCGTCGATCTCAATGTTTCTATAACCGATCGCTGACTTTATGACGAAAAGATAGGCAAATTTTGAGCGAATTTGACCATTACTACTGCTATTCAACTGTTATTTTCGTAGTGTTCCCCTGCGATCGGCGGCGGTTTCAAGCATTCTCCACACTCGCAAGACCAAATACTACTCAGACATGTGGAGAAACCTCGTCGATCTCAATGTTTCTATAACCGATCGCTGACTTTATGACGAAAAGATAGGCAAATTTTGAGCGAATTTTGACCATCACTACTGCTATTCAACTGTTATTTTCGTAGTGTTCCCCTGCGATCGGCGGCGGTTTCAAGCATTCTCCACACTCGCAAGACCAAATACTACTCAGACATGTGGAGAAACCCTCGTCGATCTCAATGTTTCTATAACCGATCGCTGACTTTATGACGAAAAGATAGGCAAATTTTGAGCGAATTTGACCATCACTACTGCTATTCAACTGTTATTTTCGTTAGTGTTCCCCTGCGATCGGCGGCGGTTTCAAGCATTCTCCACACTCGCAAGACCAAATACTACTCAGACATGTGGAGAAACCCTCGTCGATCTCAATGTTTCTATAACGATCGCTGAGTTTATGACGAAAAGATAGGCAAATTTTGAGCGAATTTGAACATCACTACTGCTATTCAACTGTTATTTTCGTAGTGTTCCCCTGCGATCGGCGGCGGTTTCAAGCATTCTCCACACTCGCAAGACCAAATACTACTCAGACATGTGGAGAAACCCTCGTCGATCTCAATGTTTCTATAACCGATCGCTGACTTTATGACGAAAAGATAGGCAAATTTTGAGCGAATTTGACCATCACTACTGCTATTCAACTGTTATTTTCGTAGTGTTCCCCTTGCGATCGGCGGCGGTTTCAAGCATTCTCCACACTCGCAAGACCAAATACTACTCAGACATGTGGAGAAACCCTCGTCGATCTCAATGTTTCTATAACGATCGCTGACTTTATGACGAAAAGATAGGCAAATTTTGAGCGAATTTGACCATCACTACTGCTATGCAACTGTTATTTTCGTAGTGTTCCCCTGCGATCGGCGGCGGTTTCAAGCATTTCTCCACACTCGCAAGACCAAATACTACTCAGACATGTGGAGAAACCCCTCGTCGATCTCAATGTTTCTATAACCGATCGCTGACTTTATGACGAAAAGATAGGCAAATTTTGAGCGAATTTGACCATCACTACTGCTATTCAACTGTTATTTTCGTAGTGTTCCCCTGCGATCGGCGGCGGTTTCAAGCATTCTCCACACTCGCAAGACCAAATACTACTCAGACATGTGGAGAAACCCTCGTCGATCTCAATGTTTCTATAACCGATCGCTGACTTTATGACGAAAAGATAGGCAAATTTTGAGCGAATTTGACCATCACTACTGCTATTCAACTGTTATTTTCGTAGTGTTCCCCTGCGATCGGCGGCGGTTTCAAGCATTCTCCACACTCGCAAGACCAAATACTACTCAGACATGTGGAGAAACCCTCGTCGATCTCAATGTTTCTATAACCGATCGCTGACTTTATGACGAAAAGATAGGCAAATTTTGAGCGAATTTGACCATCACTACTGCTATTCAACTGTTATTTTTCGTAGTGTTCCCCTGCGATCGGCGGCGGTTTCAAGCATTCTCCACACTCGCAAGACCAAATACTACTCAGACATGTGGAGAAACCCTCGTCGATCTCAATGTTTCTATAACCGATCGCTGACTTTATGACGAAAAGATAGGCAAATTTTGAGCGAATTTGACCATCACTACTGCTATTCAACTGTTATTTTCGTAGTGTTCCCCTGCGATCGGCGGCGGTTTCAAGCATTCTCCACACTCGCAAGACCAAATACTACTCAGACATGTGGAGAAACCCTCGTCGATCTCAATGTTTCTATAACGATCGCTGACTTTATGACGAAAGATAGGCAAATTTTGAGCGAATTTGACCATCACTACTGTTATTCAACTGTTATTTTCGTAGTGTTCCCCTGCGATCGGCGGCGGTTTCAAGCATTCTCCACACTCGCAAGACCAAATACTACTCAGACATGTGGAGAAACCTCCGTCGATCTCAATGTTTCTATAACCGATCGCTGACGTTATGACGAAAAGATAGGCAAATTTTGAGCGAATTTGACCATCACTACTGCTATTCAACTGTTATTTTCGTAGTGTTCCCCTGCGATCGGCGGCGGTTTCAAGCATTCTCCACACTCGCAAGACAAATACTACTCAGACATGTGGAGAAACCCTCGTCGATCTCAATGTTTCTATAACCGATCGCTGACTTTATGACGAAAAAGATAGGCAAATTTTGAGCGAATTTGACCATCACTACTGCTATTCAACTGTTATTTTCGTAGTGTTCCCCTGCGATCGGCGGCGGTTTCAAGCATTCTCCACACTCGCAAGACCAAATACTACTCAGACATGTGGAGAAACCCTCGTCGATCTCAATGTTTCTATAACGATCGCTGACTTTATGACGAAAAGATAGGCAAATTTTGAGCGAATTTGACCATCACTACTGCTATTCAACTGTTAATTTCGTAGTGTTCCCTGCGATCGGCGGCGGTTTCAAGCATTCTCCACACTCGCAAGACCAAATACTACTCAGACATGTGGAGAAACCCTCGTCGATCTCAATGTTTCTATAACCGATCGCTGACTTTATGACGAAAAGATAGGCAAATTTTGAGCGAATTTGACCATCACTACTGCTATTCAACTGTTATTTTCGTAGTGTTCCCCTGCGATCGGCGGCGGTTTCAAGCATTCTCCACACTCGCAAGACCAAATACTACTCAGACATGTGGAGAAGCCTCGTCGATCTCAATGTTTCTATAACCGATCGCTGACTTTATGACGAAAAGATAGGCAAATTTTGAGCGAATTTGACCATCACTACTGCTATTCAACTGTTATTTTCGTAGTGTTCCCCTGCGATCGGCGGCGGTTTCAAGCATTCTCCACACTCGCAAGACCAAATACTACTCAGACATGTGGAGAAACCCTCGTCGATCTCAATGTTTCTATAACCGATCGCTGACTTTATGACGAAAAGATAGGCAAATTTTGAGCGAATTTGACCATCACTACTGCTATTCAACTGTTATTTTCGTAGTGTTCCCCTGCGATCGGCGGCGGTTTCAAGCATTCTCCACACTCGCAAGACCAAATACTACTCAGACATGTGGAGAAACCTCGTCGATCTCAATGTTTCTATAACCGATCGCTGACTTTATGACGAAAAGATAGGCAAATTTTGAGCGAATTTTGACCATCACTACTGCTATTCAACTGTTATTTTCGTAGTGTTCCCCTGCGATCGCGGCGGTTTCAAGCATTCTCCACACTCGCAAGACCAAATACTACTCAGACATGTGGAGAAACCCTCGTCGATCTCAATCGTTTCTATAACCGATCGCTGACTTTATGACGAAAGATAGGCAAATTTTGAGCGAATTTGACCATCCACTACTGCTATTCAACTGTTATTTTCGTAGTGTTCCTGCGATCGGCGGCGGTTTCAAGCATTCTCCACACTCGCAAGACCAAATACTACTCAGACATGTGGAGAAACCCTCGTCGATCTCAATGTTTCTATAACCGATCGCTGACTTTATGACGAAAAGATAGGCAAATTTTGAGCGAATTTGACCATCACTACTGCTATTCAACTGTTATTTTCGTAGTGTTCCCCTGCGATCGGCGGCGGTTTCAAGCATTCTCCACACTCGCAAGACCAAATACTACTCAGACATGTGGAGAAACCCTCGTCGATCTCAATGTTTCTATAACCGATCGCTGACTTTATGACGAAAAGATAGGCAAATTTTGAGCGAATTTGACCATCACTACTGCTATTCAACTGTTATTTTCGTAGTGTTCCCCTGCGATCGGCAGCGGTTTCAAACATTCTCCACACTCGCAAGACCAAATACTACTCAGACATGTGGAGAAACCCTCGTCGATCTTCAATGTTTCTATAACCGATCGCTGACTTTATGACGAAAAGATAGGCAAATTTTGAGCGAATTTGACCATCACTACTGCTATTCAACTGTTATTTTCGTAGTGTTCCCCTGCGATCGGCGGCGGTTTCAAGCATTCTCCACACTCGCAAGACCAAATACTACTCAGACATGTGGAGAAACCCTCGTCGATCTCAATGTTTCTATAACCGATCGCTGACTTTATGACGAAACGATAGGCAAATTTTGAGCGAATTTGACCATCACTACTGCTATTCAACTGTTTTTTTCGTAGTGTTCCACTGCGATCGGCGGCGGTTTCAAGCATTCTCCACACTCGCAAGACCAAATACTACTCAGACATGTGGAGAAACCCTCGTCGATCTCAATGTTTCTATAACCGATCGCTGACTTTATGACGAAAAGATAGGCAAATTTTGAGCGAATTTGACCATCACTACTGCTATTCAACTGTTATTTTCGTAGTGTTCCCCTGCGATCGGCGGCGGTTTCATGCATCTCCACACTCGCAAGACCAAATACTACTCAGACATGTGGAGAAACCCTCGTCGATCTCAATGTTTCTATAACCGATCGCTGACTTTATGACGAAAAGATATGAAAATTTTGAGCGAATTTGCATCACTTCTGCTATTCAACTTTTATTTTCGTTGTGTTCCCTGCGATCGGCGGCGGTTTCAAGCATTCTCCACACTCGCAAGACCAAATACTACTCAGACATGTGGAGAAACCCTCGTCGATCTCAATGTTTCTATAACCGATCGCTGACTTTATGACGAAAAGATAGGCAAATTTGAGCGAATTTGACCATCACTACTGCTATTCAACTGTTATTTTCGTAGTGTTCCCTGCGATCGGCGGCGGTTTCAAGCATTCTCCACACTCGCAAGAACCAAATACTACTCAGACATGTGGAGAAACCCTCGTCGATCTCAATGTTTCTATAACCGATCGCTGACTTTATGACGAAAAGATAGGCAAATTTGAGCGAATTTGACCATCACTACTGCTATTCAACTGTTATTTTCGTAGTGTTCCCCTGCGATCGGCGGCGGTTTCAAGCATTCTCCACACTCGCAAGACCAAATACTACTCAGACATGTGGAGAAACCCTCGTCGATCTCAATGTTTCTATAACCGATCGCTGACTTTATGACGAAAAGATAGGCAAATTTTGAGCGAATTTGACCATCACTACTGCTATTCAACTGTTATTTTCGTAGTGTTCCCCTGCGATCGGCGGCGGTTTCAAGCATTCTCCACACTCGCAAGACCAAATACTACTCAGACATGTGGAGAAACCCTCGTCGATCTCAATGTTTCTATAACCGATCGCTGACTTTATGACGAAAAGATAGGCAAATTTTGAGCGAATTTGACCATCACTACTGCTATTCAACTGTTATTTTCGTAGTGTTCCCCTGCGATCGGCGGCGGTTTCAAGCATTCTCCACACTCGCAAGACCAAATACTACTCAGACATGTGGAGAAACCCTCGTCGATCTCAATGTTTCTATAACCGATCGCTGACTTTATGACGAAAAGATAGGCAAATTTTGAGCGAATTTGACCATCACTACTGCTATTCAACTGTTATTTTCGTAGTGTTCCCCTGCGATCGGCGGCGGTTTCAAGCATTCTCCACACTCGCAAGACCAAATACTACTCAGACATGTGGAGAAACCCTCGTCGATCTCAATGTTTCTATAACCGATCGCTGATTTTATGACGAAAAGATAGGCAAATTTTGAGCGAATTTGACCATCACTACTGCTATTCAACTGTTATTTTCGTAGTGTTCCCCTGCGATCGGCGGCGGTTTCAAGCATTCTCCACACTCGCAAGACCAAATACTACTCAGACATGTGGAGAAACCCTCGTCGATCTCAATGTTTCTATAACCGATCGCTGACTTTATGACGAAAAGATAGGCAAATTTTGAGCGAATTTGACCATCACTACTGCTATTCAACTGTTATTTTCGTAGTGTTCCCCTGCGATCGGCGGCGGTTTCAAGCATTCTCCACACTCGCAAGACCAAATACTACTCAGACATGTGGAGAAACCCTCGTCGATCTCAATGTTTCTATAACCGATCGCTGACTTTATGACGAAAAGATAGGCAAATTTGAGCGAATTTGACCATCACTACTGCTATTCAACTGTTATTTTCGTAGTGTTCCCCTGCGATCGGCGGCGGTTTCAAGCATTCTCCACACTCGCAAGACCAAATACTACTCAGACATGTGGAGAAACCCTCGTCGATCTCAATGTTTCTATAACCGATCGCTGACTTTATGACGAAAAGATAGGCAAATTTTGAGCGAATTTGACCATCACTACTGCTATTCAACTGTTATTTTCGTAGTGTTCCCCTGCGATCGGCGGCGGTTTCAAGCATTCTCCACACTCGCAAGACCAAATACTACTCAGACATGTGGAGAAACCCTCGTCGATCTCAATGTTTCTATAACCGATCGCTGACTTTATGACGAAAAGATAGGCAAATTTTGAGCGAATTTGACCATCACTACTGCTATTCAACTGTTATTTTCGTAGTGTTCCCCTGCGATCGGCGGCGGTTTCAAGCATTCTCCACACTCGCAAGACCAAATACTACTCAGACATGTGGAGAAACCCTCGTCGATCTCAATGTTTCTATAACCGATCGCTGACTTTATGACGAAAAGATAGGCAAATTTTGAGCGAATTTGACCATCACTAATGCTATTCAACTGTTATTTTCGTAGTGTTCCCCTGCGATCGGCGGCGGTTTCAAGCATTCTCCACACTCGCAAGACCAAATACTACTCAGACATGTGGAGAAACCCTCGTCGATCTCAATGTTTCTATAACCGATCGCTTACTTTATGACGAAAAGATAGGCAAATTTTGAGCGAATTTGACCATTACTACTGTTATTCAACTGTTATTTTCGTAGTGTTCCCCTGCGATCGGCGGCGGTTTCAAGCATTCTCCACACTCGCAAGACCAAATACTACTCAGACATGTGGAGAAACCCTCGTCGATCTCAATGTTTCTATAACGATCGCTGACTTTTATGACGAAAAGATAGGCAAATTTTGAGCGAATTTGACCATCACTACTGCTATTCAACTGTTATTTTCGTAGTGTTCCCCTGCGATCGGCGGCGGTTTCAAGCATTCTCCACACTCGCAAGACCAAATACTACTCAGACATGTGGAGAAACCTCCGTCGATCTCAATGTTTCTATAACCGATCGCTGACTTTATGACGAAAAGATAGGCAAATTTTGAGCGAATTTGACCATCACTACTGCTATTCAACTGTTATTTTCGTAGTGTTCCCCTGCGATCGGCGGCGGTTTCAAGCATTCTCCACACTCGCAAGACCAAATACTACTCAGACATGTGGAGAAACCCTCGTCGATCTCAATGTTTCTATAACCGATCGCTGACTTTATGACGAAAAGATAGGCAAATTTTGAGCGAATTTGACCATCACTACTGCTATTCAACTGTTATTTTCGTAGTGTTCCCCTGCGATCGGCGGCGGTTTCAAGCATTCTCCACACTCGCAAGACCAAATACTACTCAGACATGTGGAGAAACCCTCGTCGATCTCAATGTTTCTATAACCGATCGCTGACTTTATGACGAAAAGATAGGCAAATTTTGAGCGAATTTGACCATCACTACTGCTATTCAACTGTTATTTTCGTAGTGTTCCCCTGCGATCGGCGGCGGTTTCAAGCATTCTCCACACTCGCAAGACCAAATACTACTCAGACATGTGGAGAAACCCTCGTCGATCTCAATGTTTCTATAACCGATCGCTGACTTTATGACGAAAAGATAGGCAAATTTTGAGCGAATTTGACCATCACTACTGCTATTCAACTGTTATTTTCGTAGTGTTCCCCTGCGATCGGCGGCGGTTTCAAGCATTCTCCACACTCGCAAGACCAAATACTACTCAGACATGTGGAGAAACCCTCGTCGATCTCAATGTTTCTATAACCGATCGCTGACTTTATGACGAAAAGATAGGCAAATTTTGAGCGAATTTGACCATCACTACTGCTATTCAACTGTTATTTTCGTAGTGTTCCCCTGCGATCGGCGGCGGTTTCAAGCATTCTCCACACTCGCAAGACCAAATACTACTCAGACATGTGGAGAAACCCTCGTCGATCTCAATGTTTCTATAACCGATCGCTGACTTTATGACGAAAAGATAGGCAAATTTTGAGCGAATTTGACCATCACTACTGCTATTCAACTGTTATTTTCGTAGTGTTCCCTGCGATCGGCGGCGGTTTCAAGCATTCTCCACACTCGCAAGACCAAATACTACTCAGACATGTGGAGAAACCCTCGTCGATCTCAATGTTTCTATAACCGATCGCTGACTTTATGACGAAAAGATAGGCAAATTTTGAGCGAATTTGACCATCACTACTGCTATTCAACTGTTATTTTCGTAGTGTTCCCCTGCGATCGGCGGCGGTTTCAAGCATTCTCCACACTCGCAAGACCAAATACTACTCAGACATGTGGAGAAACCCTCGTCGATCTCAATGTTTCTATAACCGACTTTATGACGAAAAGATAGGCAAATTTTGAGCGAATTTGACCATCACTACTGCTATTCAACTGTTATTTTCGTAGTGTTCCCCTGCGATCGGTGGCGGTTTCAAGCATTCTCCATACTCGCAAGACCAAATACTACTCAGACATGTGGAGAAACCCTCGTCGATCTCAATGTTTCTATAACCGATCGCTGACTTTATGACGAAAAGATAGGCAAATTTTGAGCGAATTTGACCATCACTACTGCTATTCAACTGTTATTTTCGTAGTGTTCCCCTGCGATCGGCGGCGGTTTCAAGCATTCTCCAAACTCGCAAGACCAAATACTACTCAGACATGTGGAGAAACCCTCGTCGATCTCAATGTTTCTATAACCGATCGCTGACTTTATGACGAAAAGATAGGCAAATTTTGAGCGAATTTGACCATCACTACTGCTATTCAACTGTTATTTTCGTAGTGTTCCCCTGCGATCGGCGGCGGTTTCAAGCATTCTCCACACTCGCAAGACCAAATACTACTCAGACATGTGGAGAAACCCTCGTCGATCTCAATGTTTCTATAACCGATCGCTGACTTTATGACGAAAAGATAGGCAAATTTTGAGCGAATTTGACCATTACTACTGCTATTCAACTGTTATTTTCGTAGTGTTCCCCTGCGATCGGCGGCGGTTTCAAGCATTCTCCACACTCGCAAGACCAAATACTACTCAGACAGGTGGAGAAACCCTCGTCGATCTCAATGTTTCTATAACCGATCGCTGACTTTATGACGAAAAGATAGGCAAATTTTGAGCGAATTTGACCATCACTACTGCTATTCAACTGTTATTTTCGTAGTGTTCCCCTGCGATCGGCGGCGGTTTCAAGCATTCTCCACACTCGCAAGACCAAATACTACTCAGACATGTGGAGAAACCCTCGTCGATCTCAATGTTTCTATAACCGATCGCTGACTTTATGACGAAAAGATAGGCAAATTTTGAGCGAATTTGACCATCACTACTGCTATTCAACTGTTATTTTCGTAGTGTTCCCCTGCGATCGGCGGCGGTTTCAAGCATTCTCCACACTCGCAAGACCAAATACTACTCAGACATGTGGAGAAACCCTCGTCGATCTCAATGTTTCTATAACCGATCGCTGACTTTATGACGAAAAGATAGGCAAATTTTGAGCGAATTTGACCATCACTACTGCTATTCAACTGTTATTTTCGTAGTGTTCCCCTGCGATCGGCGGCGGTTTCAAGCATTCTCCACACTCGCAAGACCAAATACTACTCAGACATGTGGAGAAACCCTCGTCGATCTCAATGTTTCTATAACCGATCGCTGACTTTATGACGAAAAGATAGGCAAATTTTGAGCGAATTTGACCATCACTACTGCTATTCAACTGTTATTTTCGTAGTGTTCCCCTGCGATCGGCGGCGGTTTCAAGCATTCTCCACACTCGCAAGACCAAATACTACTCAGACATGTGGAGAAACCCTCGTCGATCTCAATGTTTCTATAACCGATCGCTGACTTTAT
This sequence comes from Prostheceraeus crozeri, assembly GCA_907163375.1. Classification (NCBI taxonomy): domain Eukaryota; kingdom Metazoa; phylum Platyhelminthes; order Polycladida; family Euryleptidae; genus Prostheceraeus; species Prostheceraeus crozeri. Next base: position 46,418 of record CAJQUW010003997.1, read on the forward strand.
GACGAAAAGATAGGCAAATTTTGAGCGAATTTGACCATCACTACTGCTATTCAACTGTTATTTTCGTAGTGTTCCTGCGATCGGCGGCGGTTTCAAGCATTCTCCACACTCGCAAGACCAAATACTACTCAGACATGTGGAGAAACCCTCGTCGATCTCAATGTTTCTATAACCGATCGCTGACTTTATGACGAAAAGATAGGCAAATTTTGAGCGAATTTGACCATCACTACTGCTATTCAACTGTTATTTTCGTAGTGTTCCCTGCGATCGGCGGCGGTTTCAAGCATTCTCCATACTCGCAAGACCAAATACTACTCAGTCCCCCCCCACATGTGGAGAAACCCTCGTCGATCTCAATGTTTCTATAACCGATCGCTGACTTTATGACGAAAAGATAGGCAAATTTTGAGCGAATTTGACCATCACTACTGCTATTCAACTGTTATTTTCGTAGTGTTCCCCTGCGATCGGCGGCGGTTTCAAGCATTCTCCACACTCGCAAGACCAAATACTACTCAGACATGTGGAGAAACCCTCGTCGATCTCAATGTTTCTATAACCGATCGCTGACTTTATGACGAAAAGATAGGCAAATTTTGAGCGAATTTGACCATCACTACTGCTATTCAACTGTTATTTTCGTAGTGTTCCCCTGCGATCGGCGGCGGTTTCAAGCATTCTCCACACTCGCAAGACCAAATACTACTCAGACATGTGGAGAAACCCTCGTCGATCTCAATGTTTCTATAACCGATCGCTGACTTTATGACGAAAAGATAGGCAAATTTTGAGCGAATTTGACCATCACTACTGCTATTCAACTGTTATTTTCGTAGTGTTCCCCTGCGATCGGCGGCGGTTTCAAGCATTCTCCACACTCGCAAGACCAAATACTACTCAGACATGTGGAGAAACCCTCGTCGATCTCAATGTTTCTATAACCGATCGCTTACTTTATGACGAAAAGATAGGCAAATTTTGAGCGAATTTGACCATCACTACTGCTATTCAACTGTTATTTTCGTAGTGTTCCCCTGCGATCGGCGGCGGTTTCAAGCATTCTCCACACTCGCAAGACCAAATACTACTCAGACATGTGGAGAAACCCTCGTCGATCTCAATGTTTCTATAACCGATCGCTGACTTTATGACGAAAAGATAGGCAAATTTTGAGCGAATTTGACCATCACTACTGCTATTCAACTGTTATTTTCGTAGTGTTCCCCTGCGATCGGCGGCGGTTTCAAGCATTCTCCACACTCGCAAGACCAAATACTACTCAGACATGTGGAGAAACCCTCGTCGATCTCAATGTTTCTATAACCGATCGCTGACTTTATGACGAAAAGATAGGCAAATTTTGAGCGAATTTGACCATCACTACTGCTATTCAACTGTTATTTTCGTAGTGTTCCCCTGCGATCGGCGGCGGTTTCAAGCATTCTCCACACTCGCAAGACCAAATACTACTCAGACATGTGGAGAAACCCTCGTCGATCTCAATGTTTCTATAACCGATCGCTGACTTTATGACGAAAAGATAGGCAAATTTTGAGCGAATTTGACCATCACTACTGCTATTCAACTGTTATTTTCGTAGTGTTCCCCTGCGATCGGCGGCGGTTTCAAGCATTCTCCACACTCGCAAGACCAAATAAACTACTCAGACATGTGGAGAAACCCTCGTCGATCTCAATGTTTCTATAACCGATCGCTGACTTTATGACGAAAAGATAGGCAAATTTTGAGCGAATTTGACCATCACTACTGCTATTCAACTGTATGCAATCTATGGTAAATCATATGTGACATTTATGACTAATGCTCATCGCGAATCTATGTACTATGTGTCATAAAAGCATAGCTGTTTGACCTAGCAAGTTGTCTATTCTTTTTACTTTGATGGATGTGAAGCAACCATCAACAATGTAACCCCGTAGCATTTTGACAATTTTTTATCACGTTTTATATTTAATTGTAGCTGCGACATGGATCTGGAAGTAAGACTGAGGCAAGTTGTTAACATCTTCGACAACAAGTCGTCAATAGTCGCAAAGGAAGATGCCATTGTCGCTCCGAAAGATGGGGACGTCTTCGTGATTGTTGTTGTTGAAGGAGTGCACAAATGGCGACTTGGTAATTTGCGTTGGAATGCTTCTTTATTTCAATTTTCTGTCACATTTTGTAATGCGAATTTGTGATGAGTAGATGATGTCTGTTGTAAGGACTGGAAACCTGTATAGTGTCTTGCGGATTGATTACCATATATTTTACTTGTAGGCGGCCTACCTGCTAGGTTGTTAGCACTTTCATGATAACAGGTTCATCGACGTATGAAGACTTATTGCAACATGAATAGAAAGAAAGTCTGATAGATATGTGAAGAAATATTTTAGATCAGCTGTCGAACGCTATCACTTGACACGCCTGTCATTGCACTCTCTTGGTCCGTAGTTTTGTCCTATTGATAGTGATGACCTGAATACGTGATGTCGCCGTCTGCATTCTCTTGGTCCGTAGTTTTGTCCTATTGATAGTGATGACCTGAAGATGTGATGTCGCCGTCTGCATTCTCTTGGTCCGTAGTTTTGTCCTATTGATAGTGATGACCTGAATACGTGATGTCGCCGTCTGCATTCTCTTGGTCCGTAGTTTTGTCCTATTGATAGTGATGACCTGAATACGTGATGTCGCCGTCTGCATTCTCTTGGTCCGTAGTTTTGTCCTATTGATAGTGATGACCTGAAGATGTGATGTCGCCGTCTGCACTCTCTTGGTCCGTAGTTTTGTCCTATTGATAGTGATGACCTGAATACGTGATGTCGCCGTCTGCATTCTCTTGGTCCGTAGTTTTGTCCTATTGATAGTGATGACCTGAATACGTGATGTCGCCGTCTGCATTCTCTTGGTCCGTAGTTTTGACCTATTGATAGTGATGACCTGAATACGTGATGTCGCCGTCTGCATTCTCTTGGTCCGTAGTTTTGTCCTATTGATAGTGATGACCTGAAGATGTGATGTCGCCGTCTGCATTCTCTTGGTCCGTAGTTTTGTCCTATTGATAGTGATGACCTGAATACGTGATGTCGCCGTCTGCATTCTCTTGGTCCGTAGTTTTGTCCTATTGATAGTGATGACCTGAAGATGTGATGTCGCCGTCTGCATTCTCTTGGTCCGTAGTTTTGTCCTATTGATAGTGATGACCTGAATACGTGATGTCGCCGTCTGCATTCTCTTGGTCCGTAGTTTTGTCCTATTGATAGTGATGACCTGAAGATGTGATGTCGCCGTCTGCATTCTCTTGGTCCGTAGTTTTGTCCTATTGATAGTGATGACCTGAAGATGTGATGTCGCCGTCTGCATTCTCTTGGTCCGTAGTTTTGTCCTATTGATAGTGATGACCTGAAGATGTGATGTCGCCGTCTGCATTCTCTTGGTCCGTAGTTTTGTCCTATTGATAGTGATGACCTGAATACGTGATGTCGCCGTCTGCATTCTCTTGGTCCGTAGTTTTGTCCTATTGATAGTGATGACCTGAATACGTGATGTCGCCGTCTGCATTCTCTTGGTCCGTAGTTTTGTCCTATTGATAGTGATGACCTGAATACGTGATGTCGCCGTCTGCATTCTCTTGGTCCGTAGTTTTGTCCTATTGATAGTGATGACCTGAATACGTGATGTCGCCGTCTGCATTCTCTTGGTCCGTAGTTTTGTCCTATTGATAGTGATGACCTGAAGATGTGATGTCGCCGTCTGCATTCTCTTGGTCCGTAGTTTTGTCCTATTGATAGTGATGACCTGAATACGTGATGTCGCCGTCTGCATTCTCTTGGTCCGTAGTTTTGTCCTATTGATAGTGATGACCTGAAGATGTGATGTCGCCGTCTGCATTCTCTTGGTCCGTAGTTTTGTCCTATTGATAGTGATGACCTGAAGATGTGATGTCGCCGTCTGCACTCTCTTGGTCCGTAGTTTTGTCCTATTGATAGTGATGACCTGAATACGTGATGTCGCCGTCTGCATTCTCTTGGTCCGTAGTTTTGTCCTATTGATAGTGATGACCTGAAGATGTGATGTCGCCGTCTGCATTCTCTTGGTCCGTAGTTTTGTCCTATTGATAGTGATGACCTGAATACGTGATGTCGCCGTCTGCATTCTCTTGGTCCGTAGTTTTGTCCTATTGATAGTGATGACCTGAATACGTGATGTCGCCGTCTGCATTCTCTTGGTCCGTAGTTTTGTCCTATTGATAGTGATGACCTGAAGATGTGATGTCGCCGTCTGCATTCTCTTGGTCCGTAGTTTTGTCCTATTGATAGTGATGACCTGAATACGTGATGTCGCCGTCTGCATTCTCTTGGTCCGTAGTTTTGTCCTATTGATAGTGATGACCTGAAGATGTGATGTCGCCGTCTGCACTCTCTTGGTCCGTAGTTTTGTCCTATTGATAGTGATGACCTGAAGATGTGATGTCGCCGTCTGCATTCTCTTGGTCCGTAGTTTTGTCCTATTGATAGTGATGACCTGAATACGTGATGTCGCCGTCTGCATTCTCTTGGTCCGTAGTTTTGTCCTATTGATAGTGATGACCTGAAGATGTGATGTCGCCGTCTGCATTCTCTTGGTCCGTAGTTTTGTCCTATTGATAGTGATGACCTGAATACGTGATGTCGCCGTCTGCATTCTCTTGGTCCGTAGTTTTGTCCTATTGATAGTGATGACCTGAAGATGTGATGTCGCCGTCTGCATTCTCTTGGTCCGTAGTTTTGTCCTATTGATAGTGATGACCTGAAGATGTGATGTCGCCGTCTGCATTCTCTTGGTCCGTAGTTTTGTCCTATTGATAGTGATGACCTGAAGATGTGATGTCGCCGTCTGCATTCTCTTGGTCCGTAGTTTTGTCCTATTGATAGTGATGACCTGAATACGTGATGTCGCCGTCTGCATTCTCTTGGTCCGTAGTTTTGTCCTATTGATAGTGATGACCTGAAGATGTGATGTCGCCGTCTGCATTCTCTTGGTCCGTAGTTTTGTCCTATTGATAGTGATGACCTGAATACGTGATGTCGCCGTCTGCATTCTCTTGGTCCGTAGTTTTGTCCTATTGATAGTGATGACCTGAATACGTGATGTCGCCGTCTGCATTCTCTTGGTCCGTAGTTTTGTCCTATTGATAGTGATGACCTGAATACGTGATGTCGCCGTCTGCATTCTCTTGGTCCGTAGTTTTGTCCTATTGATAGTGATGACCTGAAGATGTGATGTCGCCGTCTGCACTCTCTTGGTCCGTAGTTTTGTCCTATTGATAGTGATGACCTGAAGATGTGATGTCGCCGTCTGCATTCTCTTGGTCCGTAGTTTTGTCCTAATGATAGTGATGACCTGAAGATGTGATGTCGCCGTCTGCATTCTCTTGGTCCGTAGTTTTGTCCTATTGATAGTGATGACCTGAATACGTGATGTCGCCGTCTGCATTCTCTTGGTCCGTAGTTTTGTCCTATTGATAGTGATGACCTGAAAACGTGATGTCGCCGTCTGCATTCTCTTGGTCCGTAGTTTTGTCCTATTGATAGTGATGACCTGAAGATGTGATGTCGCCGTCTGCATTCTCTTGGTCCGTAGTTTTGTCCTATTGATAGTGATGACCTGAAGATGTGATGTCGCCGTCTGCATTCTCTTGGTCCGTAGTTTTGTCCTATTGATAGTGATGACCTGAAGATGTGATGTCGCCGTCTGCATTCTCTTGGTCCGTAGTTTTGTCCTATTGATAGTGATGACCTGAAGATGTGATGTCGCCGTCTGCATTCTATACCGCACGTCTGCATATACAGATGTTTCTGTATATCTGCATACATATCCCGTAGTCATATCTGTCATATCACAAGTCTTACTTCAATATGATTGATTTGGTGAATTTTTCTAAACAGGTTTTGTTTCTGTCGCAACCACTGTGTTGCCGTTTTGACGGTATGCATAACTGTACTTATAGGGCTTGGGATCAATTCTAATTACCTCATGATAAACCGGTTGTAGATATATGTCACAGTTGCTGCATCTGTTACTGTTGATACCTTGTAAAAGTTGATTGAATCTCAACGTCATGCTTTGGGGTGAAATAGTCTGGAGACGGTGAAGGAATCATGATATATTGAAACTATTGATGTGCAAAAACTTAATTTTCATGACGTTCTCATTTTCATGCAAAAATATGACCACATGCAGCTAGACAGGTTGCTATGTTTCTTCTTCACCAAGGCAAGTTTCGTAGCATGCATATTAAGAAAATCGTGCTTGCTTTGTTAGGAATGAGCTCTTTCCATCAATCTATTGTCAGCTACATAAATTTACCTCAGTAAAATGTCATAAATCATGCTCTTAATGTTTTGCAATTTTTGTAAGAACCTGCTTATTTCTTTCATGAGTAAATGTACAGGTCTTCCATTCAGTTATCTAATAAAGGCAGCGAAGAGTAAGCTATGACTCACTTCTGTCTACTACTACTGGGTGATCTCCACAACACTGGAGGATCATGAGTGTGTTCGGCTTCGAGATAGGCATATCAATGTTGCTCTGTTGACTTCCGCATTTTTCTGAATTTCCCTACACTTCATCATCCAGATCAGAAACTACAATAATTCATCTTTTAACTCATAGAAAATATCCCACAGCAACTCAAAAATCTGTGAATAGGTACAAAAGAATCACAAATGCACAATGTAGTTTGGTATCAAAATGGAAAATAATCATATCACAAGATCATTAGACAGCCGTGCATTGTCATCTGATAAGAAAAAAATCTTTAAGAAATCGTCGTTTATTTGGGTACTTGACAAAATATTCCTGGAATTCCAGCAATTGAAGTGAAATGCAGCTTCTTGTGTTTGCATCCTATGATGACTATTCCATTTTCATGTTATGATGATAGAATCAATACAATATTAAAATATTGACTCGCTTTGATTTCATGACATGTACATATTCGTTGCTGTATGGAGATGAACGGGTGATGTTGACCAACAGATAAACGAAGCTCATATTTTACAGTCTTGACTTCTTCTCTGGAAGGAGCAATGATTTCGTATCATAATGTAATGATGGAATTGAATTAAATTCTTCATGTAATATTGAAGTGCTGTACTTGGAAGAATATGCGAGTAAACAGTAGTAGATAACGGAATGAAATATTTGCAATTCCCATCAATTGTTTTTGAATATTTGCACACCAAATCTACGAATTCTGATCAAATATTTTCCGCTTCCGCTTCTTCTTCTCTTTTCAGGATACAAGCATATGCGCATTGCTACTCTCGTGGATGAAACCTTTTCGCAATCACCCAAACATTTCATATTTATATGAACACCGCTCTTTGATTTTCTACAAAATGCGATTCACAACAATTGTATCTTTCTGAAAAATTATTTTACCCAAGCTTGAATTCAAATGCCCTGTGAACGTCCGACTCAATTTCATTTCTCCTCATACTAACCTTCTGAATTCTATTACTCATCACTTCAATCAATTCATCTGTATTCAAAATGCTTACAATGGTTTTGGAGAAGAGGGTTCGAATCCCTCCCTGGGCATCCTAAATCTTACTCTTGGCAATATTGATGCATTCCCCCAGCGGCATCACTCCAAGACCATTGTTTTCTCTTAATGTCTATTTATAAATTTTCCATAGCCAGTGAAAGTCTCAGAGCGGTTTGTGTAATAGCCTTAACTCAAGCGGCTCGTACGTCGTAGCCAACATAGAGACTTCTGACATCAGGTACACCGCTAAGGAATTAAATTAGGGTATGAGTAGAACTTGCTTGCGACTGATCGACTTCGTCATTTTAGTTTCAGAAGATCGCGTACGCTAATTTGCAACACCAAAAATGCTTCCTCTCAAAACGACAAGTTATAAATGAGTATGTTAACCACCTTTCAGAAAATAAGTCTAATTCTTTTTCAACAACATTCTAACAAGGTTGCCTCTGCGTGTCATGCGTAACAAAAAGTGATTGTTCTTTCTAATATCAATGTTCGCTGCACGCATTTACACGTGCTCTGTTTTCATCAACATCTGCAGAACAAAACTGAATACAATCACGCTTCATCATTTTCAACCAGCACGTGTGGCAGATGATACTTAACCGAGTTCTGATGAATCTGACGAATAACACAGTATTCTGCTTGCTGGCATTTTTAACTTCACTGATTATATTTACATTTAAGTTACTGTTTTGGGGACGTTCTTTTTTAGGACTTCAAGCTTTGATTCATTCAGAGCCCTATCAGACAAGTTCATCACCCATCTAGACTTATCAACAACTGAGGAAATGAATGATGGGAAGTAATTTCACGCATGTTTATTCTCATCTGGTGAAATCTGTGATCGTTCAGTTGATTTCCTACTGAGTTCAACTACAAAACAACAACTCTACAAAAATTTAAAGCAATGAGGCTACAATGATCTCCGAAATAGCCTATGACTTTTTTTTACGAAAGACTTATGATGCTTTTTATGGATGGACATGAGGAACTATGCATGACCTCTAAAAGTCATCTTTGGGATCTAATTTTTTTCGATGAAGTTCACACGCTGACTGCAAGAAAATATGAGGGTGGTCCGGCAGATCTGAGATGATTGGAATAAAAACTGACTCTAAGATCGTAAATCGTTAATACGTATCACATTTATATATGTTTCAAATTGTAGACATTGAAATCTGAAATGAAGTTCAACATAATTACGCCTGTCTCATTAAAGCGTGTTTTCTCAGGTAGATGTACATTTTCTACCTTAGTATTTCCATTTATAAACGTGTTTGCTGAATGGTTGGCTGTATTAACTAAGGTTAGTCTACGCACAAAATGCTGATTATTAAACATACCAGAAGACTTTGTTAGAAGTGGTGACTTTGCATTGGTACTTTTGAAATATTGCGTAATTCAATTAAAACCAAATCGATGCTCTTTTGCTCCTATTGGAAGTCAGTCTATTTGTATCGGAGTTGAAAAACTCCGCTCCGGTGCTACAGGAGTTCGAATACAATCACTGACTCTAGAGCTGCACAACAGCCTCTGTTGAGTAGCCAAGGGAGGTTTGGTCTAACGAAATGATAGTCCTAATTACACAGTTTGGATCTGTAGGCTAAATATGTCAGTGATTAAAAAAATCAGATTTTTTGAAATATTCTGCTAGGCTTATAGTTTTCATGTACGTTGAGATCTGCGTAGCATGCTGCAATTGAGAAATACCGTTTTAAGTGCCTATGAAAGTGCGTTTTCAAGGATAGGCCTATAAATAAAAGGTTACTTACTTATGAATTATATCTTACGTAACAAAGTTAAGCTTTCATTCATTACAGGATCGACCCAAAGGCATTGCTTATAAATATTTACGATGATTCCCCAAGATGTTATGTTTTTCGAGACAATGTTTTCGAGTCGGAGTCCTATCATGTATTGGCATTAAAATAGCATCTGTTTGCTATAGAAAATAGCACCTATTTTATCGAAAAGGCATTTGATTTTGAGATAGAGCTAGTTCTTCCTAGCCAAATATTAAAGAAACCACATATTGCCATCCTTAGGCTATAGATAATAAGTATAATAACTGAGTTTACCTATTTCGAATTTGGTTTCATCCCCCAAGACAACATAGAATTAGGCTAGGCATCAAGCCGCGCTACTGACACCAAAATATCAGTAATTCTATGCCAGCATCATTAACGGAGCTGCTGAAAACAATTATGATGATTATGCAGAATGTGAGACATCACGAACTCGTCGAACAACACAGTCCCAAATGTGACTGAAAGGTTGTTTTGTGCACCAATCATGGGTAAAATCGTCATTGGAAAATCTTGACAAACTATCAGAAATCATTGAATCAAGTGCTGATAAATGGCTGTCATCACTGCACAAGAGTGTAGAACTTGTGCAGTTTGGGCTATGCAAAGCCATTCCTCATCAACCCGGAAGCTGTATGAAAATCGAGATGATTGCGTTTCTCCAATAAGCGGGTCAACAGCAATTGCTTTTCATTGGTTCATCATAGACAATACAGCTCAGATCAATGAATCTTGGCGGTAGAATGGATCAAAGGAAAATAATGCAGGACTGGAAGGATCTCCCTGCTAAATTCCGAATTGCATATCTAGTGCGCCGTAGTCATAACTTGCACTCTGAAGACTAACACGTGTCGACCTAGGCCTACCCGCTAGATCGTCCCTTCTTCGCTGCTCCTATAAAGAGGTAGCGAAACTGGGCTCACATTGTCAGTCGTTGTATCATTACTCCCAAAAGCACCAGAGTGGAGCACTACACTCCGATACAAATACACTGACTACCGATGAATGATCTAGTTTGAGGCCATTCTAGAATTCTAAACCCGCTTATTCAATTTCAAAGGGGCTATTCATGAACCAAAATTCTATCACCAGAAAACTAAATCCGTTCAGTTCTGCCGACAGAATTTTAGTTAACCCTTTAGGGCTTACTGGGACATAAGTGGCCAAAATTTTATGCTAATTTAGTGATTGCTTTTGACTTCATCCTGCTTTGTATATGATGAAATATTGCACAGAAATGTGACACTATACTAACATCTTCAAGATTTTATAGATTTGAAGAATCAAGCTGTAATCGGTTTCATTGGGATTAGCCTTAATATTTAATATATGTTGTATTTATTATTACAAACATTTCAATGTCTATTTGAAGGAACTATTTTGATAGTTTAGAGAATCGGCTGAATAGAACCGAATTTTAGAAACGTCTACATGGCTATCATGAACTTTCAGTACAACTCAAAACACAAAATTACAAGAAAAATTGCAATTACATGTTGTGGGACACTGGTGTCCCAGCAAACCTTAAAGGATGCAAAATTATTCCGAGGAAAAGGTATCTGAATTACTGTCAGCAGTGTCAGGGCGATGATTTCACTAAAGTATTGCGATAATCAGATCTCTCTTTTTGAATATAAGAGTAGTATCCACTTTTGGAGGGCAGAAATGTACTAACTCCCAGGTTGCGATGTATGTATGCGCGATAAAAGTGAATATTATTGCTATTATAACCATTAGGCCAGCCTAATTATGTCAATATCAATAATTAATTAGTGATTCTGTGATTATGCTGATAACTGAATTGCGATATATGCAAAATTACCACTGATTGATAGTAAAATCTGCAGCAATTTGATCCTGATAGGGTTAAGGCTGGTTCATGCTTCCTCCGCATTGAGAACGGAGAGAGCTCCTGAAAGCGCAGACACATCCGTTTTACGGAAACCTTACAAGTCTGTGTAAATTCTTGTAGGATGCGGAGACAATAAAATACGGAAGCGTCTCCGTTTTTGCACAAAATCTCCCGGAGACATGTCCGTATTTTGTTGAATTATCCCCGGAGACGTCTCCGTACAATAAACGGAGGAAGTATAAACTGTAGGCTTTAGTCAGTACATTCTATCAGCTCATGAGGCTTATGCGTGTCGATAGCAATGGCATAGTTTAATGAATCATAGCTGTCGATATCATAGAAATGAACAATACCATACTTTTATGGTCGATATCTTGCGGTCAGAAATTAATGACTTTCAATCTCAGAACAGGAGTCGCCAGCAAGTGTTCGATTGCTTGGAAAAACTGAATATAAACGTCACACAATGTAAGCACGGATTTGGGAAAATAGATTCCATGAGTGACGCATCTGCCTGCCTACGCTGCGATCGATGTCAGTGTCGGGTCCAATCTGACGAAATAGCATGTACATGGTTTGTGCAATTTATTGTTAGACATCACTGATGAAAGGAAGTAGCGATCACGTTATAATGACAGAAAGACGTTTTTTGAGACCACGACGTGCAGCTGCAGAATCTGCATTAGCACTTCTGTATGCCGACAATTCCGACGACAAAGCTCCAAATGTAGATGAGAAAGACATCGATTTCATAACATCAGATTTTGATAATGGCTTAGGCGAAAAGATCATATATTCATCAATGGAAATTCCTGAAGACATCTTGCCCTCCAATCGACCTGCCAGGGAAGTTGATAGAAGTGCAATTTGGAATCCAATGGCTCCAATTTTACCACCCTCTATTCAAAACTGATCATATTGATCATGGGAAAATTAATGACGCCATTATGCAATTTGATGATGAGTATGAGATATTCTGCGAAGTGATAAAGCTCAATAAATTCATTGATGGAATATTGATTCCTCAATCAATACTATACGCCGAGCAAAACGGTGAAAATTTCATCATTGAAAATGATGAAATGAAGGCATTTTTAGGAATATGTTACCTGATGGGAATTCATAAATTGCCTGAACTTCGAGATTACTGGTCATCGAGTGGTTACTTAGGTGTAGCTTCTATTTCAAACATAATGACAATTTCACGCTTTGAACAAATCCGAAGGAATCTTCACTTCTCAAACAATAACGAGGTAAGCCAGAGCTGGTCAAGAAAGGTTGACTCTTTATATAGTCATTTTAATCGATGCTTCATCGATGCTATGGGAGCAACCAGAACTCAGAGTATAGACGAAAGGATGATCAATTTCAAGGGGCACCATTCGGCCAAACAATACATACGAAACAAGCCAATTAAATGGGGCTTTAAAGTATGGATTCGTGCCTGTGCAGAGACAGGCTATATCTATCAGAGTTCTCTGTATGTTGGAAAAGGTGCCCCATGTGATCAGTATCAAGAGATGGGGTTAGGAGAAGGTGTTGTTCTCAGTTTGTCAGAAAAAATAGCCCACATGAATTGCATTTTGGCATTTGATAATTTCTTCTCATCTCCACTATTGTTATTGAAGTTGCATGAAGCTGGAATAAGAGCTGTAGCAACTGTCAGATCTAACAAAAAGGGCCTGCCAAAATCTAAAACGGAATCACAAATGAAAGGGAGTGATGTAATGGGAACAGTATCCGAGTGCGGTAGATTATCTGTCGTTGAATGGAAAGACAAACGTTGCGTCCATATAATTTCCAATTATCTGTCTCCTCATGCTATGACAGTCAAAAACCGTAGAATAAAAGGTTCAGCAACAAGACAGCCAGTGAAAGTACCTTTGATGGTAAACATGTATATACGCTACATGGGCGGTGTTGATATCGCTGATCAGAAGAAATCATACTATGAAATTGACCACAGGATGACCTATAAATATTATTTGCGTCTCTTCTTTGATCAACTTGAGACAGGAATGTCAAATTCGTACATAATTTTCAAGAAAATGAAGCCCCAATCGAAAGTTACACACAAGGAATTTCATTTACATGTTATTGAAAACCTCATCGGGGATATAGCAATAGGAAAAGGCCTGCTGGTATTCCAACGAAACGACGCAAGACATCATTTGGTGGCATTGAGAAACCTTCACATTTGCCGAAGAGTTTGAAAACACGTGGTAGATGTTCTTTTTGTTCTCATAATAGGGACATCCGATCTTACTTCAAATGTGAAACATGCGACGTTTACCTGTGTGTCAATCATCATAGAAACTGCTTCTTTGATTATCATTCATAAACTTTGTAGCGTTTTTACATAAATATGCAATGTTTTTGCAAAACTATGTTGTGTTTTTGCATCAATAAAGAAATTTAATAATTTTCTATGTGTCACCTTTTATTTTTATCGATAGCAAATGGTAATAGGCTATTTCCTGTGATGTACATGTATTTTAGTATTATGGGTATTTCACTGAAATTGTTGACATGTAGAATATTGATCTAAATAATACTGACCCATTTATATGAATGTATTGCACATGAATATGTATTTAAAATAACACTGATAATGCATCCAAAGTATACGAATACTTAGGACACAAATTCAATTGATAAAAGTGCAGACATGATAGTGCACCCTTTAAGGCTTACTGGGACAATCATATCCCGGTCCAGATCTCAGAAACCATTTGACGAAATGTAACGAAATTGGATATTTGAGCTATCAAAAGTGAATTTATGTAATTGATATAACATCAAAGCACTATCATACGTTTTACTATGTCTGTGCCCTAAAGGGTTAACTATCAACCCCAAATATAAGACATCCCATCAAATTGAGCTAAACACATGAGTGTACCGGCACGGGAAATTGACCATACATAGTACTTGAATGATAGTAGCCTACTTAGGAAAAAAAATAGTGCTATGAATACATAAACGCTGTGTGTGTGGTCATTCTAATACATTAAGTCAAGTACGTCTTTCTGACGAGTTATTGACTTTCTTCGACCTTCAAACGTAAATACAGCGCTCATCAGCTTTGTCCCAAAGCGGTGTCAAGATGTCTGTAATCATGTTCGGAGTGCCCCGACGGAGAGCCCAAAACCGATTGAGCTCAAACTTTGTAAACGTATTCGCTTTATGTGGATTCACAAGACATTCAGCTTCGATCTCCGCCTCATAAAATAGTTCAGACTGATTATATTTTAGATAATAAGAATGTTATTCGTTCATTTCATCGTGACGTGCAACAACTTATACTGACCTAACTCTTGCATTACCAATAGAAAAAGCACAAAAGATTACCTAGTGACTACTTCGGAACAAGAAAAGCAATATTAAAGAAATAATGACTGATCATACATTTTCCAGTTTGACTGACAGTATATTTTTCAAATTACCTAGGCACAGTATTTCTGAATGGGCTTCAATGTGGCGTCATGCAAAATAAATCCTTTTTCTTTAGATAGTAGCATGATGCTAAAAATATATTTCCGTGTCATTTTCATCATGACTTCGACAAAGTAGCCATCCATCACTCATCACTTTTCCGTATGAATGCCATGATATCTAATACTTTTTTGGAGTCAGTTCCCTATTACTTCGATGTCATTATATATCAACTTTTAGAAAATTATTTCACTCAGGAAAATTTGTGAGCAATTGAAACAATGGTAATTATAGAAAGAGCTTAGTCAGCTGACAGTTTAATTCTTTGAATATTTATATTTATAATGCGTTTAGCTCATCTCAAGTGTGTTAAAAATCAAGTGGCTTTAAATAAATTCCTTGTAGAAAAAGTAAGAATTGCACCACTAAACTTGCATCAATTTCTATAAAACTTCACCAATGTGCTTAATGGAAGTTTAAGACTAAAATGAAACCTTAATATCAAATCTTGCAATTTATTCCAACTATGGCTATTTTTTGACTTAAAGTTCCAAGACTATAAAGGTGGAAAAAGTTATCTGATCAAGAAAAAAAATGAAAATCGATGAATAAATAATATGGGAAATAACAGGTTAAACGCTAGGTTAATAGCATTTTTCTCAATTTCAGGCATCTACTTCTTCATCAAGTCGCTCCCTTCTCGAAGAAGCTTCACAAATGTTGAGTGAAGGTAGATTGCAACAATAAACTATGACCAATAGATGATGACAGAATGATTTCTCCTCCAGGTGATGACAGTTCCATCTCAAGTGGCCAGTCGCGGGAAGTATCATCGAAAGAATGTGCTGATTGTGGACACATCTTTACGAGGAAGCGTGATCTCGCCCGACACATCAGACAAAATGTATGTCAACCCAAACCATCATCAATCTCCCGAGGTAAGGATGATTCTATTCAACATGTATCCTTTACTTGAGACTTTTGTTTCCAATCTTTTGAAACAGGTTTTGAATTATCTTCACATAGACTTCAGCACACACATACAATGATAGTTATAGCAACAGCATCTCCTCTATTCGACCAACTGAAGTGTCGCTCAATAATGTAGTGAGAGATTACCATAAGGAATCGTCAGAAACTATTGTTGATTATCCGGAGTGGTTCCATCAAAATTCAACATTGATAGATGCGCTCTTTCATAATTTAGAGCAGTTTAGAATAAAAGCGCTCATTTATCCTAAAATAAAATGTGCTAAAGTTGACCATCATACTGGTGAAATAGTGCAGAGGTTGGAGTTTTACATACCCTCCTCTCTTGCTACAGAGGTAGCCGATAAATAAGCATGGTTGAATTTTCACATTCAAGCACTAAAATCAAATATTGATAAATTTAACGAGCGTGATAGTGGTCTCATTTTTGATCGCATAGAATTTGCCATGTCTAAAATCACCCTATTAGAAAATTACCATGGACGAGGCTCTTTCAATCTTCTAAAAACGTTAAGAGATAAGAAAGCAGTCATTTCTGTAGATTGTGAATCACAGTGTTTTAAGTATGCGGTATTATCCATTCCCCACTATCATGATGTGCAGAACAACCGTTTCTCGTAAAATCAAATATCATCAATGGGAAAATGAATTGAAGTTTGATGACTGCAATACCGAAGAGATAAAATTTAAAGATATAGAGAAATTTGAAAAATTAAATGAAATTAATATAGTTGTTCACATCTGGCAAGAGGGGCTGAAGGGTGTGCGCTAACAACCGTTCATCAACTTATGATCGGGTAGTCAATCTTCTGCTAGTATATCAAAATAATTGTAAAAATTGGCCATAATGCAGTATTCTTAAAGTGACCCGACTATATTCCCACTTAACATCTAGAAGAAGAGCGTATTTCATATGTGACCGTTGTATACGATCCTTCTGGTCAAAAGATAAATTTCAAACACATTATGAATGGTGTAAGCAAGGTAAATTGCAAATTTATATAGAGAGAACGGTGATGAATTAAGTCCTTTTCGTGTCATCTATGCTGACATCGAATGCTATATTGATGATAACACCCATAAGGCGGCAGTCATATCATGTTATGAGGTATGGCATGATTACTTCAAAAATAAAAATAATGAAATGCACGTCTGGCAAGGTGACGATTGTATACATGGATTCTTACAATTCCTCAAAAGCGCTGTCAAGTTTCAGCAAAACTGTAATGCTGAATTCCAACGCAGATCATTGAATATGTCAGCAGATGATCAAGTAAAATTTGAAAGTTGTAAAGTCTGCCCAAAATGTAATAAAACGTTTGATGAAGATAAAATCAAGAAAGTGCGCGACCATGATCACATCACTGGTAAATTTAGAAACGCGCTATGTACAAGATGTAATTTTTCACTGAGACTGAAACGGTGTACTCTACCCGTTATTTTTCATAACTTTAAAGGTTATGACAGTCATATGATAATAAAAGGGGTTAGGAAAAGTGAAAGAGTGGAAGTTAGGTTTGATAGCTCAAACAAGAGAAAAGTTCATGGCCATGACAGCAAAAGTAGCAGTTGATAAAACTAGAGAAAATAAGGCAGTCTATTTTGATATAAAATTTTTAGATTCCTATCAATTCATGGCTTCATCACTAGCACCTCTCGTTCAAAAGTCTCTTCCACTTACTCAAAATTTGAAGAAACAATATCCTAACTTAACCCTTATCGGTATACGCCGTCACATTTTGTTGCAAAGAATCTTAAATAGCGATATCTTTGTTAATAATTACTCAATATATTTTTCCTCTTGTGACGATGAAGAAATGTTAACAATAAAGGTTCCCTGCACTGATAAATTTTAATCCGTTGTTTAAATCATGGCTCAGTTGCAAAACACCGTCATCGGTATAAGTGTCACGTTTTGTTGCATTCACAAAGGTCACCGATCTTGTCCTACTGCAGTCATCGTAATGACCGCAATATCGCTATTAATCTCTTTCACTAGTTAGCGATGGTTAATTACTTGCCTTCCGAAGTTACCTCTTGATTACTCATTGCCATCTTCCCATGGGCGTATCAATAAACACACGCAGCTATACATTTGAGAATACGGGAGAACGTTATCCCTCTGTGCGAACGCTCACTGGCGATATACGATACAGAGCAGACGTGTGACCGCCAAACCTTGACTACGTGTATCGTAAATTGCACAGTGATCTAACGTCAAACGATGACTCGACTAAGTGTTAAAGCCGCGATGGAATTGATCATGAATCTCAGCGAAAACAATGATTCGTTCGACGAAAGTGCATCAGAAGACAAATTTTTCGGTGAACCGTCTCCCATCAACGTTGATGTCGATCACATACAGCAAGATGAAGAAGAAGATGGAGAAATTGATTTCTACGTTCAAAATGACACTGACAGCGAAAGTGACAGCAATGAAGTAGAGGAAGAGGTTCTCCCTTCGGAAATTCAAGTAAACGATATAATTTTCTCGACAGAGCCATTTCAGTCCAGGTCAAGAAACCGAAATATCACGAACTTTCATCCGCGTATTCTGGCTCACCCATCATCAGAGAAGGAGGCATTTCAGTTGTTTATCAACGAAGAAATCGTCCATATTATTTTGACACACAATAGGAAAGTGAGCGACGTCATACGGACTGTCAGGAAAATTCATTCGTATATGTGTCCATTCACTTTCGACGAAATTTTAGCTTGTCTGGCAATTTTACTGCGGGCTGGTTTCGATAGAGACAATTTCACATCGACAGAAGAATTGTGGAATCCTACAGAAGGAAGGCTGTATTTGATCATTATTTGATCAGCATTCTGCGATTCAAATTTTTTCTTCGCACCGCGAGGTTCGATAACTTTCGAAATCGGGAAGAACGTCTGAAGGATGATCGCCTCACTGCCATACGGGAGATATGGGACTTGTTCCAACGCAACTTAATGAGATTTTATGTACATGATACTGTCCTAGCCGTTGATGAGCAGCTTGTCGAATATCGGGGCAAGGTACCCAGAAGAACATATTTACCGTCAAATACTGCTAAATATGGATTCAAGATATTTTGGCTTTGTGAGGCCAAGAGTGGTTTTGCTCTGAATTCAATTATCTACACCGGAAAGAAAGACAACAAAGTTCACAGAAATCTCGGAAAAGATGTAGTGATGGAATTGTGCGTAACAGTGTATGGATCTCGTCGATATATTGTGACAGATAATTATTTCACCAGTCATTCTCTCGCTACTTCACTCCTCGAGAAAGATTTAACGTAAAGATTTAACTCCTCGTAAAGATTTAACTCGGGACCGTGAAGCTAAACAGAAGAGAAATTCCCCCACAATTGAAAAGTAAGGATCGCCGGCCTAATTCTTCAGTTTTCGTTCATGATCACGAAAACAAGATTGCTATGGTTTCCTACTGTCCGAAGAAGAACCGAAACGTTGTGTTGCTAAGCTCATCTCACTCTTGCAATGAAATTGTTCCGGAATCGTCAATGAAACCACGAATGATAATCGACTACAACTTCGGGAAGAAAGGAGTGGACCAGTTCGATGAGAACATTGAGGAATTTACATGCAGGAGAAAGACAGTTCGTTGGCCGTTGCTTCTTTTTTATAATAAGCTTGATGTGTCGGCTTCCAACGTTTTTCTCATAATGAAACACGACGGTTATCCAAACTGTCGGCGACATTTTTTTTGAAACAGTTGAGTTTGATGCTGGCCAAACCATATGCAGAAACGAGACACAAGAAAAGCCGTAACTTGCCGCGTGCTACGAAACATGCCGCAGAGATCTTGGGGTTTACGCAACCAGCAACTTCTCTTCCTTTGACCACTCTTTAATCAAAATTTGGCCGTTGCAAAGTGTGCTCATCAGTGTCTCGCTCGTCATGTGATCTCTGTCAAAACTTCGTGTGTCCTCGTCATCGCAAAGTAGCGAAGCTCACAAAGTGATTATACTGCTGAGAATCTGAGCTGTAGCCTACGATCTGTGTATCGTAGAATTGAATGAAAATAACCTTGAATATTTTGTGTACGCTGTTTTTTAATATACAATTCTATATTATTTGAACATGCAGATGCAAGCAAATATAAACATTAAGGAAGTTGAAAGTTGTTGCCTTTTCTGCGTATCGGATTAATCGCATTTATACTGTAATCGATTTAAATTGCAGGCCTATATAATGTTTTATTACACTTAGTAACCAGTTCTGTTTGTTCCACTTTCAATTACCTAAAAGTCTTCAGAACAAAAATATCGAATCTGCTAAAAAATGTAATAGATAGAGTTGAAAAATCATTGGATGCATTTAGAAGACATTTGCAACAAAATGTGACACTTATACCGATGAGGGTGTTCCAAAGTTGCATACCGATAAGGGTTACCTGATGAAGTCATCACATGCAAAGGAGTGTTTCCATATGCATACTTAGTGATACTTCTCTTCCATCAATAGAGAAATTTAAAAATGATTTGACTGGTGTAGAATGTAAGGTGGAAGATTACAATCATGCTCAAGTTGCATGGACAAAATTTGACTGTCAAACTTTTAGCGATTATATGATCGCCTATCTAAAATTAGATGTATTTCAGGAGTTTCGACGAGTGCCATTAGAAGAAGATAAACTAGATCCTGTCCACTTTGTCAGTCTTCCAGCCATGTCATTCCAGTCTGCTTTTAAAATGATTGACTTGATTAGTCTGCTTTTAAATGCATCTTTCACAAGATCCACAGATGTATAATTTATTTGAACGAGGAATTCGCGGTGGTCTCACATTTGAAAATGAACATAAAACAAAATCAAAAGTGATAGATGATGATCAGATTCATCTAATGTACTACGACCAGAATAATTTATATGGTAGTTCACTGTCCAAACATCTACCTCACTCTGATTTTAGCTGTTTGAGTGATAGTGTAATTCAGCATTTCTCCAACCCTTCAAACAAGCTATCTATTCCAGATGATGGTGATTGGGTGATATTATTTTGAGACAGATCTTATCTACCCAAATAGTATTAAAAATAAAACTGTGGATTTCCACTTGCACCCGAATCAGGTGAAGTGACTAAAGATATGTTTTCGGACTCTATGAAACATTTTGATAAAGATTTAGAAGGGAGCGGACAGCCCAAGTATAAGCCTTGTCGTAAACTTTTGCTTACTATGCGCTAAAATTATCTAGTCTACTTTTCCATCATAAAATTATATTTAGAAATAGGGATGGTTTTAAAAACAGTTCACCGTATCATCAAGTTTAGACAGAAAGCCTTTCTAAAACCTTATATTGATAGTAATAGCCAGAAACGTGCACTAGCCCAAAATAATTTTGAAAAGGATTTTTATAGATATAGGAATAATAGTCTTTTTGGTAAGACGATGGAGGACGTTAGAAAACGTATAAACTATAGACTTGCGAATCATAATAATAAATTTCAAAAGTTAGCGACATCACCTCTCTTTATTGATAGAGATATTATAGATGATGAGTTGGCCGGTGTTAAAATGATAAAATGAGAAGTAGAGTTGTGCAAACCCATCTACATTGGACAAGATACATCAGATTATTCCAAGCTTGAAATGTATCAACTCTTCTATAGAATATTAAAACCTTGCCCTCAAGACGTGCGTTTGCTGGGCGGTGATACCGACAGTTTCTTCTTAAGTATTGCTGCTCAACAAGAATTAAATTTCAATGAAATAGTTTTATTAATTAGAAATAATAAAAAAGAATAATAATTAGAATAGCTTTAATTAATTAGAAAGTTATTTTGATACGTCAAATTATCCTACAGGTCACCCACTATATTCTACTAAAAATAAAGCAAAATTAGGATGCTTTAAAGATGAAATGGTGGGAAAGGAAATTAAGGAAATGATTCTTCTTCGTCTTAAAATGCATTCAATGCAACCAAAAGACTCCAGTGACATCATTAAGCTCGCAAAAGGCATATCTAAATCGATTGTTGTAAATATGAAACATATGGTATATAAGAAGGCCAATAAAAATATGAACATTACTTTTGTCAACATGACCACCTTAAAATCAAAGACACATGAGGTAAAATCTCATGCATTTAGAAAGCGCGCACTTCCAGCGTGGGAGGATAAGAGGTGTTGGATAGGACATAACATATCTCTTCTACATGGATATCATGACATAAACATACCACCCAAAAGAATTAAACTCACACTACCACATTCGGATGTGTAAATAGATTCATTCTCAAATCAGAATTTTGATTGATGTTTTTTGTTGATATTCATTGCTGCTTTCTGTATCGCTTTAGATTGCACTTCCCTGTGAATATATGCCAACAGTCAGTTCATTCCCACTATATCAGTGAAAAGACTTTCCCACTTTACTTGTGCAAGACACTTTTCATTCCTGTCAAATTTATTTCAATAAAGTTTTACAATGACTTCACTTTGTTTTCCGAAACACTAAAGTTATGAGGGACTTAGTATCTTTGACATGGATGCACTCATGTAGACCATTTGTAATTTTGATAGAAATAGATGGCATAGTTTGTTTGATAACAGGATGGTAGGAAATAGGTTGAAACATCTTCTCAACTATTCCATATAAAGCGTCCTTATCATGAATGAAATCACGTAAAATGTGTTCTTTGTTCTCACCAACAGAAATAGGTAGAATAAAATCACTTTGAATGTAAAGGTGTTGTTCTTGTTTATCAAGTGTCATTGGTGTTCCTATACCAATCGTATGCGCAGCAGTAAAATATTTTGTAGCATTGAAAAACCAAAAAGTTTTTTTCAAATTTTTACTTAATTGACATTGAATGTCATCACCCAATTTCAGAACAGCACGTTGCTTTTCAACTGAAAACGAAATGTGGTGTGTCTTTACATCATATTTACTTTTCATCACATGCGTCAACTTCTGTTGTATACATGTATAGGGATTTATTACATGAATGAAGCTTTCAACTGTATGATATAGACGTGGCATGGTATTGATACCAATTTTAGATTCTTGATATGACTGTTACATTTTCTTGATGCGATCACCATAGATATCCACCCACCATTCATCATTAACTGAATAAGGATGAGGGTAATATACATGAGAAGCATAAATCGTCCGCTTGGATGGATGTCGTCCAAAATGGATGTCCCACAAAATGACGTAAAGTTGGCGAGAAATAAATTGTAAGTTCGTCAATAGATTTCTGAATAACCAACTTATTCTTCTCCGCCATAACTTTCTCTTCGTACTTCTTACCCACAGTGTCATTCCATCGTTTTAATAACTCAGTAAATGATAAAGGTTGAACACCACGCTTCTTTAAAATGATGTGATCTTCACGTTCTACAACATCTTCAAAATATATTTTAAATTGATAATGAGATTTGTTGATTCGAAATGAATAAACGTTTGCAACATTTGCAGTGGCAATTCACGTTAGATGTAGGCCGTGTCCAAAACCAATATGTGGATAGAATTGACTTTCCAATCTCAGTGTAAGACCTTTACTAAAAGAATGAAGACGAAGGAGCTGTCTCCCGCTTCATTGATAGATAGTAAACTTATAAACTTTCTGATCCTCATTTTTCAGGACGGAGGTATTGCCACTATTGAATTACCTTAATAATTTTCTCATCATCCGATGAACCATAATAATCTGATTCTATCTGAATCCATTCATAGTTCCAATTTCCATCTGACGTCAAATTGTATGGAAACTGGAATGTATTATTCATCGATATTCCATCATGGGTGCGAGGAGTCAATATCATTTCTTCCACATCATTCACATTCTGAATATTGCTATCATAGCAAATACTAGAAGCGCCTACCTTCCATTCACTTTCTAGATGTAGTGAGTGATTTAATTCTATTCGAAAGTCTGATGGTTTGTTATTAGGAAATTTTTTCATAGAAGCCTGAGTAAGTAAATTAGAAACGAACCTTTATTTTCTCTTTCCATACTATTCACATTGGAAAAATATATTACCATACTTTTGCATTAATTCTTCATTCGGAAATGGAGCGTGATACTTGTTACAGCATATTTATGAAAAGGAATCAACGCACCAGCATCGTCATAAATTGCAATATCAATTTGTAGGATGTAGTTTAAATTTAACTTTGCGTAGTACACTTTCTTAAAAGCATGCTCCGATAAAATAATGCAGCTTTTTGGCTGGTATGGTATCATCAAAAATATAAAAGATGAATACATCGCTCCATTATGTCATTCATTCGTCGTGAGTTCATCGCTTTGCTATGAAAAGCTTAACCAGACACCACCTTCAACACAATGTCACGCTCTATCATGAAGACTTGGAAATTAGATTCCTTACAACTTATCGAGATTTATTATGATCAAAACGTATATTTCAAAGAATATACTGGAAATATGAGAAAGGAATGTGCTTTATCATATCGTCATTTTCAGTGCCTAAATCACATCATGAAGGGCTTGAAATACTTCTATATGAAAAGACATTCACGCATAGGAAATCGCATATGGTTGCGACTTAAAAAGCAAAGAATACAAATCTATCATTCTAAACTTTCTATCTACTTCACATTTCATCAAGGTAGTTGAGAAAAGTATAATCGGAAGATACATCGCTCTATTTACTCATTTCTTCATCATGAGACGTCATCGTTACACCATCGTCAACATTCTCCGCGCATCAGACTCTACACCAAAATCGATCTCGCAACATTGCATCAAGAAAGTCCAAAAAGCAAATATTATCCGGGTCGTCCGCAAATGTTAGTGGTGAAGGTGATCAATTTACGGAACCTTCAACTCTTTCCAAACGGGACGGTACAAATTCTCGGTGCCCTTTCTCATTCATCGGCGCGGTTAATGCGTTTAGAACTGCAGAAGCTACTACGATGGATATGGAAGAGGGAGAAGTGTGTGATGTCGAATCTGACTGTGAAAAATATGGTGATCTCTACTCAATTAATTGAAAATGTATCGTTTTCGAAGATTCATAGCAGCAGCTACAATTTGCGTTATGAACCAGAACTTTTTCCTGCAGCTCTCATTAATTGTTTGAATCGTGTATATATTGGAATCTTTCATAACGGTGAAGTTATCATTGCAGAAGCTACTACGATGGATATGGAAGAGGGAGAACTGTGTGATGTCGAATCTGACTGTGGAAAATATGGTGATCTCTACTCAATTAATTGAAAATGTATCGTTTTCGAAGATTCATAGCAGCAGCTACAATTTGCGTTATGAACCAGAACTTTTGCCTGCAGCTCTCATTAGTTGTTGGAATCGTGTATATATTGGAATCTTTCATAACGGTAAAGTTATCATTATTGGACTGAAGTGAGAAGTGCAAGCAGATTACAATCATAGACCATTTAATCGAATATGTACATAACCAGCAGATTGTGAAATAAAAACAATTTTTATTCCAACATGATGTTTTATTTCAAATCATTATAGAACTTGCAAATCATCTTTTCACTAGAAGATGAGTTACATAAAAACTTTTGAATAACAGATTTAAATCGACGTGCATGTGAACGTGTTAAAATGAAATACAATACGAAAGCACCACAAGTTGATGAAAGTGGATGTCGTAGTATGCGCTCATTTCGTTGATATTGACGAGTATGTTTTCTCAACCACTGCTGTGTTGGTATATTTGGAGGTTGAGCAAGAGAGTCAAATAGTTCAACGCGTCTGTCTTTTCCAGTAAAGATAGCTTTCCAATGTTCATCTTCTAAATTCTTTGACTGAGTGTTCAATACAATAAAGATGGAATACTGTTTTGCTGTAGTCTGTAGGGTATCTAGCGAATAGACATTATCAAAAGCTTTCATCGTAGTTTCATCTGCATTACGCTGTACTTTAGCTTTAATATCGTCAGCATTCAACCAACTCATTAACGATTATAGTAAAAAATCACATCACGATACTTAGTTATTTTAATATTTGAAAAAAAGCTGCATAAATCAATACATTGATCGTCACAGTTAGCGTTGTTTTAAACTCCAGATCCAAACGAATATTATGAGGAACGTTAGCTTGACGATAAGGTGCACTAATATCGCTATCGGCTGTCAAATCAAATGCATAAATAGTATACCCATTCTTAAACTCTTTCATTGTAAGCCCGTTAGTATCGTCTGTGTTGTGAAAACGAAAGACATTCATATAATCAACATAGCTGCGCAAAAATTGATGAGAAGAGAAGTCTGGTCTATAGGGCGGTCCAAGATGGCTGACACCATTTACACGTAAAGCAATTTCGTTCAAATTGTTGTTTTTGAAGTTGAAAGGATTCTTCTTGACAATACCATTGAATGCATCATTTTCAACCATCGCTACCATTAGGAGTTTTGGTGCTTCTGATGGAAATAAACCATCTTTCATAAAACTCTTCTGATCTTTAGGAATAGTAAATGTGAGAAGCTTTGCATGTTGAATGGGATAGATGGTATTGTTGCGGTTAAGGCCCTCAGCATGACCTCTAATTACACTTGGATTGGCTACCACTCGACGAATGTATAGCGTAAGATCTACCACATGGATTTTAAAATTGGCAACTTTAGCATATGCATTCAACAAAAATTTAGGCTTGTTTAATGTAAGTTTGACTCGCATGCTGGTATTACAGAGTAAAAACGTTGACTGTCTGAAGAAGTCAAAATTTAGTGGACCATATAGCTGACATACTTTACTATCTTTAACACTAGAAGGCCCGAATAATAAAATTACCTAAAAGGCCCAAACTGAGTCATATGACTCAATTTCGAATGTTATTAAAATTATCAAACTTACGGAGGAATTTATGAAATTTATTCTTTACTGCATATATGTTAGAACATATAAGAGCACAAATTTTAATATGTAACAAAAATATATTTGATAAAGATAAACAAAACATTGCGGCATCGCAATTTTGACTCAGATAAACAAATCATACATATGGTCTCTATGAAAACTTATGGTCTATAACATTTCGCACATAGATCAGCGGTACATTTTCCACACATAGGTAACTTGCATTGAGCACAGATCACAGTTGTTCGATTTCGAATGCAAAATCGATTTATTTTACAGTTACCTCTCACCTGTTGGGCATTCGATGAAGACAGAGCTGCTGGAGATTGGTGTTGAGAAGTAGCGTCGCTGTTTCGACGGCTGATAGATTCTTTTGTTAGCTCATTTGCAAGCTGAATTAGAAACGTACGCCAAGGTATGCTTGAATTACAGACTTTCCTGTAAATAATCCAAGCATTCAACGCAGCACAATCTAAAACATTACAAAATGCGGCGTATGGCCAGCGTCTGGAGCCAGATTTCGTGGTCATTTGGCGACACATGGAATCAACCATATCTACACCACATTTATTTTTATTGTAATATAAAATTGATTCTGGTTTTCTCTTACCACCGTCTTGACATGTCGGAGAGCTGTGCAGGGTAGACAATACGTAGACTTTCTTCAATGCTTTTGCTTGGTAAATGGAAAGATTCATATTTTTTGACTGCAAAATGATCGAATCATGTAAGTCCATCTTCTGTACACTTGGCAGTTCTCGCCGGTTTGCTCTAACAGTTCCAACCAAAGATGTGTGTTTGGCTAGTAGCTCTTCTGCCAATGAACAGGAGGTGAAAAAGTTATCGACGGTCACGTTGTAACCCTTTCCATAATATGGAGTCAATAGTTTCATTACAACATGATGGCCAAGGCCTGTTATGCGAGTATGATCTCTTCCGACGTATGGATGTATCGATAAACAATACTTGTTTTCAACCTCCGCAAGCATCCAAAATTTTATCCCGAATTTGTCCGGTTTACGGGGCATAAACTGTGTAAAAGGACATCGTGCTTTTGTTGGCAGCAATTGTTCATCAACAGTTAGAGACGACTCCGGAACATAGGCTTTTTGAGAATTTTCAACAAAGCGCGAAAGTACTTCTGAAAAGAGTCCAAATTTATCCGTCTTCAACCGTTCACTTCTTGTATTGCGATTGTCGAAACGAATATATTTCTTTATCTCCATAAAACGATTCCGTGACATCGTCGCTTTGAACTTTGGACACCCAATATCAACATTCCACATTTCCCTTGCTGGGAAGTTGTTCTGATTTAGAGCACCTCTAAGATATAGTAGTCCAATGAAAGCGTCAAGCTCGTATTCCTCTAACTGAAAATCAGTATCGCCGGTTTTTCTCGCATATTCCACAGAATACTTAGCTATCATTCTTAGCAAGCCAGGATCAATTATGCATCGAAAAGCATCCACAGGTAATTCAATATTTCGACAATAACTCGTAGGTCCTGGTCGTGCGCGGAAAACATTTTGACTTGGTAAACGACCAGCAGTTTGAACAGCATTCTTCCATTCGCGACCATCACGAGACCTGTAAGAGGCGGTGTGGGGAATCGAGGTCGAAGCAGAAGTCAACAAGTCATCTTCATCCGAGCTGCTATCATCACTAACATATTGAACGGTGCAACTATTATTGTCCGCCGAAGATTGATCACTCTCATCTGACAAGGAGCCATCGCTGTCGTCAGGTTCGATATTTCGCAGTCTATGGATTTCCCTTCTCAATTCTTCTGATATAATATCGTTGTATTCATCATCAGAGAGCTCAACCAAAGATACAGCTTTATCAACAGAAAAGCGTCGCTTCATTCTCACGTTAGTTCAGAAGACGATGGAAAGCACAGTGTTACCACTGTTTTATTCACACGCAACCAAGATTCTCAGCATTGATTGGATGTGGCTAATACAATTGCAACGTGGCTGACGTTGTGATACAATACAATGTGGCTGACTGACTATCTCTTTCAATCAATGCTTTCAATCTTCCCGAAAAGCTGTCATGCATTACGCGTCGAGCGGTGTAATAGGCTCATTAGACTTCTTATTCAGAAAACCAAAACGCGAACACACTCGTCAGGCAAGCATACGAAAAGTGAAAAGTAGTAAGAATTAAAGTACTATGAGTCCCTTGACTCAGTTTGGGCTTTCTAGGTATACAAATGTGAATTCACAAATTACTCCAATATGCTTGCGAAAAAAGAAAATATTTGTTTACAATACTTTCGTACACGATAAAAAAATAAAAGTCACGAGAGGGTTATTGAATTCTATTGATATATGAATCACACCACATAGATGAGTATGTATATGAGTCATATGACTCAGCTTGGGCTTTCTAGTGTTAATCAAAGCAGATCGCTTTCAAAAAACCAGTGTTTGTCTCACTATCAAATTGTGTTCCTTGATTTCTATACCATCCCATTGCTTCCATATGACTCTTTTGTGCTGCCGGATGAAACTGTGATAGAGCATTGAAATATGCTTTATAGGGATAATCGCTTTGTCCACCTTCCACCTGTTGCTCTCCAATAGTTAGAGAAACATCGCGAAATAGTGTTGCCAGCGGTAAATTGTTCAGATCAACTTTATGTGCAGCATCAATGTTAGTTCCATCTGCTTTTTTATTTTTTATGATCTCATGGGTAGTTCACTGAGGCTGCCGTTCACGTTTTTGCCTGAGTTTTTGCATGACTTTGTATAAATGATGTAATTTGTGATTTTCATTCTCTCAATAAACGCCTTACTTACTTACTTACTGACTTGCTGAATTCTGAACCTCACATCAACCATCGCATAACTTAATTCGATGTAGTCATCACTAACGCCAGGAATGACAAATTCAATTGGACCAGTATTCTCAGCAGTTCGAGGATGATAATCTACAATACTTAAACTAAGAATATCTGTCTGTATCGCTTGTTGATCAAACAAACAAAAACCTGAAGTTTTACATTCCATGATTAAAAGTTATGACAGCGTCGTCGTTTAGCACTTGATGAAGTTAGAGCGAGCACGGCGTTTGCATGAACGCCTTTTCGTAGATTTCCGTGAGGTTCGCTTCTTACGCGCTGTTTTCTTTTTCTTCAAACATTCATTCGTTTAGGTGTTTTTTTGTCGATTATGAGTAAAGGTTTGCTGTAATGTTCTTAAACCGAATTCCTTCCCACAATTTAGTAAAGTACTCTTTACATTTTTACCACTGGCAATATCATTAACAACATCAACTGTAAAGCCAACAGCATTATTTAAAACAGTTCGTTTTAAAGATCTTCCGACAGCAGATAAGAGAGAAGTTACAACAGATTTCAGCGCACCAAATATGCTACTTCCACGTTGACGGCGAGCACCGCTGTAAATTGTGCCCTCGCCACTTACATAGGAAGGACGTGAATAAAATGATGCAGTCGGATTCATTACTTAAACCTTGAACTCACAAGTTATAGATTTGCATAAATCACTTACGATCGCTTTGATGAAAAATGTCTGCACGACGCATCCAAGAGTTCATGCTTGAAGGATAACCGACCCATTTAACAAGACACGATTCTTCACTTTGTCGTTTTTCGCATCGGATGATTTTCTCTACTAAATATATTTCACTTTCAATGACTACCTCAATCTCATCACGGTAAAAGCTACCATCTATTTCTTCATTATCGCAATCTTTTAACTTGGAAGTTGTGGGAGAGTCTTTTATATTGAAGCTTGAAACTGTAAAAATTTCTTCAGTCCAATTTGGGAGATAACCTTTGTCAAAAACACTCTTCACTTTTGATATGCAAACTTTGTTACCTATTTTTAGATCACTTTTTACATTAGTACGGTTACATTGGAATGCTTTACGCACTTCATCTACATTGCCAGCATTCACATCTGCTGGTCTGAGTCCAATAGAGCGATGAACAGAGTTATTGTAGGCATGTAGCGTATCTTGTAGAATGTTTGTCCAATTTTGTGTTAAGTTGGCAATAAAATGTCGCCACAAGCGATTTTTCAATGTGCGATTAAAACGTTCAACTAGTGCAGCCTTATAAGCACTCTTTACACTAAACAGCTCAATGTCATATCTCTCAAACAATCTTCCCACACGCTGATTTTCGAACTTTTTCCCTTTATCACTCTGAATTCTCTTTGGAATGCGACCCTCTTGAAAAATTGACTGGAATGCCTTTGCTATTTGTTTACTTTCTCTAGTTTTTAAATGTTGAGCCAACGCATACTGCGAGAAAATATCAATTACTGTTAAAATAAAATTATTTCCCAAGTTATGTTTTGAAATATGGGCAACGTCAAAGAAATCTGCCTACCACTGTTTCTCAATGTCATGAGTAACATAATGACGGGTACGGTACTTCTTTTTCGTTTGTTTGTGGAGTGTATATGTAGCTTGACCCTTTAACCATGTTTTAACTTATGATTGCGGAAGACCACTCGCTTTTGACAATTTCTTTATAGATGTTTTACATCATAATATATGGACTTTAAAAGCTCATGTGATGACGAGTGACTCATTCTCGTTCTTCTCATGTTTTTGCTTTCTTGCCTTTTTACACTTACAACAGCCACAAGATTTAGCGAATTTACGTTCATGTTTACATTGCTTAGGAATCTCATTGTGAGACCTGGCACAGCAAGTACATGTTACATCAACATGCACCCCCGGCGGTTCATTACATGGTAAGCAACACATCTGCTTCATATTAATAGTCTGAGAACATATATTTCTTTCGAGGAGTTCTTCTACGTCTATCTCTTCCTCTTGTTTGTCTAGAGGGTGCAGATCTACGTCGTTCTCTTCCTCTTGTTTGCTTAGTAAGTGTGGGAGGGGATTTAGAAGGCGAACTCTTAAACCAATTTCTTGGTATTTGAACACTCCAAATCTTAGAAACAGAATTAACCTTTGAAGTAACATCAACTTCTGAAATAGAATCAAGTTCTTTCAATGTTTCATTATTCGTTGCAAACTTTGGAACATTATGCTTTTTCAATAGTTGAAGAAAATATGACCAACCATGTGGGACCTTGTCGACGCTTTCTACGCGTTGCATGCTGAATCAAGTCTTCATAACGTGAAGCGTTAATAGTTTTATAATTATCTGTTGTAAAGATTGATGTGCTTCGTTATATTGCTATGTTTAACAGACTTTACGCAAGATTTCTACGTTCTCTTGATATCATTGCTCTTTGATATCGTTGATGCATTTTATTGCTCTTCTAGTTGATTGATGTCTATGGCCCAATGGTAACGCAAAATTTATAGAATGTACATGTAAATGACTAGGTCCTTTTAACAAACTGTCGTTATATACTCACTTCATTTGGTAACTTAGTGAAGTAGACTCTACACACGTTTGGAGTTGTCTTTCGTGACTGGACTGCCAACTAGTCTGTGAGTTATTTGTCATGTTTGTATGCACGTTATTTTTTAACTTTTTTGTAATACGCCCTTGTATTTTGCAGAAACCGTCTCAATAAGGCTTTCTTTGGTGAAAATAAATACCTTGTAAAAGCACCTGGATAGCTTTTATGGACGCGTTTTACAGTTTTGACTACTTGCCAATAAGTCCTGCTCCATGAAATCACAAGATCTACGACCAGCTAAATCAATCGTCGAAGTATCTCAATAGTCGTCGTTCCCCAATCATGTTCCAAGTCAAAGCTTCAATTCTCAGGTTTCCAAGAAATTGTATGGTCTTATTGCTGTAAGTACAAACAAAACTATTAAAAGTGCAAGTGCAGTTGAATCAATTTGTGAATATCTCAAGATCTCCAGTAAGTCAAATTATTTCTGATTTACAAGTGACTAAGTGATTGGAAGTATCAGAAGTCCAAGAACATTTACTTTCTACGTGATAATCATTCTTGATATAGACTTGATTATTTAATGTACTGAGAGTATCAGGTGTAATTGATAACTCGATATAAGAACTTGTTTTCAAATTTTTGAAGTGTCATTTTGATTACGTCACAGTTTATATTTTGCACATAAACAGTATATCACAATGATTAAATCTGTGCCATTATTATTTTGTAATTATTGCTTGATAAGTCGTAAACCGAGCAGTCGAGCCATATTCTGATTGTGAAGTGCATTGTGACTCGTATCATTTTATCATCGTCAATATTTTGTTGTAAAATGTCTGAATTGATCCGTATAACACGACTTCGACGTTTTACTAGGACAAAATTAACAAAGTCCCTGTCTAAAGCCGATGCAGCAATCGAAGCTGATAAAATTAACGAAATGTCTGCTCTGATAAGTACATTACAAAATATTTTGATCCCTCTAACCGATCAAAATCAACAAGCTCTTGAACTTATAGCAGATAACGATGTCGATGAAGAAATTGAGGTAGCGTTAGATTAAGAAATTAAAGTTGAAGAAATGATAAATTCACTGCGTCAATGTCTGAATAAGAAATCTCCAATTAGTAAAAATACTTCGAATGTACGAGAAGGAGATCTTAGTCAGCTTGCTGAAGTCTTAAGGAAGCAGAATGAAGTATCAATTTCTCTTGCGAAAATGCAGAATCAATCTACACTTCCTCAAAGAAAAGTGGAAATTTTTGACGGTAGCGATCTCACTAAGTTCAAGTTATTCAAAAATGCTTTCTACAAAATTATCGAAAATAAGATAGACGACGATTCCGATAAGCTATACTACTTGGAACAGTACACTTCTGGTATGCCTCAGGAATTAGTTCGAAGTTGTTGTCATATGCAACCGACGAGAGGTTACCAAACAGCATGGAAAATGCTGACTGACAAGTATGGTGATGAATTCAAAATTTTAAACACATACTTAGAAAAATTAGACCAGTGGCCAGCTTTAAGCAAGAAGATGGAATGGCACTAGAAAAATTTAGCGTTTTCTTAAAAAGTTGCAATAATTATATGGAAAACGTCAGCGCTCTTAACCAATTGGAAAGTCCGAAAGAGATGAAGATGATTGTATTTAAGTTTCCGTATAAATTTCGCGAGAAGTGGAGAACTAAAAAACTTTTAAAGACTTATCCGATTTCGTGGAACGTCAATCCAAACTAGTAAATATGCCCGTTTATGGAAAATTAAGTCACTCTGGTAAGGAAGAGCGCAATTCGTCTATGAACAAAATTAGTACTACACAGCTACTTCGAAAAGTAGCGGAGCGTCATATGCGTATTCAACAGGAGTTGAAGAAAGATCGACTAAACGCTCCCAAGTTGAGACTAGCATATCGAGATAGGACTTTCCCAAATATGCATGTCAATTTTGTAAAGTTAATGATCACGATCTTGACAAATGTATTTCATTCAAAACATTGTCGGTAAATGATAAGCGAGAGTTTGTGAAAAAGAATTCACTTTGTTTTGGCTGTTTAAAGAAAGGCCACCATTCAAAAGTATGTGGGAGAAGAATTACGTGTAATGTATGCCAACGCAAACATCCTACATGTCTTCACGAGAATAAAGAATCTGATTTAATTCCTGGTACAGATACATCAGCGAATGATAATGGTATAAATATGTGTACTGGGGCCAGTAATAAGAAAAAAGTTGCTTTGTCTCTTGTTCCGGTAAAAGTTGGTTTAAGAGGGTACCAGCGGTCGATTGTAGCGTATGCTGCTCTGGATAACTTTAGTTCAGACTGCTTCATCTCAGAGGGTTTGATGTTTAGTTTATGTATTCAAGGAAAACAGGAAGAAATTAAGTTAACAACTATGGAAAAAGTTCAAAGTTCCACGTTAACTCGTGCAGTCCATGGTTTGGAAATTTCGGATTTGAACGAGAAGGAAGTCGTTCAACTTCCTGTAGCTTTTTCAAAGCCTAAACTCCCAGTATCCACTGATGATTTAGTAAAAAGAAGCGAATTAGAGAAATGGCCACATCTGATAGATGTACCAATTACCGAAGTTGATGCAGAAGTCGGTTTACTTATCGGAATTAATGTTCCAGAGATTCTTAAACCGTTAGAGATTGTAAGTGGATCAGATAATGAACCTTTCGCAACAAAGCACAAGGTTGGTTGGACAATAAGTGGCCCAACTTCTTCAGCTTCACTGAATGTCAAAACATTTAGAACTAAAGTAGAGAGAATCGGAGACATCGAAGAAAAGTTGAATAATTAATTTATATAATAAAGAATTTCACGATGTCGACCTGGATGAAGTCGATCCATCAGTTGAAGATAGGATGTGGGAGAAGAAGGTATCATCAGGAACGTTTGAAGATGGTCACTATGTCATTCCTTTACCATTTCGAGACGACAACGTTGTCTTTCCTGATAACAGAGAGCAAGCACTACTAAGACTTCAATCAATGAGGACTAGATTGATCAAATATACAAAATTCAAAGGTGATTATTCAACGTATTTTGAAGGTATGTTGAAGGAAGGTTATATGGAAAAGGTTCCGGAAGATGAAATAACGCGAAATTCAGGAAAATGGTACTTAGTTCATCACGGTGTTATCACAAGTAAAAGCAAAAAGTACGCGTAGTATTCAATTGTTCATTCAAGTACAAGGGAATTTCACTTAATACAGAGTTACTCCAGGGACCAGATTTGACTAATAACCTTATCGGCGTTCTTTTGAGATTTAGACAGAGTAGAGTTTTTGTGCTTAATGAGTCAATGAAATTTAAATTTCTGGTGTGAAATGAGAATGTGAAATACAAATAGGCTGAGAATAGGTCCTAATCAGCTCAACTTTTAACACTTCAAATCATCCTCAAATAAAACATCATTCAAATCACTATTGATAGATGAGGATTCCGCGTGGTTAATCAATTAAAATTTTTTTGGAAATCAGTAGTTCTGCTATCATTAACATGAATGTCCGTCTACAACTCTACACAAACGAGGATCTGTCAATGGATCTACTTCGACATGCAAAAATATATCACGACACTAAATACAGTACCAGGATTCATCGATAATCAATTGCATTTTCATTAATTAGTCGCAATCATTTGATTGTTGCTTTCAAACGTTGCAATTTTTATTGATTGCCTCTTGCATTAAAATTGATCTGCTGGTTGACCCAATTTAATTGCAAGCCAAACTAGTTTCTGGACAACCGCTTTTTTTCCAGAGAACCATTTGGTTTTCCAGAAATCCTTTTGGTTTTCTGAAGAACCAGTTTGGTTTTCCAGAGAACCGTTTGGTTTCCCAGAAATCCTTTTGGTTTTCTGGAGAACCAGTTTGGTTTTTCCAGAGAACCGTTTGGTTTTTGGAAATCCTTTTGGTTTTCTGGAAAACCAATTAAAAACCAAAATTTTTGGGGGGGAAGTACATGTCTTTATCTGACGGGCACACTGCTAGTATCGCAAATCCCAATAATTCCACAAAATCAGAGATTTAATTCTAATGAATGTGCTGCGTTACATATCGATTCTTCGGATGCGAGAATGGTTTTACCGTGTGTTTACAGTAGACCATCTACCTCTCTGGTACTTGCACGTCAAGAGCTCCTGGAAATTTTGACTATACATGTATGTAGCTCTGTTGAGTCTGATCTTGTTGTTATGGGAGATATGAATATTTGTTTTATAGGTACGCACATTCAGACTTGCTTGATGAAATTTGTTGTCAGTTTGACCTTCAATGCTATAACAGGGTCAATGATCATTTCCGAAAAGACCAAAAATGATCCAAAATAGCCAAAATCACAAGATATCCAAAATAGTCGCAGAATCAATCCTATTACCCAAAAAAGCCAAATTTAAGCTCATCACAACAGTATAAAACTATAGAGCTATAAAACTATAAAACTTTATACTATTACCATAGCTATCGATTGCAATCCTCCACATCAATTCAAATTGTCAAAATCAGAACACATTTCGTCATTTAATTCCAAAAAAGCCAAAATATTCTGCGCTACTGCACCGATTACACAAAAGAGCCAAACTTAACCTTATCATAACAGTCTACAACTATGCGATCAGTTTCATTGCCATAGCTAGAGAATTCTGAAAATGATAGGATTTACAGAATTTTATCTTCTTTTGAACTAGTGAATTTTACCACTTTGATTCTGTTCGACTGAATGATGGTTTTCAAAATCCCGAATTTTTCTGATACTGTTGGATTAGCAACCTCAAATGCATTTACTGGTTGCATGTTTTGGCCAGCGCAAGATGAAAAATACTAGGCATTGCTTTAAACTCTTAGACGACTATTGAACGATGCACTGTTCATGCACTTCAAAGGTCATTCAGACTCGCATGATGAAACTTGTTGTCAGTTTGACCTTCAATGCTATAAAGAATGGCTTTTTCACTTTTCGATATTTGCAACATTTTTGACACAGTAGATGAGAAGTATTCATATTTGAGAAAATTATGCACGGATATTCTCGACATGCATGCTCCTTGGGAAGAAGTGACAGTTAAATCAAACAAACAGTCATCCTTGGTATAATGCAGAAATTGACAATTCTCGACGTCAAGAACGCATGTGGCCTAATCGTACAGCTGTCATTCAGAAAACAGGTGAACGAATTAAAGACTCCTACTCTTAGGAACAAAAGCTCTTCTGGCAAAAAACGGATAAGAAATTAAACAGCAAGTTTGCGATGTCATACCTCAGCGAAAAATATGAATCGGAAAGCCGAAAATATTTCAACAAGACATCTGGTATTTAAAGCAGGAAATCAAAAGAGTAGATTAACATTCCTTCGGTAGATGAAGAGAAGCAGGAGTATCATATTGACGATGACTACGTGGGTGAAACATTTGGAAGAAAACTTTGAAATCTTGGTTTATAAACCAAATGACTACACACAGAGTATTTCAGACAATCATATCAGCCTGCAGCTAATATCCGAAAATGTTAGCTCCAACTCAACTTTCGATTTTCAGAAAGTAACTACATTTGAACTAGCGCATGTTATTAACCAAAAAGTGAATGAAACCTTCAAAATCAACCGATATTGATGGCTTACCAGCTCATGCTTTGAAAGCTTCTTCTCCCGCCTTATGTATGCTGTTGTCATTTTTATTTACCGTGATTATTGAAAAATGTGATTTTCTTCGTCACAGCTAAATCATGGTTCGTGGACACCTATGTTTGAAGGTGGAAAACGCACTAATCTATCAAGGTATACACCTATCGCGGTGTTATCGCAATGTACGAAGGTGCTTTGGAAAGTTTCATGAATTGCCAATTTTCAAAATTCATGCTTCCACGTTTATCTCCTCGTCAATTTGCCTATAAAATGAACCGCAATGCGGAGACGGCATTACCGTTCATGAATAAATTTTGTAAGCGAACGATTGACAGCAAAATGTGTGTTGGTATCATGTTTTGGATCTGTCAGCGGCTTTCAGATAGCATTAGCAACAGTCTACTTTTTAAAAAATTTCAACCCTATTGAATGAGGTCTGCGTCTATGGATCTTTTAGAAAATATTTATCATGTTGAATAAACTGCATACGAGTTAATGGTAAACAAACTGATCGTATTTATCGAATAAATAGTGGCATTCCACAAGGATCAGAACGGGGTCCATTGTTTTGGAGTGATTTTCTCAATGATCTGTTTTCATTTTCTAGTCTGTTAGGTGTTCAAATTGCTGCTTATGTATGTAGATGACATTACTATCGGGATAATAGGGACAGCTGCGGCGGAAGTTCAGGGCAAATTTGATTATGTTATGCCCCGCATTCTCTATTGGTTTAACCAAAATCAGTTGGTTCTGAACATTAGTAAATATCGATGCCTTGGTTTAGGAAAAGTTTCAGAGGAACTCACGTTCCAAATTGACAGTGCTCTGATTTCAAATCAAGGTAGACTTTCGTTATTGAGGTCTCTATTGACAGCAAGTTTCAATATGATGAACATGCGAAATCAATTTCACGCAAAGTATCAAAGCATACATAATTCAGGCATACATCCTCCCTGATTTTGAACATGCCTCTCTTCTTTCGGTGTTTGCATCTGCCTCGTCCATCAAAAGCTTAGATTGCATTTTTGAAAAATGTGTCAGACACGCGTTCAGAAACTACAAAACTCCTCTTCTTGAGTTAATTAGATTCACACTGAAAACAGGGGTTTTATCAGGAAAAAGACACTGTTCAGTTTTTCGACTGATGCAATGTGTTGCAAAGTCAATGAAGTATATTGAAAATTGTGGTTGGAGAATTTCTTATTTAGCCAACAATTCTGTGTGGGACACCTTCCGGATCTTTAACGGAGCTACTCACCGCCATTTCCCCAGTTGCCCACAGAAATGAATTTGCACAACCTAAATGTAATGCAAAAACTTGTGGTAAATGTTCCATCAGATCCCAACTGATTGCTTTCTTCAGGATTTCTTTACGAGTTACGGAGAGTCACGGAGTTACTTTACGAAAAGTTTGATAATTCTATGTTGTTGAGCATTCCTGTGGTATTGGCGTATACATGTATGATCTATGATAATTGCTAGCGGCTGCCACAGATAAATGATTGTATCAGAACAGGGCTTCATAAACAATTATTATAATTATATGATAACAGATCAATTCTTTAATTTTTTGGCAATCAATTTAATGTTCATTATTAATACATACTATGTGCTAATTCCCATACATTATTCACTACTTGACAAAATAATTGATTACAAAAACAAATTTAATGCAATTGATCAAAATAATTATATAATTATGTGGTTGTCATTAAATAAAGCTAAAGTAATGACATCCATCCATTAGCGGTTTATTAAATTTTTTGACGACTCACATAAAACGCACAAACAAGAATGTATAATCATCATTATACTAGTATAATAGTGTGAACGCTATCTCCATCGATGGATTGCTAGCAATGCTCTCTGTTTCATAAACTCAATCCCAACCAGCAGGGCGCGTTCGGAAGATTACCTCAGTGGGGCGAGGCTGCATGAGAAGTTCTAACAGCGAAAATAAGAGTATTTCTCAATTAATATTATCTTCCCTGAAGATTAAGAGAAGATATGTGAAACTTGATGGCAGAAAATTGTACGCGCTCACACTTCCAAAGGACTTGTTCCTCTTAACGATCATTCAAATCGATGAATGCAACGTGGAATAGGATATGTTGTTATGGTTTCTAAACATTTCAAAAGCGGGGACATTTTTGTGTAGGGAATACTTAAGAAGCAACTTGGTATATCAATATAGCATTTACTGAGCAGAGAAATACTGCATTTACTCAACAGGGAGAGAGAAAGAGAGACACGAGGGAGATCGACATCTTTTAGCACAAGCCATAGAGCATTTAATGAAGTGGTGTAATCCATGATATGATTAATTACGAGTACATGTAGCTATATGTTGACATAGACAACTCATAGACTCTTCACGGTGGGGTTTAAAAATTTTATCCCGAAAAAAATTGCCCGTTTCCAATTTTTGAAAAAAATCATTCCTCATAGACAGCTTATCACAAAAAGAGTCAAACGAAAAAATTCTATAGTTGTCTTTCCGAGTAATAGCCAAAAATGCATTTCATACTACTTACAAAATAAAAATTTTAGTTTTTTGAATGTTCTCATTCGGAATCGATGATGAAACTGCTGTATGTGAAGTAATATGATATTATCAGGTATACTTTATGCTTCAGGAGATAATTGACTTAGTTCATCAGATAAATTATGTCATATTGTCATAGTGAAAAATCCACTTTTTTATTATGTCAGTTTATACATGTCATACTACTTATTAATGAAATTTACAAAACGATAAAATGACGCTTATTTTTCTGCTTTAAACATAGTAAATTCGCTGAGCATTGATGCTATGCTTAATGAGCTACAGTCCATTTCAGATATTTAAAGCTATCCGTGAAAGTCCTATGACAATGCACGTTAGAAGAAAACTACTATGTTTAGTAAATAATACATGTATAATCAACTAAAATCATCAACTACGGTAGCAACAGCTCTGTAGGTATACACTGTACTGTAAAACAGTTTTGCATTCACAACAAGTAGAACAAAAAATATGGCATTTACACTCATACATGTCTGGAATTATACTCACACACTGCTCTAAGCAATTTTTGTGGGTACATTGGATGATTTTCCGGAATTTTATATTTTAGCCAAGTAGGAGTAAAATTAGAATGTAGTGCCTCGGACGCCTGCTCAGAATAAACACCTAACGGTCCCCATTTCTGACAAAACTCAGTGACATGGAAGAATATAGCATGCACTTTTGGCGTCACGGAAATGTTCAAACTCAAGTAATTTTTCTTGAACAACTCAATCAAGTGAATATAATCCGGTCGCAAAATACAACCGAAACAAGCATGCACGACATCATTCAATGAGGAAAATGCATCAACATATTTCAAAATATGCAGTGGGCATCTTGAACGCAGAATATCTACATTTTGCAACAGTTTTCTGCACGCATTACCATTGAAGGCACCTCCATGCTGAGGATTTTTGATGAGGTGACATGATTCGGGCCAAAAGCAGCTAGCTGGCCATTCCTCCACCATAGATTCATACAGAGTGTTGACTGCTCCTGTCATCAAGTGCAGTTCCGGAGGAGGAATCACGTCAATAATGTTACATTCTTCGTCACCAACCAAAATTGGGCAATGAATACAATTGAAATAATGTTTGGCATGATTGCGATGAGCTCCATCTTCTCGCCACTGCCAAAACTGATCCTTGATGCCTGCAAATGTCCGTAACCTTCCCTTGTGGGACAAATGATGCCGATCACTATCACACCAAGAGCAAGGGTGCATCGATGAATGCGAACTGAGTCCGAGCATTATATTGGTTAATTTTAAATCCAAGGCGTATGTTAAACGCGGAATATTTAATGTTTTCAATTTTAACAGGACCCAGATTTGTAACACATTGAAAAAGTTCTCCTGTACGTCAGGTGCAATGGCGATGATGAATATGCGATTCACACTGGTGTCTTTAAAGGTTGAAAAACACTCTGTATCCTTGTAATGAAGACGCCTGTTGCGAGTCTTGGAATACGATTGATCGGAAAGAGTCAGACTAACTTTGAGGAATCCTCCTCCACCATCAACTCCAATTTTGACATTGGGCTCACCATTGTATCCTCGTTGCTCATGGATCAAAGATATCAATTCGGAAAGTTTTGTGCAAAACACTGTGGCTCTTGGAATGTTAGCTTTACAACTTTGGTATCCAACTGTGAGGACGTCAAAATAATTGTCTAAAGAATGACTAATGCCGGACAACTTTCCCTTTAAATTTGGCTCCACTACCTTTCGATTGGAAGTGCCTACTCGAAGATGCGAGGCCAATCGAAGTGTTTGATTCGACGATAAATGTAAATCACTTTGTATTTCGGAGAGCGTATCAGCACTGAGCACAGATTCTTTATGGGATTTCTTGTTAGGAGCTACTCCAATCTCAATATTGCGTCCGGATATCGTAGATAGGGAAATAGATGACGTTTGCTCCGAAGTTGCACTCTTAATCACAGATGATGCCAACTTTTCAGCACTTTTTGGTGGACCAGAACAGGCCAGAGCGAGAAGGTTGTCATGTCTTTGAAGCTTTGTACAGTTATGCTCACATCCACGATGTAGAGAAGACAGGCACTTCGCACACAGTTTCACGGTTTTTGGAGCGTCGGATGGTACAGTAGCTGCAGAAGACAGTGGTCTACCCGATGAACGATGTGAACTAATTGGATCACTTGGGGAAAGAGCCTTCGAAGAAAAAGATGCAACTTTACAAATAAGACAATCGCATTTTCCATTGAATTTTGAACGTAGAGGTCGCATGTCTGCCAATCTTGAGTAGTCAAATAAGTCAATTTTTCGAGTAAAATTCCCGGTTTTATAATCAGTTAAAATACGGCGGCAGTTTGAACAAACAGAGACAGGTAGACGATAATCGTCTGGGTCGTATCCATGAATAAAATAGTGATTAATCACTTCCCGGCTGGTATCACTGATTCGACGCATGTCCTTGGATTTTCCAAAGCAAAGAAGGCAAACACAGGTTCGGCTCTCATCATAGGTTCTTGCATGATTCGGCATGATAGAGGTCGAGCGAACGTAGCTTTAACAGATTAGCAATCAAAAGAGAAACACTTTGATTAAGAGCCTGGTAAAATTAATTATCATTCAAATTCAAATATTTTGAATGCTTGTGACGAATTGCTGTTGGTGATATGTGAGAGCAACAAAATGTTAATCATAGACATCTACAATGGCGCACTATGACTTTTATGTGCGTATGTGCAGACAGAAGAAGCATAGATATTAATCCATTTCATCATTCTCAGTAAAGACGACTTGAACAGTGTCGCTTCACATTTACTATATCAAATTCTTGATTTCATGAAAGGTAGTTCGACCTTTAATACATGTGTAGGGAAACCAGAATTTGATTTATCCATCATATGCCTAGCAGAATTCATTATACGAAATATTATAGGATGTCTAACGACACAGATAGATACATACACGATATTTAATTACACCTCATTGTGTTGAGTTAACTACTTGATTATGGCTGAATATTTTTGTGTTAAGCTTTGTAGAGAATGCAAAACTGTTCTATATATAGTACAGTGTATGCATACACAGCTGTTGCTAGTTGATAATTTTAGTTGATTATATTATTTATTAAACTTTGAGTTTTCCTCAACCGTAAATTGTCGTAGGACTTTTACAGGGTTGATGTGTTTAAAGCAGAAAAATAAGCGTAATTTTATCGTTTTGTAAATTTCATTAATAAGTAGTATGACATGTATAAACTGACATAATTTATCTGATGAACTAAGTCAATTATCTCCTGAAGCATAAAGTATACCTGATAATATCATATTACTTCACATACAGCAGTTTCATCATCGATTCCGAATGAGAACATTCAAAAAACTAAAATTTTTATTTTGTAAGTAGTATGAAATGCATTTTTGGCTATTACTCGGAAAGACAACTATAGAATTTTTTCGTTTGACTCTTTTTGTGATAAGCTGTCTATGAGGAATGATTTTTTTCAAAAATTGGAAACGGGCAATTTTTTTCGGGATAAAATTTTTAAACCCCACCGTCCTCACATCTTACATTCTACATCGCCAACATTCTGAAAGGTCACGTACTCAAGCCACAAATGAACGGGTTTCTTCGCGCTCCTTCCGTCCCCCAACAGCTTTTGTTGCGTCGGAATTTTTTCCACTCATCAAACTACATTCTAAAGTGATTAAGTGTTTTCATCATTTGTACCAGCTACGTCGTCGTGTTCCTCCTTCGTTGAACAACCTGCGGGAACGTTTGGCTTCATTTCTGAATCCTGCTTTCACAACAGCTTCATTTCGCTCCGCTTCCGAAGATCTAGCCAAGTCCTGGATGAACTCAAGTGTCACTGCCATTAAGCTCCATTACGAAGACGTTTTGTCATCTGCGTTGGTTGAAATTCGCTCTGCACCGATGCCACCTTCACTTCTTGACACCTCGATCAGGAAAGTGTGCTCTTGGGCTCGTCATCAGCTCGGCATAAAGCTCTCAAATCAGGTTTTGGATGATGCGTTAACTTCTATACGCGAGAATCAGCGACTTTTTTCTGATGATTTTCCAAATGCGTCATCTGTGTTACCTGCTCCTACGGTTTTTCAAGACATTGACGTGAACACTCCTGATGAGTTTATTCCTTGTCCTTCACCTAGCCTGCCACCTTCTGATGCTGTTACCCACCAGTCCTCTAACGTGTCTTCACGTGTTCCTACGATTGATGACGATGATCTGAATTCCATCCCTGGCTCTCAAGTTTCTTTGAATGAATCATCAACTGTTATGGAAAGTTCTGACAACGGTTCTTCCAGCATCGTTCCTGTTGGACTTGACCGACATCGAGCGGGGATCGTCGATCCTAATTTTTCTTCCGACATGAGAGTTCTCGTATTGGCCGATTTCAACCTTCAAAGTTTTTCCGCACCCAACTGTCATCTTGTAGCTCACCCCAGAGGCCGGATCTCTACTCTCAGGACTTTCGCCAATAGTTTGAGACATTCAAACGATATTCTCAAAGTCTTCGTGTGTCTTAGTCTCCTGGACCGTCGCAATCGCTTCATCACACTGTCCACGGCTCTTAAAGGACTGCTCAGTCATTGTCATGTGCTGTTTCCGTGTGCAACTCTCTTTGTTGTATTGTGCGGTATCCCTACAAACTTTC
Organism: Prostheceraeus crozeri; assembly: GCA_907163375.1. Classification (NCBI taxonomy): domain Eukaryota; kingdom Metazoa; phylum Platyhelminthes; order Polycladida; family Euryleptidae; genus Prostheceraeus; species Prostheceraeus crozeri. The sequence continues at coordinate 91,014 of CAJQUW010003997.1, forward strand.
CGCCGTCCGAAAGGGCGACCTTCCAAGAATGGTTTGCCTTCCTTAGAAGTAAGCATCCATCGAACTCAATCATTCTGGCAGCACCACGCCCTTTCCTGGCCTCGGAAGCGAATTGGTCATCCGAAACAAGATCAGCGGCTTGCGATATTATTACATCGCATTTAAACTAACTTTTGGGAGGTTGAACTTACACCTACTAAAGTCGACGTATAATCTCACCAATGTTCCTACGACTTTTCCACTTCTCCAGCTTCTTTCGAATCCACCTACGATTATTCCAACACCTACGATTTGCAATCATCAACTTGTCTTCAGAAATGTGATTGATTTCATTCGCAAATTACATTGGCGTCATTTCCCAGGTTCCTTTTCAAATTCTACTGGCTGTCGTTTTGGACATCAGGCATCTTCAGCTTGGCCTGCTGAGCAACTTTTTTCTCCTAATGTACACAACGTCTCTCGCCGCTTGCTCTCGGCCGCCAGATCAATATTGTTTTCCGATCATAATTGCTTTTCGTGCTCTAATCTCTCCTTATCAGAAAATGAAGCATTGAGCAATTTGTGTTCCAATCCTGACATTGTTTTGCGTCCTGCTGACAAAGGAGGTTGCTGGGTGATCTTGCATTCCTCCGACTACAACAGCGAATGTTCGCAACAATTAAATCAAGTCAATTTCTATCGGCGACTTGATTCTCCTTTCGAAAGCATCGATTCGGCCTTCTCAAACATCCTACAAACTCTCCGTGTAAGTGGCAGCATCAGTCGCAAAGAACTTAGATTCCTCTCACCTCCACTGGATTAAAATGAGCGCTCCTTCAATGTACTACCGAAGGTTCACAAATCAACTTGGCCCTCCATCCACATGCCTCCAGGAAGGCCGATTATTTTCGATGTTAATTCAAACAGTTGCAAAGTTTGTGGATATTTTCTTATTTCCTCTGGCGAGCAGCCTTCCTAGTTTCCTGCTGGATTCAAATCACATGATAGCTATTTTGAGATCCACTCCAATCACGGATCGAAGTTTGCTCTGCACTTTTGACGTACGTTCATTGTACACCAATATCCCAATCCCCGAAGGCGTTAACCGTGTCGAACGCGCATTTTCACGCTCACCGAATAATATTCGACCTGACTCTCAAATTCTCCATCTGCTCAAGCTTTCATTGGAGCACAACGACTTCATTTTCCAGGAGCAGCGATGGCTACAAACCAAAGGGGTAGCGATGGGCAAAGCCTTTGGTAGCTCTTTTGCCAACTTGTATCTTGGCGAGTGGGAGTCCTCTGCTTTGTCGTCTTTCTCAGAACAACCCACGCTCTGGAAACGCTTCCAAGATGATATTTTCGTGATATGGGAACATGGATTGGACCGCCTTCTCGAACTTCAGGATCATCTAAATGCGCAAGACCCTAACATACAAGTTGAGATGACATTTGACTATTCCTCCATCGTATTTCTTGATTTGGAGATTTTCCGACAAAGCCCTTCTTCAACTTACCCGGACTACAAGGTGGCTTTTAAAGCCAACTCTTGCCATCACTTATTGACGAGGGTTTCACATCATCCCTCTCATGTTCACAAAGGGGTGATTTTTTCTGAGCTGCTTCGATTTGCTACTCACTCATCCAATCTTGAAAATTTCCGCGCGGTCTGTGAGGAGGCTTTTCCATCATGGAAAGAACAAGGAATTACTCGCTCACTTATTCGTAACTCCTTGAATCGGGTGTATACTATTTCCCATTTAATGCCAAATTGGAAACCTAGCTTCTCAAAATGTGATGGTGCGAGATGTGCTGCTTGCAGATTCGCGAGAAATTGTGAGGTTTTTCAACGTGACGGTTCGAACCGGCTTTATATGATACCATTCAATTTAACCTGCGCCTCAACGCACTGCATTTATGTAATTAAGTGCTCTTCATGCTCAATCCTTTATGTAGGTCAATCATGTCAACCACTGCGCCAACGGCATTAATGAGCACATTCGAGCAGTAATGTCGCGGGATACTAACTCTCCTATGGTGCCACATTTTTCAGACTAATGTGATTTATCCTCTTTTACCTTTTTCGCTATTGACCGCTGTTTCTCCGACAGTCGCCGCCTACAGAAAGAGCGTGTCTGGATCCAGCGTCTGGAATCCCTCTCGCCTGGTGGACTCAACAGATCTCTTCCTATTGACAACCCCATACTTAATTTTGTAACCCTGACCGGCAACTGTACGGACAGATTAAATACTTTTATTAAGCACGTCTGCAAGTCTGATCTGAATATTGATGTTCGCCTTTCCTATAAAACTGATAGAAATTTGAAATCGCTGTTCAGATGACTTTGGTATCTGCTTTGTTATTTTTCATTTTATTTCAATAGTTTCTGTTTATTCATGCATACTGAGATGTTATAAACTTCACTTTCTTTTTCTTTATTTATGGCTCTTTAATGCTTAATTGTTAACGATCTATCGCTTAACACGTTTTAGCGTCTCGATGTGTGGACCTAATTTTATTTACTCGTGTTTTTATTTCATACTTTTAATGAGAACATAGATTCTTTATTAACATCGCTGCATGTGGTAGCATTCATGTATGGACTATTGAGGCATCTCTATTGTGTATTTTATTGGTCTTGTGATGAAACCAGTGTCTATTGTCTGATGCCTTCTTTGTCACATGCTATAGATAAATGTCAGCTGTCAGGAGATCATGTCCATAGCTATTTCGTTACGTGACCATATTCATTTGTACACCACAGCAGAAGCCTGACAGGCGAAATATCTGGTGTCTCTCGAATAAAGTGCAATCTACGGCAATTTTGGTTTTGCAAGATCAATCGGAGTTGTGTGAGTAGGGCGCGAAGCATGCGTCGGACTCCACCAGTTCGGCGCTTTTCTCATCAAAATACTACTACTACTACCGCACGCCATCCCTCCGGCGTACTTTTCGAAGTAGTCTTTCCTGCATTTTCGGAGTTGATAAAGCATTAAAAGTGAAACCGGTCCTCCGTCAATTTGCCTTTCTGTTTTTTCGCTTGTCCGATATTTGAGAGAGGGAGGAGTGCGTGGCACTTTTCCTTTGGGAATAAGTAGTGGTCGGAAGACTATTACTACTACTACTACTACCGCACGCCATCCCTCCGGCGTACTTTTCGATCACCCGTTTACAATTTTCCGTCTGCAGAATCCTTTGGATAATGTACAAGTGTTCTCTGCTTTAACTGACTCTCTCCTTTCGTCAGGAACGATCAATAGGAAGGAGTTCCGTTTTTTGAATCCTCCTCTTCACCACAACGATCGCCGTTTTACCATTCTTCCCAAACTTCATAAGGATTCCTGGCCTTCCATGAACATGCCACCAGGACGTCCAATTATTTCCGATGTCAAAACCGAATCCAGCAATATCGCCCGCTTCGTCAACTATTATCTATATCCTCTTGCTCAGCAGCTACCAAGCTTCTTCGTGACTCCCAGCAGCTGATCGCCATCCTCCGTCGTGTTACTGTCTCCACGAATTGCCTTTTATGTACCTTCGATGTGAGCTCACTGTACACCAACATTCCTATTGAAGGGGGATTACAATCCGTATCACGTGCCTTTTTACGTTTCCCGGATTCCTCGCGGCCGGATGATTCTGTATTGGAGATTCTTAAGCTATCCTTGTACCGGAATGATTTTGTGTTTGATGACGAGAGATGGATCCAAAGATCAGGTGTTGCCATGGGGAAAGCCTTCGGCGGCTCCTTCGCGAACATTTACATGGGCGAATGGGAGCAATTAGCCCTATCTACATTCTCCAGGCAGCCAACTTTATGGGTTCGTTATCAGGATGACATTTTTATGATTTGGCCGCATGGCGTTGACTCCCTGTCTTCTTTCCATCAACTTCTAAACTCCATCGAGCATCACATTCAACTCGAGATGTCCTTCAGTTCCGACGCAATAAACTTCCTGGATCTCACAATCTATCGCCCAACTGGAAACAGCACCCAATTATTACATCGCATACATTTCAAGGAAACTGCATCTCACTCGCTTCTACCAAAAGACTCCCATCACGTTCCACACGCCCACAAAGCAGTGATTTATTCCCAAATTCTACGATGGGCAACTTACTCTTCCACTCGCGAAGATTTCAATGCGACTTGTCATACTGTTGCCCCCTCTTGGAGATCCCAAGGTGCTACGAGATCAATGATTCGGAGTGCAACAAGGCGTGTACTCACCCTTACAGATTTTGTTCCTGATTGGTCTCCAGGCTTTCATAAATGCAACAGTGTGCGTTGCAGATCCTGCAGCTACGCACGTGAAACACTGTCCTTCTCAGGCTGGGCTCCAACTCAAATTTTTCCCATCCTTTTCAATCTGGACTGCGGATCCACTCATTGCGTGTATCTAGTGGAATGCCAGGACTGCCACATAAAATATGTCGGCCAATCATCGCTACCATTACGTCAGAGGATTGGACAGCATTTGCATGATATAAGAAATGGGCTCACTTCTTCTCCTCTTGTACCACATTTTACTGCTGTTCATTCCATTTCAAGCTTGAGGTTCTGCGCTATCGATCGCGCTTACCCTGATTCACGGCGACTTTCCAAGGAGGAGAAGTGGATCAAAACCCTTCGCACAGCCACTCCCCATGGCCTCAACAAGACCACAGTCGCTCCAAGGCGCATCATCAACCTCACTACTTATCATGGGGACTGCACCTCAAGACTCAATTCCTTTATCCGTCATACCTGCAGGGAGGCTACAGACATCAGTGTACGTTTATTCTATCGTACCGACAGGAATCTTCGCTCTTTATTGACGTGATTTTAGCGTCTCAGTTTTAAGTATCGACATTCTTAACAATTACTTGTGCTTTCAAATGTCTCCTATGCATTTGCTTTAAATTATTGTTACGTATATTTTTTTTATGATCCAGTCATTAGCTGTATTATGGATTTATTTATTATTATTTTATTTATTTATTTATCCATTTACTTATCTTGCTGTTCAAATGGTAAGATTATCATTTTAAGTTCAATTTAGCATGATGTGATTGTGTATTATATTGTCATGATCAACTTACCTGTCCGTCGATTTTTGATGCAATCCATTTTGCATTGATCAATTATTGTTAAAAGCGTCTACATGTCACGAATTTCTGTCCATTGTTAGTCATAATAATAATAATAATAATAATAATAGTAATGCTATATTTCAAATACTACATAGCGGTATTTGACAAAAAACAAACTCGCAACAATTCAAGAAAATGGTGAAAATCTTACAAATGACTGACTGTACAATCTTGATTTACGACGTAAAGGAAGTAAAGCTCTAGAATGTCTGGTGTTACAGGTTTCAGAGCGAATTTCAAAGAATTCGCTGAGAGGGTGTACTTCAATATTCTTGGAAACTTTCGTTATCAGTTTGATGCACGATTCGTCCAGTCTATTCCTCAGAGGAAGAACATTTTTGATATTGGCCCATCTGGCGGCAAGGCGATCAATTCGTTCGATCTTAGCGAAGTATTTCATAGGCAAATCACATATCACTGGCCAGCAAAAATTCAAATGACACATTATGAGAGTAGTATATAGTGTGACATCCGGCGCGACGCTTCGCTTCGCTTTGCTTCGCTTCGCTTGCGCCGGATGTCACACTTTTGCGGGTTTTTTCAAAAAATCGAAATTTCAAAAATTTCAAAAATTTAGGTAGACTTCAAATTTCACGTGGCCGAATTTTCACCCTTAAAATCATGACCGTTCCAGGACACCGAAAAAATCAGAAAAGTTAAGAATCTCAAAATTTGAGAATTACAATTTTCTCGCTTAAATCATGACCGTTCCAGGACACCGAAAATCATAAAAGTTGAGAATTTCAAATTCATGAGTTTAGACGTTTTTCAGGTTTTCAAAATATATCATGTGACTAAAAATATTTCTTTAAAAATGGAAGAAACAAAAGTGGAAGAAACTGCAAGAATATATCCTTCGTTATCTTAATTAAAAACAAGTGAAATGGATCTCAATTATTATTAAGATTAGAGCATTATGATAAATTAAGAAGACACAATTATTACTTAGACATTCTTCGTTTTGTATTCTCAACATTATTTAAAGTACTAATTGTGTGAACTAGAAGATCATTGTAACTCATAAACTCAAAATTATTCAATGAACCCGTACACTGGCTGATAATTGAAGAGAGAGAGAGAGAGAGATTTATTGTTTTAGCAACGGAAACATCTAGCAGCTTTCCCCTAAAATTATCGTGGAAACTCTTGTCATTTCAATTTACCCATCGGTAAATTTTTGGCATTTCAACTTACGCGTGCGTAAAGTTTTGACATTTTAATTTACCCCTACGTAAATTATTTTCAGAATCTGTTTTCAAAATCTATTTTCAAAGTCTGTTTTCAAATTCAGTTTTAGAAATCGATTTGCAAAATTCATTTAGCGTTTGCCAAACACATACGGGTAGTAAAGTACTTCCCATTGTGAAGACAGGAATAGATTAAGCACATAAGAGTGCATTGACAATAAAAGCAAATGACAATAAAATTCTTCTTGTGAACTCAGAACGCATAAACGCCGATATGCGGGTTAGTTGTTATGGCAATTTTAAACAATCATTTTAACGATAAAACACATTAACAAATGAAGTTCATGAAGAAAATGGAAATATGTAAAACAATATAGATTAGAATAATTATAATATAATCATTTCAAAATCGAATAAGTAGTAAGGAAAGTCATCATTAGAGAACAGTTTTAAATCAATACTTCCTCCCTTCTGACTTCTAGGGGTCCCTTAAGAAATTTTTTTATTATAAAATGAGCAACATAAATGAGTTTTTGAAATTATATGGAACGCAAACAACTACGAAATTCTATTTAAATCGAAATTCAGAAGATTGTATTCAAAATATTTATTCAAAATATTTCTTTAAAAATGGAAGAAACAAAAATGGAAGAAACCGCAAGAATATATCCTTCGTTATCATATGAACGTAGGTCTACTTTAATGGGCATTGAAAAGATGAACATTGAAAAACACAAAGATAGAGTTAGGTATATGAAAGATAAGGAATCTCAATTATTATTAAGATTAGAGCATTCTAAAAAATTAAGAAAGAGATGGACCAAAGTTAAGAATGTAACACAAGGAATTGGCATATTCTTAACAATAAGTTTAGGTGCTTTAACAATTGTTATATCTTCAGGTGTTTTAGTAATTCCAGTAGTTGCTACAGCTTTAACAGGTACGGGTGTTTTTAAAACTTCACTTGTTACAATGTTAGACAAATCTTTAATAACTAAGAAACGAAAATCATTAAAAACTAAGCATTTACATATTAAAGAAGTCTATGATAAACTACATTACTACTTTCAAAGAGTATGTGATGATAATGTTATTACGTTAGATGAGATTGAAAAATTTGATCAAATAGCTAATGAAGTAAATCAAATATCATTTCAATTACAGACAGAAAAAGTTGATGATAAAAATAAAAAGAATGGCAAAATTTCTAGTGATGGTAAAATTTCTAATGAAGAAAATGACAAAATTTTTTTAGAAGAGCTAAAAACTTTAAGCGAAAATTTAAGCAAAACTTTATTAAACAAAACTTTATTAAACAAAACTTAAAACGAGAAAACTTTAAACGAAAAGATGTCAGACAACAAAGCAATAAAAAAATAATTTGTACAGTAAAATGTTTTTGCTGTATTCCAATGTTACCACAAAATTCAAATATTATATTTTAAAAATGGATAAAATTAAAGCTGATAATTTTAAAAGAATAAAACAATTAGAAGAGTTAATAAAACAAAGAAATATTATGAAAGAAAATCATCTTCAACATAGAATGATAAAAGCTGGTATTCAATCTGATATGTTTGAAAAAATGCAGCAAACCGAGCAAGTAAAAACTGATTTTGAGAAAACTATGAAACCATTTAAAACTCTTGAAAAAGAACTTGCAAATAATGATAAACGAATTGATATAACAGATCCAGAGCACAAAACTATATTAGATGACTATGGATTACTAGAATAAAACATTAATAAGAAATTACCAAAATCTATGCAATTTGAACATTCTATTTCATTTATAGATGGAAAAACAATACCTAGATTTTATTTCGGACAAAAAGAAATATTTCAACAACCTTTTCGAGGTTTAATTTTTTCACCAGATAAATCTCCTTTTAATTTAGATAGAAATTTTGTTGATCTTTTAAGAGGAGCAGATTTAAATAGTTATGCTGTAGAAGATCTCATAAAATATAAAGCTATGTTAGATAGAGTTGGTGCAGTAAAATCTCTTAGACGTTATAAACAATTAGAAAATTTATTATCAACGGGAGTTAAAGTAGGCAAAGGTTTTCTCAAAAACAGAAAACAGAAACAGCTGTATTTTTACCAGATGATCCACAAGAATTACTAAATAGATTAAATATTTTAATATCTGCAATAAAAGAAGGACATAATTCTAGTTTCAATGAAATTAATGCTATATTGAAAAGACTGTTAGAAAAGAAGATTCTAAATGAAGAGGATTATAAAAGTGTAGCTGAAATATGTTGTTTGTAATTTTTATCTATGATTTTTATTTATGATTTTTATCTATGATTTTTATCTATGATTTTTATCTACGATTTTTATCTATAATATTGATTCAAAATTTAAACTGAAAATGTGTTCAGCAGATTTAGACAAAATTAATAATCATTTAGAAAATTTGACAAAGATTTTGGGTTCATCAAAATTTAGTACGACGTTAAAAATTATAACAACTACTTCATCACACACTTGTAATTTAGAACCCATTCTACATTTGGAACAAAATAAAAATTATCAAATTGCATTGACTAGTTTCTCTACATTTAACACTATTCAAAACGTTATCAAAGATGTGAATGATCAATTTAGATATTCTACTGATAAAGGTAAAAGGTGGAAAATACTAACTTTTCTTCCTGGTTCTTACGAAGTTGAATCAATATCAAATGAAATTAAGAGACATTTAGGTATACCATTTAAAGATAAGAAACAATTACATTTTGCAGTTGAACCGGCAGTTAATAAATTTTCTCTTACTTTAGACGAAAATCATCAAGTTGATTTTAATCATGATAGATCATTGTCAAAGCTATTACGATTTAATAAACAAACCTATAGTCAAGGTTATCATTTAGGTGAGAAGATTCCAAAAATAACTGAAATAAATTCAATTGTTGTACATTGTGACATTATTGAAGGAGGATATATAAATGGTAAATTATCAAATTTAATATTCAGTTTTCCAGCTTTTACTGTACCCATTGGTTATAGATTAAATGTAATTCCACAAGCATTGATATATTTCCCTATTACAAGAAAAACTATTAACAACATTAACATTAGAATCACTGATGAAAAAGGACAAGAAATAAATTTTGGAGGTGAAGAGATTATGATAGATCTTTTGGTTTGGGAGGTATAAACTCCCACGCGAAGCTAGAGAAGTTTAATTTTCTTCTTCTTCTTTAAAAATAAAAATAAAATTAAAAATAATTTTTTTTATTAAAAAATGAGTGAAGTACTACCATTAAATAGAAAAAAACTTAAATTTAATCATCATCCAAATTTATCTAATAAAGTTTTGTCAGTTATTTGTGGAAGATCAGGATGTGGAAAACCGTATCTATTATTTAAAATTTTAACGACTCCAAATTTTTTGGATTATAACAATCTTATAATTTATACAACAACAGCAGAACAACCCGTCTATCAATTTTTAAAATATGGATTTGAAAATAATCTTAATAAAACAGCAATTGCTTCATTATTCAAAGAATATGAAAAATCTGAAGATGAAGAAGAAATAAGTTCGTGGTGTGAAGAAGCAGCAAAAAATAATCAGTTAGTTGAAACCAATAAAAATAAGCACATAAAGATACAATTAATAGATGATAGTGGTAATATGCAAGATTCTAGTAAACTAGATAAAACAATGAAACATTGTGTAATTTTTGATGATTGCGTTAATGATAGAAATCAGTCAGTTCAGAGAAATTATTTCACAAGAGGTAGACATAATAACTGTAGTGTTTTTTTATTTAACACTAGAACTACAGATGAGGTCAAAACGACCTCAGTCACATTTTGAAATTTCGTACTTGGTGAACAACGCTTCTCTAGGAATTGATATTTACCGACTTTTAATATATTTTGTCTGTTCTATCGTAGATGAAATTTCATTTAAATTGGTGATTCCCTTCACACTTAAATCCACCTGTTACCCTACAACTACGGAGTGATGTCATTTTGACCTCTCCTGTGTGAGAAAATTCTCGCAAAAGTGAATTGCCTTTCAAATTAGAAATCTATGACAGCCGGATGTATATAAATTGATAGTTCACGATCTACTAAGATTTCTATGATTTATGGCAACATGAATTTCACTTTGAATGACATACTGTTGTTCAAAACACTTCATATTGTAGATCTATGTTGCGCTCTCCATGACAATACCATTGATTTCTTATTTGTCATTGTATTGCTTCTCATAAAGTCACTGATATTCAACACTAAGTATCAAAAGCCTGAAGAGTGAGTTCATACGCTATGAAACGTCGGCGACATTCCGCAGAAAAAGCAGCAATACTCCTCGCACAATTGAACGATAGTGGTTCTAGTTGTGAATCCAACAGTTAAGACGAGATAACACAAGCAAACAATGATGAATGTGACTCAACATCATCTGACACTGACACAGGATCTGTCGAAAATATCGAGCCACTACGAAAGCGGTTGAATGTTCATGTGCATCCGGAAATCGGCAGTGGTGGTGATGAACTAGCTACACCTATGGTTACCCAGCGTGACGATAACTTGACGCATGATGACGTACCGACTTTCACCAGTCGTAGTGGTAAAGTATGTGTTGGACGCTTGCCATCACATAATATCTTTCGTGCGAATGCGGGAATTACCACAAAGACTCGAGCTGCCGTAAATGATTCCAAACAAAGTGCTTTTTCATTATTGATGGATGAGAAGATGCTCAGATACGTAAGAAGCTGCACTGAGATGGAAGCTAAACGTGTGTTAGGTAACAGTGATTGGACATTGACACTTGATGAATTAGAAAAATTTATTGGATTATGCTATTTACGAGGCGTTTTTGGTGGGAAAAATATACCTCTACATAGCTTCTGGAGCAACGAATTTGGGTTGCCGATTTTCAAAGCTGCAATGTCCAGAGACCGCTTTTCTGCAATTATGAAGTTCCTTCGCTTTGATGTAAAATCCTCTCGCAAAGCTCGACTTTCTGCTGATAAATTTGCACTAGCTTCAGATGTGTGGAAACCCTTCATTCATAACTGTCAACAATGTTTTGTGCCATTTGAAAACTTAACAGTAGATGAACAATTACTGACCTGTAAATCAAGATGTCCGTTTACACAGTTTTTACCGAACAAGCCTGATAAATGCGGCATCAAGTTCTTTCTGCTTGTTGATGTCGAGACCAAATATTTGTGCAACGGGTTTCCTTACCTAGGAAAATATGATGCAAATTCTCAAAAGAAGCCTTTCGGCGACTTCGTTGTTCTTGAGCTGATGAAGCCTTATTATGGCCTTGGATATGGTGTCACAACCGACAATTATTTTACATCTCTAAAATTATGCGACGATTTGAAGTCTAAAAACACCAGCTTGGTTGGAACAGTAAAGAAGAGCAGACGTGAGTTACCCGACGTCCAAAAAATCATGACGAAGAATCATGTATATGACTCTAAAATTCTTCGCTCGGAATCTGGGTGCACGTTGACAGTTTACAAAGCCAAAAAGACCAAAGTTGTCGCTTTGTTGAGCACTTTACACGATAATGTCAACATCGCAGACAGTGAGAAGCGAAAACCAGAAACAATCTTGCATTATAACACAGCAAAGGTCGGCGTTGATTGCATAGATCAGATGGCTCGGTTGTATTCCACCAAATCTGCTTCGAGACGCTGGCCAGTTGCTGTATTTTTCAACATACTGGACATGGCCGCTATCAATGCTTGGATTTTGTTCAGATATGCAAACAACTCATTCATCAGCCGACGAAATTTTATCCTTGATCTCGGTAAGGAACTGACGGGCTTCAACACTCAAACAACAAGCCTTCCGTCTACTTCTTCACAGTCACGTCGATTTTGTGCTGAGCGTGGATGCCGAAACAAAACTCAAAATATGCGTGTTTCCTGTGCTTCTCATGTCTGTGGTAAACACGCTGAAAAAACCATAGTTTGTCTACAATGTAGAAAATAATGATAATTTTTCGTTCATGCTTTGTCACTGTTCGTGCTCCTATTTCATACTCTTAAATTTTTTACATGTTATAATATAGTGTACATCCTCAATCAAGTACTAGAAAGTTTTGAATACATGTATATGTATTAGCTTATGGAAAGCAATTCCGACAATTAGATGATAATAATCTGTATGTGAGGTCATTTTGACCTCAGTCCGTAGTTTTAGTAATACATTTTCCACCGTATTTCTAGTGTTAACACAAGGTATGTATTCATTAGATGGAAGTGTTATTAGAAAGAATGCAAATATATTTATACTATTTGAAATAAATGCAAGAAACTGATGTGATTTGTTAAGAGATTTATGTGTAAGAAATAAAGATGAATTTAAACAATCGTGTAACAATGCTTGGTCAAAAGATTATGGATTTATCACAATTAATATTGATAAAAAAATTCATGATAGAGTTATAGAAAATATTTTCGCGGAGTGAACGAATAATTTTTTCTTATAAATTTTTTGTTAATAAAAATTAAAAAAAATATGTTGAGTGCTTACAAGATAGAGTATGTACCAGTTTTAAAAGATTACGTCATCCTACAAATCCTGTAAATTCGAAGAAAGAAGTTAGATTTTATTATCATCATAAATACGTAGCGCTCGTTGCAGATTATAAAACAAGACATGGTATTAAACCGTGTGTTAAAACAAAAGACTTTCCACTTTGTTTAAGAAGTTTCCGAGTTTTTTTGGCGTATAATAATTTATGGTGGTTGGTTAAGAAAGAACATTTAACAACACATGAATTAGAAACATTACATCAATTACATATTCCTGTGTATATGTAAAAACGGAACCGAAGTTCTATGTAAAAATTCATTTTTTCTTTTAAAAAATATGAATCGTGAAATGTCTCTCGGACAAACGTCTAGGATTGATGAATTAATCAAGAAACAAATTGCTGAGTTTGATGCGCAAATTAAACATAGTAAACGTACTAGACGTAGTATTAGACGCAATATTAAAAAACAGAAAAGTGGAACAAAAGAAATGTTAGAAACTCCTATTACTGATATCTTTTTTGATGATAGAATTAAGAATGAGCTTGGTGATGATTTATGTAATTTATTTAATCCAAATGAAATTAAATATGAAAATGTATATTTTATTAATGTAGTAAATGATATGAGGAAACTTTTAGCAAATGGTAAAATTATTAATTTACTTGGAAAAGTTGCTAAAGATCAGGAAAATATAATTCAAAATTTTTACGTAACCTTCTATAATAAAAATTCATTTGAAATATGGTTTTCGAATCTGGATGAGAAATCCGATGCTTACGAATGGATTTTTACAGGTAATATTAAATATGAAGATTTTGGAATGAAGTTAGTACAAAGATCGCATAGAGGGGCAGGGATTAATATGAAATATAGAATCAAAGAATATTTCGGTGAATATTGTTATATTCCTTCTGAAGATTTTTGTACTATTAAATGTTATAATGTTTTACGAGGTTTTAATGAAGAACAAGGAGAAATGATGAAAGAAATGTTTAATAATTTTTTATATAAAGAGAAAGCCACATCTAGAACAGGAGTAATGTCAAACTGCAAATTTTCTCAATTCAATAAATATTTTGGAGAATGCGTTCAATATTATAGTCCTGCCAATCGTCATTTAAATCCTGGAGGAATTGAAACGTTTCATAATTATGTTTATTACAATTATTTTCACGCAGGTTCAACAATTGGTCACTATTGTTTAATTAATAAATCTCATAAATTAAAAGCTATTAGAGAAATTGAAAATAATTTCAAACCCATATATAAAACAGTTACTGATGAAAATCTAACAACGCGTCCATATCAAATCATAACAAAAAAAAATTGACTATGGTTCAACATATATTTGGGATCTCGAAACTTTTCCCGATCCTAACTGTTCAACAGCTCATCCTATTCCTTACGCTGTAGGAGCTATTAATTTTAATAAATGTATATGTTGTTTACCGAAACAAAGATTGAAAGAATTAGAAACACGTTTGTTAAATGATATGATTAAAATTAAACGATCAAAAGATGAAGATGAAATTAAAAAAACTTAAAAAACAGATTAATGAGTATAATAATTTAACTGAATTAGAATTTAATAAACTTCAAAATTGTGTGAAAATATTTACGAGAACTGAGGATGATGAATGTTCGATCGGGGGAAACCCAGAGGACGTATGTCCGATCCATCAATTTTTTAAAACTCTTGGAAAATTTAATTATTCTAGAGTAACTTTAATAGCTCACAATTCATCAGGTTTTGATTCCTATCTTCCGATAAAAGCTAATTTTAAATTATCTAAACCGCCTCTTAAAACTTTAAGAGGAATATTGACTGCTTCATTACAAAATCCTTATACAACTGAATGCGTTAGTAGATATATTCAAAAATCTCTTAGATTTATAGACAATATGAAAAAAGATTCACTTTTACGTAAATTAGCACTTCAAACTATTATAATGAAATGTAGTTATCAACATGTAAAAACAAGTCTTTCTAAATGGTGTGAGAATTTTAAAATTCCTACGAATGTGTGTAAATTAAATTATGAAATTGGAGACATAACACATGAAAATTATAAAGAAAAAGAAAATGAATGGAGACTATATTTAGTTAACGATATTCTTTCTTTAGCTTTTTGTATCTACAAATATAATAATGTTATGCGAGATTTAGTTGGTGAAGATATAACTACTAATTTAACATCCTCTGCTTTAACATTTAACGGTTGGATGAAAAGCGTACAAAATGACAATATAAATATTCATTCTCATATAGATTTATGGGCTAGAAATTATATTAGAAAATCTGTTAAAGGTGGAAGAGTTTCAGCAAATATAAGAAAATACATATCGCCATTTTGTAGCATCTTGTTACCAATATTAAAACAGTATTTACCTGGTCGCTGCGCTGGGGGGACTTTGTCCCTTGAAAGTAATTTAATAGATTTAATGAAACAGTATCGAGATTTAGGAGATAAAACTGAAATTTGTAAGAAAATTTCAAATCAACTACTTGAACAAAAAAATGAATTTCTAATGGCTTTTGATGCAACATCTTTAT
The DNA here is from genome assembly GCA_907163375.1 of Prostheceraeus crozeri. Taxonomy (NCBI): domain Eukaryota; kingdom Metazoa; phylum Platyhelminthes; order Polycladida; family Euryleptidae; genus Prostheceraeus; species Prostheceraeus crozeri. Next base: position 106,398 of record CAJQUW010003997.1, read on the forward strand.
ATCCATCAGCTATGTATGATGAAAATTCAGAATACCCTAAAGCTGAATCAGCTAGAATATTTCGTCAAGAAGAAGAGCGGGAAATAGTATATAAATTTAATACACAAACATTTAGACCTGAAACTGGAATATTCTCTGTTGTGTTTCAATATCCGAATGATATGTTTTTCCAACCAGTTCCTATAAAAGATAAAGTTAAAAATCAAAATAATAATTCTCATGTAAAAGTAATCAGGTTTAGAAATGGTATATGTTATGATGTATTAACTTCTGTTGACATACAAGAAATTGTTAGATGTGGGGGAAAAATCTTACATATTACTGATGGTATAATTTATGAAAAAAATTATCAAGTTTCACCATTTCGAAATTATATTGAAAAACTTTTTAATTTGAGAAAAAGATATAAAACAGAAGAAAATACTGTAGGTGATGAGTTAATTAAATTATTGATGAATTCGCTATATGGCAAAACTGTGCAAAAAGATATAAGCACTAAATATCATTTATGGAATGAGAATACATTGAGAAAAAATTTCACTCAAGAAGTAAAAGATTATGAAAAATTAAATGATGAACAATATTTAGCGAAAGTAGAAATGGAAGATGATGAATTTCTAAAAACTAATATTGTAAAAGATGGAAGACGTCATTCATGCCATCACACTGAGGTTCTTTCATTCTTTCTCACTCTAGAAGAATCATGAATAACTTTATTTTAGAAATTAATGGATTCAAAGAAAAATACATTCATTATACAGATACTGATTCAATATATATTTCCAATGAGCTCTTTAATAAATTAGACGCTGCTGGATATGTTGGAGGAGAATTGTGTCACGGGAAAAATGATTATGGAAATGGTGGAATTATTTTTGCAATGTTTATTGCACCTAAAGTAAAATACTGTATTACTGTAGATGAGCAAGGGAGACTTAGTGAAAAGAAAACATTCAAAGGATATTCACAAGATAAAGTAAAAGTAGAAGATTTTCTAAATTTATATTCGGGGAAAACATTATCGACTACAGTTAATAAACCATGGAAAAGATCTTTAGAAACTGGAATTAGTATTCCTGATAAAAATAATAATACTGAAGAAAAAAAATTTTCTGGTCAAATAAATAATCTTAAACGTCAAGCACCTGATGAAAATGAAATTATGTTACCTTATAACGGAGAAGATATTCAAGCTGAAATATTTCAAACAATCATCTGTGAGAGTAATTTAAGTGATGATGATGACACGTGGAAATAATAATTTTTTTATTACATCTAAAAATTTTATAACATCTAAAAAATTTATAACATCTAAAAAATTTATTACATCTAAAAACTTATTACATCTAAAAACTTATTACATCTAAAAACTTATTACATCTAAAAATTTTATTACATATGAAAATATATTTATCGAATATTTTGGTATTTTCTATTAAGTTTTATCATATCAAGTTTCATCATATAATGTTTTATCAAAAGATAATTTAAATTTATTTTCACTAACTATTGATTCTTCATCATCATCATCATCAATTGATTCATCATCATCATCATAAATTGTTTCTTCAACATCATAAATTACACTTTTTGGTATAGGATGCCCTTCCATGATAGGATACCATTCTCTTATTGGAATATCTAACTCTAAATTACATCTTTTATCTGATAATAATATAATAGAGAAAAATATTGGTCTTTGATCTCTTTTGGAAAATTTAATAACACCACCATAATCTGAATCACTTTTAGTTTTTATTAAAGATGATAAAAATTTTAATTGATTAGATGTAAATCCTAATTTAAATTTTGTAGACCCGACACATAGTTGTCTAACAGTATCTTCAACTATTCCATCATTATTATTTTCAATTGTAAGAAAATGAAATTTAGATAAATTTTGATTATATGTAGTATTAATATCATGTACATCAGTATGAGATATAAATTTTTCTTCACTTACATTTTTATAATTACTTATATTTTTATAATCTTTTTTACCATTTACACCATTTTCAGATGTTTCAGAATCATCATCTATATTATCATCATATATATTATCATCATTATTATTATAAGATTCTTTAAGATCGGGCAAAGCCCTAGAACCTTCGGTTCGTTTATTATGATTATGGTCATTGTTAATAGTATAAGGTGTTGTCCACATATAAATTTTCTCTTGTTGAGCTAAACCATTTATATAAGATTTTAACAAATAAATATATAAGTTTGAATATAATCCTATATATGTATCATCATCATATCTTTGCGGCATTTCTAATTTTTCTTGTTTATAAATTGTATCTGTATAATAAACTTGGCATAATAATTCTTCGTTATGCTTTTTACTCTCTACATGAATGTTATATTGGTTTTGTTCATCAACAAATCATCTAATTTTTTCTTTGGAAAAAGATTTTAATTTTTTAACTAATTCTCTAATATTGATATAATTAATAATTTTATTTTCTATCCATTCAGTATTACTAATTGGCAACACTGCTCTAATAAAACCATAAACATTATTATGTCCTATTATAACCATATTTTCTTTATTTAATTCCACATAAGCTACATCATTATATTTACTTACAATCTCCATAAATTTAATAAATGGATCACCTGGAAAAATACAATAATTAGTTTCTATAGAAGGGAAACCTTTAGTCTGTTCTCTAAATATTTCAGCTTGTAATTCAAACAAAAGATTAACATCTATACATGGATTATTATTATTATTATCAAAACATTTATTTTCAAATCCCGTTGATCTCGTCGAATAAGAAGAACAGGATGATGCGGACGAATATAATTTTTCTAAATTTGGTTTTTCCATTTTTTTTTTATTTTTATTAGAAAAAATTTTATTTTTTTTATTTTTATTAGAAAAAATTTTATTTTTTTATTTTTATTAGAAAAAATTTTATTTTTTTTCTCATTATATAAAAAAATTACTTTTTATTGTTTTAAAAATGATGATACCAAATGTTGGTGGAGGTGCATATATCCCGAATAATCGAGAATTAGAAATAGAGATAGAAAATTATATCATGAAAACTGGAGACGTTTTATCTGGTCCATTGCATCTTTCTATTCTTCCGCAACAAAATACAGAGTTAACAAATAAACAATATGTTGATACACAAATCAATGACTTAAAAGAAAAATATATAAACGATGTTTTGGTTCCACTGATGAATGAATTAAAGTTGCTCAAACTTAATGACAAATCATTAAACGAAAAATTATTAAAACTTGATAAAAAGGATAGAGAGCTAGAAGCAGATATAGCAAAACTTTTTAAAAAGATTTCAGAACAATCAAAAGTTTTAATATTACTTTCTATAAAGTTAAAATCTGCAGTCATTAAAAATAAACATCAGATACAACTATTGAAAGAACAGTTAGAAGATGAAATAGAAAAACTACCTGAAAGAATTAAAAAAAATTTAAAGCAGTTACAAACTACATTCCAAAAAAGTGTTGATGAATTAAGTTCTAAAATTACTCAACAAATGAAAAAGATGAATAGAATAATCAATGAAGTAAACTCACTTAATCAAAACGTTGATAAAATGATAACTCTTAAAATCAATTTAGAAAATGAATTAAAGAAAAATTTACAAGAAAACTCTAAAGAAAATAAAGAACAGTTAGATTCTGTTAAAAGACAATTAGATGTTCTTAAAATTAGGTTAAATGCTCTTAATACGGCGTTGAAGATGAATCAGGAGAAAATGCAAGTTAATAGAAAAGAAATTAAAGTAAATCACACGCTACTTGACGCAATAGATAAAGTTCAAAAGAAAATTAATAAAGTTATCACGAAGTTGTTGGACATTCACAAACGTAAATCTTAACATAAATATTTTTCCCAAAAGACAAATTTATTCCTAAAAAATGCCTATAATTTATAAACACAATCTTAAACATTTTGCTTCAAATCAAAGAATTGCTCATGAACCACGTATGAATCCTGTTTATCACTATGATAATAGAGAAACAGTTCACACGGAAGGAGCTGGCATCTTTTCTGGTATTGGAAGTATCGTTAACTTAATTAAAAATAATAAAGATTTGATTACATCTGCTGCAAAAGGAGCCGCTGCTATAGGTAGTACAGCTAGTGCAATATCAAATGCTGTTAAATCTCAAAACGAATTAAAACAACTAGAAGCTATTCGTAAACTTAGGAATGATTCTGAAGAACTAAAAAATTTAAAAAAACTTTCAGAGGAAACAAAAAACAAAATTGCTAACATAGCTGTGGGGAAAACCTTGAGGAGCGGAGCTCCGTCTGATAGTATACATAAGAAGAAATCAGGCGTAGCCATAAAACGTTCAATTGAAGAAATAAGAGGTAATGGCGTGAGCAGCAACCTTCGGTCTAACCAGCACAGCTGTAGCGGAGCTGGTCTAGCAAAATTCTAAAATTATATTTTAGTAAAATTTTTTTAGCAAAATTTTTTTGTAAAATTATTTTAGTAAAATTTTTTCTGTGTGTGAGAAAAAACAAAAAGTCAAATTATTTTTTATAAGAATGTCTTCGCTTATCGAAAATAAATTTGAATTAGATAAACCACCAGGTGTTAGTTATGATCAAAAAAAGAATGACTATATAAGAATTGCTATGAATCCCGGATCTTCCAGTGGAGTAAATACTGGAGGAGATTTAATTTTTGAAGTTGATAATCAACAAAGTTATTTGTATTTACCTGATTCCTTTTTACACTGTGAATATTCTTTATATAGTGATGCTAATTTTACAACACCATTACCAGAAACCGATAATATTGCATTAGAGAATAATTTCTTTCCAAAATTATTTACACAAATGCGTTTAGATGTTGCAACTCAAAATATAGAAACAATAAGTGATTCTCCAGGTGTAATTGATACAATGCTTAGATTTGCAACAATTGGTGAAAATAATAAAAAGTATGAAATCGAAGGTTGGTTTCCTGATACTAATGATGGTATAATTGTTGATGATTTAACTCACGCTGGAACAGATGCCGCAGGAATTGCGGAAGATGTAGAAAATATTGCAAAACATTTAAATAAAACAAATAATGATGCATATAAAGAAAGACGTGAGTTTAGCAAGAAAAGTAAACAGACAGTAAATTGGTCATTGTCTCCATTATTCGGATATTTAGATTATGATAAAATATCATATCAATTAAAATTTAAGTTAATAATTCATCGTACAGCAAATAATGAATTAATCTTTTTTGTAAGACTGAAAAAAAAGCATATTTAAAAATTGATAGACTTGAATGGTGGATTAAGCATATTACTCCTAGTTTAGAGATTGAAACAGCCATTGCAAAAAGATTAAATACTAACAAACCAATTCCAGTAAATTTTCTAAAGCGTACTGCGAGTTCAGTAACTTTTTCCGAACAAAGATTTAACTGGCATTTTACTAGAACTGCGAATACTCCAAGATATTTATTACTAACATTTCAAAGAAATAATTCTCCAAGTTTTGATAAAAACAATAATCTCTTCCATATTAATACAATTCGAAGTTTACAAGTTTCATTAAATCAAACCCGATATCCAATTGATCCATTAAGATTCGATGATACCAATAATCAATTTATGGAAGGATATGATTCTTATCGAAATCTTTGTATAGAATTTGGAGTTGAACCACAATTAACTCCTGGAGATTGGAGACATTCATATCCTGTTTTCTGTTTCGATTTAAGTGCACAATCTGAAGATATTATCAAGACTGGTTGTGATGTTACAATTAATATTGAAAAAATAGATTCCACAACTTCATTGATGGCTTATGGTTTATTGCTAGAAGATGTAAAATATTCAATTGAAATTCTTAATGGAAAGATGGCTAGGATCGGTTAATTAAATTCTTAGATTAAATTTTTTTTAGTAATTAGTAATAAAATTTTTTTGTAACTAGAATAGATTAAAATTTTTCGTAACTTAAAATTTTTTTATTAAAAATGACGGAAGCGAAAAGTAATAATAATAATAAAACTGTTGAATTAAAATCAAGTAGCATTGTTGACAAAAATACCCCTAAAACTATTACGATTAGCAAAAAGAAGTATTACATAAGTAAATCAATGATAGAGAATATTAAATTACAAGAAGAAAAGAATGGCGGGATTCTCCCATTAATTCCACTAATAATAGGTGGCATAGCAGCTGCAGGAAGTGTTGCAGGTGGGACAGCTGGTATTGTCGAAGCAGTAAATAAAAATAAATCAGAGAAGGCAGCATTAGAAGAACAAAAGCGTCATAATAGAGAGTTAGAGAAAGTTGCTAGGGGTGACGGAATAGTAGATAATTTTATTAGTACATTAAAATTAGTTGATGAAGGAAAAAGAGTTCTTAAAAATATTCTCCACAATGTTGATGATTTAATTGAAATTAAAGAAACTAAAGATGGTTATGGAATATATCTAAGTCCTAGTATGATAAGGTAAAACATTTATTTTATCTTTTAAAATGAATTGTACAAATTCCATAAATTTAATTAAATTAAAAATTGCTAATTTAGATTTATTAAATTATCTATTAAACAAAAATAAAAACTCAAATTGTCAGCATATTGGAGGTGACATACAAAAAGCATTAGAAAACTTTCCTGGATTTATTTGGAGTAAATATTCGAAAGAAAAACATCTTCCTGGTCATTCATATACCGGTCCAGGAACTCGATTAGATATAAGACTAGATGAGAATAATAATCCAAAACCAGGTGAAGAACCAATAAACAGAGTAGATGAAGCAGCTTACAGACATGATTTAGCTTATTGAAATCATGACCTAAAATCTCGTCATGCAGCTGATAAGAAGATTATTAAAGAATTAGATAGTATTCAAAATCCTACATTTAGAGAAAGAATTGAAAGAATGTTTGTTAAAAAAGCTTTACAAGCTAAAATATTATTCGGTCAGGGTTTAAATGAAACGACAGCAAAGCTGTCTGAGAGCAGCGCTCGAACCTATGCCTCTGAAATTCATAGGGAATACAGAAAGCTGAAATATCTACTAAAAGTAAAAGTATTTAATAAAGATGATATTTGGAGTGCTGATCTTATTCATATGCCGAATGAAAGGGACTACAAATACCCATTGACCGTTATAGATTTATATACACGATACGCTTGGGTAAAGCCTTTAAAAAATAAAAGTGGTCTATCAGTTAAATATGCGTTTGAAGAAATCTTTAAAGAAAGTACGAGAAAGCCAAAAAAATTGTTTGTTGATAAAGGGTCGGAATTTTATAACAGAAACGTTCAGCCACTATTTGAAACTGTTTATTCAACTGAAAACGCTGGAAAAGCTGTAGTGATAGAAAGATTCAATCGGACGTTAAAAAATAAATTATTCAAGAAATTTACTGAGCAGAGAAATCAGAAATGGTTGAAGGTATTACCAGGAATTGTAGAGCAGTACAATAATAAAGTTCATTCTGGTATTGAAGAAACCCCAAAGAATGCTTCTGACGACCCTGATTTAATACGAAAGAAAATATTCGAGAATAATTATTCGAATGAGGGTAATCCGAATTTGCATAAACTTAAGCCGAAATTTAAAATTGGAGATAGAGTTAGAATATTTAAATATAAGAATAAATTTGAAAAAGGCTTCGTCGGATACTGGACGAAAGAAATATTTGAAGTTTGTAAAATAAATCAAACTTATCCGATTACTTACGAAATCAAAGATTTAGATGATGAAAATATCAGAGGCCGATTTTATCAAAATGAATTACAACGAAGTGATTTTAATTATCATTATTATTGGAACTAACGTTTCTGGAATGAAATTCCCTTGTTAGGCGTAGCCATAGAACCTACGGTTCGTTCAATTCTAACATAATATCAAGAAATGGTACTCCTTTTTGTAATTTAAATAAAACATAAAGACATAATTGATCACAATAAGTAGTTGCCGGTTTTTGAATTTGAAATGTATTATAAATTCCATTGCCAAGTAATTTTTTGACTTCGTTTGTAGGTGGAAGTCCATAAGAGTCAAAATAGTAATTATCTCCATTTTTATTAGACATACCTGCAGACCAATGTATTCCTTTTTCATCTGACGTATGAAGATTTGTTATGAAATTTATAGTTATTGATGGAACTTTGTTCCGGGAACTGAAGGTTCCTGTTGGCTTATTTTTTAGGAATTGTAATTCGTCTCTCATTAGAACATGAAAATTCTTTATTCCCAATTGATTTGCGATTTGCTTTAAATCGAAATTCGTTGTTGTTTGTGTTCCATATAATTTCAAAAACTCATTTATGTTGCTCATTTTATAATAAAAAAAATTCTTAAGGGACCCCTAGAAGTCAGAAGGGAGGGGGTATTGATTTAAAACTGTTCTCTAATGATGACTTTCCTTACTACTTATTCGATTTTGAAATGATTATATTATAATTATTCTAATCTATATTGTTTTACATTTCCATTTTCTTCATGAACTTCATTTGTTAATATGTTTTATCGTTAAAATGATTGTCTAAAATTGCCATAACAACTAACCCGCATATCGGCGTTTATGCGTTCTGAGTTCACAAGAAGAATTTTATTGTCATTTGCTTTTATTGTCAATGCACTCTTATGTGCTTAATCTATTCCTGTCTTCACAATGGGAAGTACTTTACTACCCGTATGTGTTTGGCAAACGCTAAATGAATTTTGCAAATCGATTTCTAAAACTGAATTTGAAAACATACTTTGAAAATAGATTTTGAAAACAGATTCTGAAAATAATTTTCGTAGGGGTAAATTGAAATGTCAAAACTTTTACGCACGCGTAAGTTGAAATGCCAAAAGTTTACCGATGGGTAAATTGAAATGACAAGAGTTTCCACGATAAATTTAGGGGAAAGCTGCTAGATGTTTCCGTTGCTAAAACAATAAATATCTCTCTCTCTCTCTCTCTCTTCAATTATCAGCCAGTGTACGGGTTCATTGAATAATTTTGAGTTTATGAGTTACAATGATCTTCTAGTTCACACAATTAGTACTTTAAATAATGTTGAGAATACAAAACGAAGAATGTCTAAGTAATAATTGTGTCTTCTTAATTTATCATAATGCTCTAATCTTAATAATAATTGAGATCCATTTCACTTGTTTTTAATTGAGATAACGAAGGATATATTCTTGCAGTTTCTTCCACTTTTGTTTCTTCCATTTTTAAAGAAATATTTTTAGTCACATGATATATTTTGAAAACCTGAAAAACGTCTAAACTCATGAATTTGAAATTCTCTACTTTTATGATTTTCGGTGTCCTGGAACGGTCATGATTTAAGCGAGAAAATTGTAATTCTCAAATTTTGAGATTCTTAACTTTTCTGATTTTTTCGGTGTCCTGGAACGGTCATGATTTTAAGGGTGAAAATTGTAATTCTCAAATTTTAAGATTTTGAAAAATTTGAAAATTGGGTATTTTTAAAAACGCTTAAATTATCGCCCTTCGGCCTTCGGCCACGTGAAATTTGAAGTCTACCTAAATTTTTGAAATTTTTGAAATTTTGATTTTTTGAAAAAACCCGCAGAAGTGTGACATCCGGCGCAAGCGAAGCGAAGCAAAGCGAAGCGAAGCGTCGCGCCGGATGTCACACTATATACTACTTACGAGGCCGTTGTAGGCTCGCCAGATAACATTACAGGTATTACAATTCACTTTCAACCTTTTTACACAGGAAAGAGTCCTACACATTTTTTTGTATAAGAAGTTGAATTGAACATCCCATTTCAAATCATCGTGAAGTAAACCCCCAGGATCTTAACAGAACGAACTTCATCAATAACAAACCCATCGATTGTAACAGGAGCAACAGATGGAGTCATAGACCGCCGAACTGATAGAAGCTTGGTCTTATCAATATTGATGTTCAGTTTCTTACTCAAAGACCAGGCATGAAAAGAGTCTACGATAGCTTGGAAATCAGAAGTTGAGTCTCTTTCAACAAAATGGATAAGGGTAATGTCGTCAGCGTAGGCTACCACGGCGGTGTCGGAAAAGGAGGGCAAATCATTAATCAGGAGGACAAATAAAAGGGGGCCCAGTACAGAGCCCTGAGGGACACCACTGGTGATACACTTCCAGTCCGTAGTGGAATTTTCACACGTTACTCTCTGAAACCGATCAGACAGGAAGCTTTGGACAAACCTAACAGAGTGGGAATTGCAGTGAAGTTGTTCTTTCAAGGTGTTTAAGAGAATATGGTGACTTATGGAATCGAAAGCTTTTTCGAAATCCACAGCAAGTAGTTTCGCTGAATTTCCGGGATTTTTGGAAAGATGTTGAAGTAAGTGGAGCCGAATAGAAAGTGCTGCATTGGTACAGCCGCCAAAGGAGTTCGGAATGAAACCGAATTGACTACGATTTAGAGGCACAGAAATGGACGGTAGAGCAACCTTGTCCCGTATCAGCCTTTCGAGAACCTTGCTGGCGAATGGAAGTATGGAGATTGGGCGGAAAGTGCCGTCAACTTTGGGTAATGGCGTGATGTTAGCAAGTTTCCATTGCTGAGGGAAGATAGCAGTCTCGAGCGAACGATTATAGATTATAGCAAGGGGCTTGGCTAAGACCTCGGCAAACAGACGGAAAAAGTGTGGTGGGATGCCGTCAGGTCCTGTGGAATTCGACTTACATCTTCTAATCATGTTATAAACAGTAAATTCAGAAACATGAGGAACAGACAAAGAATGGGTGCTATGGACAGAAGAGCTGTTGAATAAATGAATATCAGGAGGTGCAAAGTGCTCAATAAATTTGTCATTAAGCTCAGAAGATAATGAGGGATCAAGACGAGAGTCAAAAGTACATTTTAGTTGGCTGTTAATTGTTTTCCAGACTTCTGAGGGAGAGCTTGAGTGCAACCGAGAAAAATGCCGAGACTTAGCTTTGAGGATTTGGGAGTTGAACTTCTCTCGCAAAGCAAGATATTTGCAAAAGTTACCGCGGGAAAGAGCCTTGTCCCTGGCGTCCGACAGAACTTTCAGAGAGGGTTTTATCCAAGGTAGCTCAGAGGAGCGCATCCGAACATGTTTTTCCGGAAAGTAAAGTTCATAGCAGAATAACAAAATATCTTGAAAAAGGTAGACCATCAAGTCTACATCACTGACACTCAGAAAGTCATCCCAGTTCACAGAACCAAGGAAGGAATAACACGAGGCAAAAGAGGAAGCTGTGAAGGCGCGGACTTTCTTAATAAAGGAAACATTGGGAGATGGAACAGAGCTTTTAATATAAATCCCTTTGTGGTCAGAACGACCGAGAGGAGCTATACAAGTCGGAGTTTCAAACTTCAAAGCATGATTAGTGAGAACAATGTCTAAAATGTTACGGCCTCTCGTAGCATGTTATACAATTTGTGTCAGACCATTATACTCAGAAAAATCATTTATACTCAAACGGAGATCATTAACATCCCCCAAAATCAAAACATGGCTACATGTTGTGTTATCAATCAAATCCTGAAAAGTCATGCTATTGTGCAATGCCTAAGTCTGATTTCTATGCTTACGTTTTATCTGCGACACTGCACATGATATGCTTGCTAGCTTTATATCCATGTCCGCAATTTTGAGTAAAATTCGCTGTGCCACTTTTCCATCCGATCGTGAATTTCAACATCAGTTCTAATTGTATCACCACTGAAGAAGGCCGAGGGCCGAAATATATTTGGTGCACATTGACGAACATCTCAGCTTTATTTATTCAGAGCCTGACAGAGTGAGCGACATGCGTCGGCCTCAACAAGGTCGACGCTTCCTATTATCTACTACTACTACTACCGCACGCCATCCCTCCGGCGTACTTTTCGATCACCCGTTTACAATTTTCAGTCATCAAATCGATTCATCATCGAAACCAGCTACACAAGGGACTGCCTCTTACTAACTTTAACAGTTTTAGGACAACTATGTATGCAGCAAAGCGTGTTTTTCCTTCAGCAAGTCTTTATGTACTTTTATGCGGTCCTCCTGTGTCCTCGAATGCGGCTATTAGCAATAATATAATTGATTTCAATAATCTTATTAAGAGTCGCGCTCTAGCTGGTTGTACAGTCATTAATCATTCTAATGATTTTGATGCTATTAACAACAACTGGGATGACCAGACCAAGGCCGTCACTTATGAAACTTTAAAGAATTTTTTAGGTTAGACACTAGTCCTCGCGTCAGTAATTTCGTGGATAATAATTCATTTTGTATCACGGCTAGGAGTTTTTCTTGTAATGAATCTACTTATAGCTTTTTAAGTAATTCTGTAAAATTTATTCCTACTCCATGCGCTTGTTGTCATGGTAGCATTTTACGAGGTGTAAATGATTTAATCCGCAAATATAAATGGACCAAAATCATTCGTAACAATTTTTCTCATAAACCGAAATGTTTTTCTACAAGTAGTGGCGCTCAGCCTCCTTTGGGTGCCGTTTCTGCGTCTGTGAAACGTCTTTGTAATTCTGTTTTTTATTCTGTCCGTGCTAATCTCAGAAAGTGCAAAGCTTGCTATCCTAAAGACAATCTTCGTCCTTCCGAAAGAAAGGAGCTTGAAAGACTCAAATCCGAACCTTCCGTCATTATCACACCGGTAGATAAAGGTAGTAAATGGTTTATTGTATCTAAGGAAGATTATGACAACGAAGCTTTTCGTCAGCTTTCTAATCCTGAATTCTATACACCATTATTAGAGAATATTTCTAACAGCATTCGACTGAGACTTTGGAATTTTCTGTCATACCTGTACTGTACACGATTTTTGTCTAAAAAGGAGTTTTTGGCTCTTAAACCTGTGGACGATTTTTCTGATCGCCGTTTTTATCTTTTGCCTAAGATTCATAAATCTGACTGGAATAATCCGCAGATGCCTCCTGGACGTCCGATTGTTTCAGACTGCAATAGCCTTACTCGCAATTGTGCTGCCTATATAGACATGTTTTTGACACCTTTGGTTCGAGAGATCCCCCGTTATGTTCGTGATTCTCTACATATTGTTTCCCTTCTCAAGAATGTCAACATCTCTGAATCTACCATACTTTTTACCATGGACATTTACTCCTTATCTACTAACATACCCATAGAGGATGGTGTAGCAGCAGTCGGTCGAGCCTTTTTGAAGCATAATAACTGTCGTCGTCCAGATGTGACCATCTTATCAATGTTAAGACTTATTTTGTGCAACAATGATTTTATTTTTCGTGGCGAACAATTTATTCAAAAGAAAGGAGTAGCAATGGGCTGCCCGTTCGGGTCATCCTTGGTTAACATTTACCTTAGTGAATGGGAGCAACCTTTTGCTGACCTCGAAAAAGCGCCTGACCTCTGGTTGAGATACATCGACGATATTTTCGGTATTTGGAATTTTAGTGAAGCTGATTTTCTGACGTTTTGTAATTTTGTAAATAATCGTTTTCCGTCTATCTCTGTCACTTACCATTATTCTGCTAGCAGTATTAGGTTTTTAGACCTTGAATTCTATAAATCCGATAACAGTATTTTTCACCGCATCGGATTTAAGGCTACAGACTCGTTTAAAATTTTGTCTCGGCAGTCTTACCATCCACCCCATGTGTTTAAAAGTATCCTTCACGGTGAGCTTTACCGGTGGTGCACTCGCAGTTCTACGTTCAGGGACTTTCAGCAGACTATAAGCAAAGTTAGACCTCACTGGCGCAAGTAGGGCTATACCCGCTCCGCTATTCGCAACGCTGTAAAAACTGTTTTAAAACTTACCTCCCGTTCTCCTTCCAGCTGGCAAGCTGGTTTTTATCCTTGTAGAGAAAGTTGTAAAATTTGTGTACATGTATATGGTTTTTTTGCCCACTCTTTTACTTCGAATAATCGACTGTTTTCTGTTTTGCATAGACTTACCTGTGCTACTTGTAATGTAATTTATGTGATTGAGTGCAAAAAGTGTGGCATCCGGTAGGTCGGAGAGACTTCAAGACCTGTTTATTGTCGAATTAATGAACATCTGCAGAACATAAGAACTTTACGTGATACTACTGTCGCTAAACATTTCAACAGTAATTGTAGTCTGTGTGATTTTTCCTTTTCGTGTCTTGAGCAAGTCACAAATCTACGTAGACGTAGGACAAAAGAAAGTGTGTGGATGTCTAGACTCTCCACTATTGTTCCGAATGGTCTGAATGTACTTTGCAACACTGATATCACACTTAACCTTGTTGTACCGTACAGCCATTGTAGTGTTTTCACCGTGAACACATGTAAGCGTTTGTTCAACGATGCGCGCATTAGAGGGTCGTATCGCATGCACAATAACTTACGTTCTTTGTTGAATTTTAATCGCTGACATTGTATATAAGTGCAAAACTCGTTGTATCCTTGCTGGCCTATTATTGTAACGGAGTTGAAAAAGAATACACTCGAAACCGGTCCTCCGAAACAACTGACTTTTGCCTTCATTCATCGTAATCCTTCAATTGACGGGGAGTGGCGTGCGCGGCAATTTCCTTACGGAATCAAGTGGTAGTACTGCTATTACTTCTACTTCTACTACTACTACTACTACTACTACCGCACGCCATCCCTCCGGCGTACTTTTCGATCACCCGTTCACAATTTTCAGTCATCAAATCGATTCATCATCGAAACTCGCTACACAAGGGACTGCCTCCTCTTTTGGTTTTACTACTTACTCTGTCTCCTCGAATTGTAACATTTTTGCCATTCTGCATCGACTTATCTGTGATTCTACAAATGTTGTGTATTTGATTAAATGCAAAAAGTGTAGTTTGCGCTATGTTGGTGAAACCTCTAGAAGTTTGCGTTGCCGCATTAATGAGCATCTGCGGAACATCAGATCGTTTAATGGCACTACTGTCAGCAATCATTTTAACAGTAGCTGTTCTTTGTCTGATTTTTCTTTCACGTGTCTAGAAAAGATAATCGATTAGAACAAGCGCCGTGTAAAAGAAAGTGTTTGGATTTCTCGTCTATCGACCATTGTACCCAATGGACTGAATACTCTTCCAAACAATACCGATGTGACGTTGAACCTGGTTGTTCCATATAGTGATTGTAGTGTTTTGACTGTCAACCGATGCAAACGTTTGTTCAACGATGTACGCATCAGAGGTTCTTACAAAATGCACAGGAATCTACGCTCTATGCTGAATTGTAATCGTTAACCTGTTGCAATGTATTTAAGTCGATGTATTTCCTCTTCTCTTGCTGGCCTGTATTTTCGGAGTTGATAAATCATTAAAAGTGAAACCGGTCCTCCGTCAATTTGCCTTTCTGCTTTTTCGCTTGTCCGATATTTGAGAGGGGGAGGAGTGCGTGGCACTTTTCCTTTAGGAATAAGTAGTGGTCGGAAGACTACTACTTCTACTATTACTACTACCGCACGCCATCCCTCCGGCGTACTTTTCGATCACCCGTTTACAATTTTCAGTCATCAAATCGATTCATCATCGAAACCAGCTACACAAGGGACTGCCTCCTTCTTTGTGGAAGAAATGTAGAGTCCTTCAACATTCGGTCAGGCCAGCCTTTATGAGTGATTAGTTTGCGGCAGAAATGGAATCCATTTCAAAGCGTTGGGGCGATGGTGTTCTTGAAGCGTTGAAGCAGCACTACAAAGACATTATTGAAGATTCACTTTCCATCCTATCCAGATCCCCTTTGCCTAGGCGCTTCATGGCGAGTTCAATCGCGCTCATCACTAAGTGGGCCCGTCGCCAGTTACAAGCGAAGTTGACTGATAACGAATTAGATGAGGCACTCTCTCTCATTCATACTCACCAGCAGATTACAGAGGAAATCAATGCATCTATAGTTCCAGATTCCAGGGACAGTGCAGACATTATCCGTCCTTCATCGGCTCTAACAGGCCTACTCAAAGAAATTGGAACGCAAACACAGGTTGACACATCTCCACTTGCTCCTTCTACGAATGAGCAACTCAAGTCGTTAGCAGAGTCGATCCGTACTCCAGTTGTTGTGACCGCAGAGATCGAGAGTCCGCCCAGTCGGTCTTTGGACACCGGCAGTCTTTCCAACTTGGTGGTGAGCGACGGGGATTTCATCATAGAAGAGTTACCTCAATCGACCAAGGAAGCGACATCTTCAATGGGGGACACAACCTCTGAGAATCCTGTAGCTGCATTCAATCAAGAACCCGTATTCCGGCCTACTGGTAACTGCGACTCCGTGGATCTGGATGACATTCCCCGGTTTCAGAGGGAGGATGGCATCTTGGCGAAACAAACCAACCTTTTTGGTGCTCTCGTTCAGGACAGCAAACCCAAAGGCGCAAGGCGGAAGTTCTCAAGATTGCAGATCGACTTCTCCAAGGAGAACATCATTTTTGGTGATTCAAATCTCATGGATTTTGCTATGGTGAATACATCTGTTTTGGCGGAGAAGCAGGGGCGCTTGAATTATTTCAAGAATCTCATCCAGTCTTGTGAAGTGTATAAAAATGTGAAGAAATTCGAGCTGTGTCTTTCTCTTCTAGATCAAAACAATCTGCCTTTAACCAATTTCAATAGTTTTAGGACCACGATGTGCGCTGCTAAGCGAGCTTTTCCAGCGGCTGATCTTTACGTGCTTCTTTGTGGTCCTCCTACTTCTTCGAGCGCGGCTATTAGTAATATAATAGAATTAAACAATCTTATCAAAAGTCGCACTCCAGCCGGTTGTACAATAATAAACCATTCAGAAGTTTTTGATGTTCATAATGATATTTGGAATGGCCAAACTAAAGCCATCACTTTTAAAGTGTTGAACAATTTTTAGAATAAATGCTAGTCCTCCAGTCAGTAATTTCGTTAATAGTAATTCCTTTATTATTACAGCTAGAGGTTTTAATTGTAACGACTCTACATATAGCCTTCTAGATAATTCTGTTAAGTTTATTCCTACTCCCTCTCTGTGTTGTCACAAAAGCATTTTATGGGGAGTTAATGATTTACTTCGGAAATATAAATGGAGTAAAATCATTTGCAATAATTTTTCTGGTGAGCCTAATCGTCTTGTTACCTGTACCGGCGCTCAACCCCCTATTGGTAGCGTCTCAACGTATGTTATACGTCGTTGTAAGTCTGTTTCTTATACTGTCCGTGCTAACCTCAAAAAGTGTAAAGCATGTTATTCTAGAGACAATCTTCATCCTTCTGAAAGGAAGGAACTTGGACGACTTCAATCTGAAAATTCCATAGTTATTTCCCCGGCTGACAAAGGCGGAAAATGGTTAATTGTTTCAAAAGATGACTTTGATAGTGAAGCTTTTCGTCAACTCTCTGATCCGGAATTTTATACGCCACTGTTTGAGAGTTCCTCTCATAGTATTCGTCTCAGACTTAACAATTTTCTGTCGTACCTTTATTGTAAACGTTTTTTGTCAAAAAGAGAATTCTTGGCTCTTAGACCTGTCGAAAATCACTCTAATCGTCGTTTCTATCTGTTACCGAAAATTCACAAATCTGACTGGGATAATCCTCACATGCCTCCGGGACGTCCTATCATTTCGGACATCAATAGTCTTACTCGCAGTTGTGCGACTTACATAGAAACTTTCCTGGCACCTTTGGCCAGAGAGACTCCGAGCTATGTGCGTGATTCACTACATGTTACTTCCATCCTTAAGAACGTAACTGTTTCTGAATCTACCATACTTTTTACTATGGACATATCATCGCTGTATACAAACATTCCTATAGAAGACGGTGTTGCAGCAGTGAGTCGAGCTTTTCTGAGACATGAGAACTGTCGTCGTCCTGATTTGACAATTTTGTCTATGTTGAAACTTATTTTATGTAATAACGAATTTACCTTCCGTGGCGAACAATTTCTACAGAAAAAAGGTGTGGCAATGGGATGTGCTTTTGGCTCATCCTTAGCCAACATTTACTTAAATGAATGGGAGCAACCCTTCGGCGATCTCGAAAAAGCACCCGATCTCTGGCTCAGGTATATAGATGACATTTTCGGCATTTGGAATTTCAGTGAAAGTGATTTTCTAACCTTTTGTAATTATGTAAATAACCGTTTTCCATCCATTTCTGTCACTTATCAGTATTCTACTAGCAGTATTAAGTTCTTAGACCTGGAATTGTACAAATCTGATACTAGTATTTTCCACCGTATTAGTTTTAAGGCTACAGACTCTTTTAAAATTTTGTCGCCTTTGTCTTACCATCCCCCACATGTATTTAGAAGTATATTACAAGGTGAACTTTACAGATGGTGTACCCGCAGCTCCACTTATGGCGACTTCAAGCAGACTATACATCATGTTACTCACCATTGGCGTAGACAGGGATATACCCGGTCCTCAATTCGCAACGCTGTGAAAAGTGTCTTAAAACTTACCTCCCGCTCTCCAAACAGTTGGCAAGCAGGTTTTTATCCATGCACAGGGAATTGTGAAATTTGTGTTTACGGTTTCTTTGCAAATTCCTTCACTGCAAAAAACCGGCAGTTTTCAGTTTTACATAGACTTACCTGTTTCTCTTGTAATGTGATTTACGTGATTGAATGCAAGAAATGTGGTATCCGTTACGTTGGTGAAACTTCAAGACCTGTAAAAACCCGTATAAATGAACACCTACAAAGTATTCGAGCGTTACGCGATACTACTGTCTCACTACATTTTAACAGTACATGCACTTTACGTGATTTTTCCTTTTCGTGTCTCGAACAAGTTACTGATTTACATAGACGTAGAACAAAAGAAAGTTTATGGATGTCTCGTTTGTCTACTATTGTACCAAATGGACTCAATGTTGTTACAAATAATGATGTCACGCTTAACCTCATTGTCCCGTACAGCAGTTGTAGTGTTTCAACTGTCAACTTGTGTAAACGTCTGTTCAGTGATGTACGCGTTCGCGGCTCCTACCGAATGCACAGAAACTTACGATCTATGTTGAATTCTAATCGCTGACGCGATATATAAATGAAATCATCCTTTTGTTACTTGCTGGCCTGTACTTCACGGAGTTGAGAAAGTTTTGAATACGAAACCGGTCCTCCGATATTGTCTTTTTCCTCGCGAATAGAAGTTCGATATTTGGCTGGGAGTGGAGTGCGTGGCGCTTTCCTTGCGGGATTAAGTAGTAGTCATACTACTACTTCTACTAACTACTACTACTACTACTACTACTACTACTACTACTACTACTACTACTACTACTACTACTACTACTACTACTACTACTACTACTACTACTATGTCGCGGCTTCCGATAACAGTCTTAACATGACCGATGTCGAGACTGACGGGTTTGCCTCCATCGTTATTGAAGAAGGCCACTCTTCTGGAGTCATCAGTTCGACCAGCATTCATGAATGACTACTTCTGTGCCACAATTTCCGCTCTCACTGCTGAATGGTCCGACGGTGTCCTTCGAGCCTTAAGGGAACACTACGACGCCATTACCAGTGAGGCAATTGACTTTATCACTGCAAACCCAATGCCGAGCACGATGTTGGATCTTTCCCTCCGCGTCGTCAAGGGATGGTGCAAGCGCCAACTGCAGTCGAAACTTACTGAAGAAGAGATTAACGAAGCAAGTACCTTAATACGTAGTCTCCAAGCCATCTCCGATGTCAGCAATGAAGACTGCGCTGCTCCTATGGCTGTGGATCCCCAAGTATCCAGCGTGGTGATTCAAGAGATCCTATCTACGGAGAAATCTACTCAAACAAATCATGAATATGATGCATCCTCGCTCGAGCTTGTCCTTCCTCGTGACGAGCTACATGTCACCGTGGATCTCGACAAATCTACGACTTCTGTTGCCGCTGATTCAGTTGAACCTTCAACATCTGCCGTTGCCGATGCTGTAACCGCTTGTGATGGCTCTCAGGAAGAAGAACAAGGATTGGATTCGATTGCCGAGGTTAGTGTTCCCGCTAGGGATCCAGTTCCCGCAACCGAGGATTCTTCAGGTCGCGATTCGTCCCAAGCCGCTGTTCCGTCTGCCGCTCAAGTGAAAGTGGTCGATTCTCCATTCAAAACCAGCTATGTGATTTTTGGTGAATCCAATCTCCAAGGTTTTGTCAATGCTGAGACTTTTGTAGTATCTGAACAGTGTGGTCGTCTGAGTTTCTTCAAGCAATTTTTCAGGAAGTACTCAGACAATACTTTTGACAACGTTAAGAAGCTCATCTTTTGCCTCTCTTTGTTAGATCGTGGTAATCTGCAAACTACCAATGTAAACGTGTACCGAACTGTCATGTATAACATCCGACGTATTTTTCCTATGGCAGATTTGCATGTCTTACTTTGTGGTGAATCACGCACTTTTCCTGACTCTGAAGTTTCTAACATCCGTGATTTCAACAACTGGATTTTGCAACGCAATCCGGCAAATTGTACTTTAATAAAGCCACCGTCTGAGTTTTGTTCAATTCAGCATGTATGGGACATTTCTACCCGTACTGCAGTTTTCGACATTTTAAGACATCATTTAAACTAATCGCTGTTACTAATCGTTTTCCTAGTAACAACCATGATGTTAAATTTAGCAACAGCCAAGTAATTATTACTGCCAACGACTTTGTTGTTAGCGACTCAACTATTAATTTACTTAGTCGTTCTAATAAATTTATTCCGACACCTAAAGGTTGCTGTCACCGCAAGATCATTTCCTACGTTGATGATTATTTGAGAAAATACAAATGGAAATGTATCTTACATAAGTCGTCAGCTAATTCTTGTCGTTTTCCTTTTAAGAGTTGTAAGCATCCTCCTGATTCGCTGGTTCCTAAACATGTTTTGGATTTATGTAAGCGCGTTAAAGGTGTTGTCTTGAACATTCTACGTAAATGTCGCAACTGTTTTCCTGATGACAATCTAACTGTGCTTGAACGCAGTGAACTAAACCGACTTATTTCTTGCGAATCCATTGTTGTAACACCTGTTGATAAAGGTGGTAAGTGGCTTATAGCCTCGAAGGATGCATATTTAGATGAATCTTTTCGGCAACTATGTCAAGATAAATTCTATATACCGATTGATAAGAGTTTATGTAAATTTACGAGTAAAAGACTCTCGAACTTTTTGTCTTACTTGTACACTAAAAAGTTTATTTCTTCACGTGAGCTTCGTGCTTTAGAGCCACCTAATGTATGTAAACAGCGTTCATTTTATATTTTGCCTAAAGTACACAAAGATGTTTGGCCTTCTCCTGTTATGCCCCCCGGTAGGCCCATTTTAAGTGACTGTTCTAGCGTTTCTAGAAAATGTGCATCTTTTGTTGAATTTTTCTTGGCCCCTATTGCTAAGAAACTTCCAAGCTATGTTCGTGACACTTTGCATGTGATTTCAATTGTGAAAGACTTCAAACTTGAAAGTGACTCTATTTTCTTCACTATGGACATATCGTCTTTATATACGAATATTCCTACTGATCGCGGCATTGAGGCATGTGCCCGGGCATTCAAAGACTATCCTGACTCCAAACGTCCTGATCTGACTGTTCTTTCCATGTTAAGGTTATTATTAACTTCAAATGATTTTGTGTTTCAAGGTGAACTTTTTCTGCAGGTCCATGGTACTGCCATGGGATCTGCCTATGGTGGCTCGTATGCCAGCATTTACTTTGGTGACTGGGAGAAACAAATTTTACAAGCAAAGAAAATCCCGTGCTTATGGATCAGGTACATAGACGACATTTTCGGTGTTTGGAACCATGGCATGTCAGAGTTAACGTCCTTTTGTAATTATGTAAATAATATTGATGTAAATATTTCTGTAAATTTGTCTTACGATTTGTACACTATTCGTTTCCTTGACTTGGAATTGTATAGATCAGGTGATTGTATTTTTCATCGTGTAGGCTTTAAACCCACTGACTCTTTTAATCTCCTTTCAACCACCTCATATCATCCAAGTCATGTATTTTCCAGTATTATTTATGGACAGTTGTATAGGTTTTTAACACTCAGTTCGACTTACCTTGATTTTCAGTCGACGAAGAATTTTGTACAGAAACACTGGTATCGACAGGGTTACTCCCGCAGTTTAGTCAGGTCTACTGTAAATAAAGTTCTACATTTTACTCACCGTTTTCCCAACTCTTGGGAACCTGGCTTCTTTCCATGTGCTTCGTCTACCAGCTGTAAAGTGTGTAAATATTCTGTACTTACCTTTTCTGTAGATACTTTTCCCATTTTGCATCGTTTATGTTGTGTTAGTAGTGGAGTTATTTATTTTATTTCTTGTAAAGGCTGTTCGAAAGGTTATGTGGGCGAAACATCTCGATGTCTCCGCCGCCGTATTTCTGAACACCTGAATAACATTGTCTCAGGTTATTCGACAGCCGTCTCTGATCACTTCCGAAGTCATTGTTGTATTGAAGACTTTTCTTTCACCGCCCTCGAGTATTGTACCAACACTGTTAAACGAAAACAAAGAGAGGCGAAGTGGATGAAGCGACTGCAAACAATTGTTCCACATGGTCTTAATGTTACTACGGAGTACAATAATGTTATTCATCTTGTTCTACCGCATAGCAATTGCAGCAAAGATGTTCTTCGTGTTTGTCAGCGAACAATACCTGTGTTTAAGACTGTTGGTAGCTTCACCAATCACAAGAACTTACGCAACCTGTTAAACTCTCACCGTATTTAATGTGATGTACTGTTCACTCTGTGCTTCTCTTTGCGATTTGATAAAGTTGTAAATACGAAACCGGTCATCGCAACCTGAACGTGTTCTGATTTTTCCGTGACTTACGTCCATAGTGCGCGCGGCAACTGTCAGGTCTTTGCTTGACCTATCCTTGTGATAATTTACTACTACTACTACTATGTCGCGGCTTCCGATAACGGTCTTAACATGACCGATGTCGAGATTGACGGGCGTACATGGACAAATCACCGATGCCGACGCCACGTACCAGAACGGCAAAGACCAATTTGTTCTGCTGTTGACCAACTGTAAATTCTGCTTTACACCAACCGTCCGCTCTCATTTTTGGTGATTCCAATTTAGAATCATTCAATGATTCTCGTTGTCAAGTCGTTTCCTTGCCGAATGGAAGACTTTCCGCCCTTCGAGCCTACGCCTGTAACTTGACAAGTGTTCCTCGGTATTCGAAAGTCTTCATCTGTCTGAGCCTTCTTGACCGCAGGAATAGACTGATAACAAATTTCAGCACCCTCAAAAGTTTACTAGCTCGTCTGCACCAGTTGTTTCCCGACGCGACTCTGCTTGTAATTTTATCAGGTGTCACGGATATCTTCACGCCTGCGGAACGTGCTGTTCATCAAGAATTTTCAGCGTTAGTACGCAATAAACATCCTTCTAGCTGCCTGGTCCTTGCAGCTCCGCATCCTTTCATCTCATCCGGCAATACCTGGGATGCTAGCACCAGATCGCAAGTGTTTTTGAAAATCACGAACCATTTAAACTAACTTATGGGAGGCTTACCGCTCAAATGCTCAACTCTATCTACAATCTGTCGTCGTTTTTACCCACCTCGTATGAACTACTTTGTCTTCTAAACAGACCAACAACTTTCATCCCAACTCCTACAAGGTGCAATCACGCCTCAGCATTCTGTTTTGTTCTCGATTTTGCCCGAAAACTTCAATGGTCTTCCTGCCTACGCAACAATTCTCCTTCCTCTGTCCGCTGTCGATTTGGAACTCTTAAGTCTTACTCTTGGCCACCTCAGGGCCTTGTTTCACAAGCCATTCATCGCCTTTGTCAGCGCATCATATCGGCTGCTCGTTCAATACTCTTCAGTGATCATACTTGTTTTGAGTGCAGTAATCTCAATCCAAATGAACAGAGAATTCTTATCTCAATCGCCAACAACCATGATGTCACTATCCTTCCTGCAGATAAAGGTGGCAAATGGATTATAATGGACTCTACAGTTTACCGTGAAGAATGTCTCAGACAGCTATCTGACAGCACTTTCTACGCCACTCAACAGCAGTCGCTTCCAGTGGGTAGTAATGACTTCAATCGCATTCTCTCCAGCCTCCGCTCCACAAACTTTATCTCCAATAAAGAATTCCGGTTTCTTTCTGCTCCTATCCAACCCAGAGAAAGAACCTTCCGTATCCTGCCCAAAGTTCACAAATCCTCTTGGTCTTCACCTGTAACGCCTCCTGGAAGACCAATTGTTGCCGATGTATCCACGACCTCCAGCAACATTGCTCGAATGATCGAGTTTTTTCTTTTCCCTCTCGCGAATCGTGTCTCAAGTTTTTTACTGGATACTCAACATCTCGTGGCCATCCTCCGTAATCAGCAAATAACTCATAGCTCCATTTTTTGCACTTTTGATGTACGCTCACTTTACACGAATGTGCCCATAAACGAAGGCATTCAACGTGTCTCCAGAGCCTTTCATCGTCATCTTGATTCTCGAAGACCAACCGAGGCCATACTACAACTCCTCCGACTTTCTTTAGAAGGAAATGACTTCGTTTTTCAAGGAGAGAGATATCTACAAGTATCTGGTGTCGCCATGGGGAAGACATTCGGTGGCTCCTTTGCCAACATTTATCTCGGAGAATGGGAACTGTCTGCTCTCTCCTCATTCCAACTTCAACCAAGTATGTGGGTCCAATTCCAGGATGATGTTTTTGCCATTTGGGATCATGGATTGGAATCTCTTCATACCTTCCTCCATCACCTTAACTCAATCGACAGTCACATTCAAGTTGATCTGCAACATCATCAATCGTCAATCCGCTACTTGGACGTTGAGATTTATCGCTCACCATCAAATCAACTCGCCCATAGGATTGGCTTCAAAGACACTGCCTGCCATCAAGTCTTACCTCTGAGTTCCCATCATCCCAGTCATACACATAAGGGTGTAATTTTTTCTCAAATCCTCAGGTGGGCTACTCGCTCCTCAACACGTGAAGACTTTGATGAAACATGTCACACTGTGTTTCCTGTTTGGCGTTCCCTCGGCGTTACCAGAACGACAATTCGTTCCGCCTGGCGTCGTGTTCTCAAGCTCTCTGACTTCGCCTCATCCTGGACACCAGGCTTCAGGAAATGTGAAGGCCTTCGTTGTGGCGCCTGCCTATATGCTGTAGAATGCAACACTTTTACGGATGCTGTTTCCTTGCGATCTCATGCGATACTATTTAACCTCACTTGTGGTTCTTCGGGTTGCATTTATGTAATAAAATGCACTGAATGTCAAAAATCATACGTTGGTCAGACATCTAATGCTCTTCGACAAAGAATTAGTGAACATCTTCGCGCCATCAGACGTAGGGATCCAGCTTCGCCACTGGTACCGCATTTTTCGGATGTGTGCGATATCTCGTCTCTTTCTTTTTTTGCCATCGATCGCTGTCCCTCTGATCGGAACCGCCTGGTAAAAGAGACCCGTTGGATCAAATCATTAAGCACTCTGCGACCTAACGGCCTCAATCGCTCAATCGCAAATGCCCCACTTACAGTGAATTTGGTTACCCATCATAGCCGTGTACTGCAAGGCTCAATGCTGTTATCAAGTATGCCTGCCAACAGGTGACTGACATTTCTGTTCGCCTGTCATACAAGACAGATAGAAATCTTGTCAGCATTTTACGATGACCTCTCTTTATTATTTTTTACATTTTTTACTGTCTTTACGATCGTATTTTTCATTTACTATTCTCCGCATTTATATCATTTAATCTCTGTCTATTGTCATCTAATTGTTTTGTCATTTCATTCATCCTGTTGGCATTGTCATTATTGCATTCATAGATATCTGTCATGCTGCATCAACAATGTCTCATGTGCTTTGCTTACACGAACCCAGATCGATTGGCAGTCAAGTGTCAATTCAACTACATGTATCACAGACATTATTATGTACACTTTGTCACTTCATAACCACTGACGAAGCCCTTAAACGTGGGGCGAATATATTGGTGCTCTTCCAACTTGATAGTGTTTTCAACTACCGATTTTGTTGGATTTGGGCAGAGCGAGCGACATGCGTCGACCAACCTATGGCCGACGCTATTTATTACCCACTACTACTACTACTACTACTACCTCAAGATTCACTTCTATGTACTACCTATTCTAGTATTCTATGTCTGACTTCGTCTTCTGACATCACCAAGGTCATCGTTTGCCTTAATCACATTGATTCCCGCAACCGATTCATCACCTTATCCACGTCTTTGAAAAGCTTTCTCAGTAGGTGCCACGTCCTGTATCGCAACGCCGTGATTTTTGTGATGCTACCTGGCTTCCCGTCGTCACTGACTAATGAGGCCCGCCGGAACCTGCAAGAGTTTTGCGTCTTCATTCGCACGAATAACCCCTCAAGTTGTATTCCTTTGTCGCCTCCTCATCCTTTTGTTTGTGAAGGAAATTATTGGACATCATCCACGAAAGAAGCAATTTTTTCTAGTTTCACTAGGCATTTAAACTAGATTTTCCGACGCTACCGGCGCATGTTTTAAGCAGTGTCTTTGTTCTATCGTCGAGTGTGACTGTCAGTCCTGACCTACTCACGCTTTTTTCTCGCCCTCCAACCTTCATTGCTTCGCCACGTGTTTGTCAACATACTCAAGTTTTTTCTTACTTGATCGATTTTGTTCGCAAGCTGCAATGGAGCACGTGCAGCATTCGCTTCAATGACCGCCAGACTATATCCAATCGTTTTGGGTTTTGTCGTTCGAATGTTTGGCCTCCGACAAACAGTGTGCCACAATCTGTTCTCGCGATTTCGCAGCGCATTCTATGTGCAGGACGGTCCATCCTTTTTTCCACTCATCCATGCTACTCATCTGACGCAAATCTCAACCTTGGAGAACGTGAGGTGCTTACTTCTCTTGCTCAAGATACTGATGTTGTTGTGAGACCAGCCGACAAAGGTGGCCGATGGGTCATAATGGACTTTCATCGATATTCTGCGGAATGTCTCAGACAACTCAACGACGCCTCATTCTACCGTCCACTGTCTGAATCACCACCTTTGAATACTGAACACCGGGTGAATCAGATCCTTGATCGTTTGCTGAGTGCCTCGTTTATCACCAGGAAAGAGCATCGCTTTCTGCAGTCTCCGTTACATCCCAAGCCTCGACGTTTTAACACACTCCCCAAGATCCATAAAAAGGAATGGATTGATCCTCTCACACCGCCGGGCAGACCTATCATCGCAGACGTTGAAACAGACACGAGCAGAGCTGGTCGTCTGGTGGATTATTTTCTTCAACCACTGGTTTCTTCACTGGACAGCTTCCTTCTTGATTCCCAGCATTTGATTGCAGTACTCCGATCTTGCACTCTTCACTCGGAATCTTTGCTCTGCACGCTGGATGTTAGGTCATTGTATACAAACGTGCCAATCATCGAGGGGTTAGAACGTATCAGAAGAGCATTTGCCAATCATTCAGATCCCCGTAGACCTGATGAAGACATTCTACGTATCCTCTCCATCTGCCTCACATCCAATAATTTTAAGTATGGTGATACTTCATGGCTACAAATATCTGGCGTAGCCATGGGCAAGTGCTTTGGTGGAAGTTTCGCTGGTCTTTACCTTGGAGAATGGGAAGAGCTCGGTCTGTCTCTTTTCCCCTTACGTCCTCGAGTCTGGAAGCGGTTCCAAGACGACATATTTTTTATTTGGGATCATGGCGAGTCTTCTCTCAGTGACTTTCTACAAGTTCTTAACCGTCTTGACAATCACATACGAGTTGACTTGACATTTCACAGTGAGCGTGTCAACTTCCTAGACTTAGAGATTTACCGCTCCGATGATGGAGAGATTGGTCACCGCATAGCCACAAAAAGCACTGATTGTTATGTTATGCTACCTCGTCTCTCTCATCATCCACCTCATGTTCACCGTGGCGTTTTATATTCTCATGTATTGAGGTGGGCAACCAGATGCTCCTCCTATGAAGATTTCGACGAGATTTGTCAGCTTGTGTTTCCCCAATGGCGCGCTCAGGGAGTTACTCGTTCTTTAATTAGGAGGACTGTGTCTCGGGTTTACCGACTGACTGGTCTTCGGCCTCGTTGGACTCCTGGTTTTTCCAGATGCAGTGGCCTCCGTTGTCGAGCGTGTGCGTTCGCTCATGACACAACCATTTTCTATGACAGCTCAAGAACACGTGTGTTTCCTATCCTTTACCGTCTGTCGTGTTCTTCGACTCACTGTGTTTATGTGATCTCCTGTAGGAATTGTTTCAAACTATATGTTGGCCAAACTTGTAGGCCATTACAGATTCGTGTCAGTGAGCATTTACGTGATATAAGGACTTCTGTAGAGACATCTCCTGTCGCTGGCCATTTCTCTGACTCTGCTTGTGGCATTTCAAATTTTTCATTTTTTGCCATTGACAGAACGTTTTCTGAGACGTGTCTGCTTTATAAAGAAGCTAAGTGGATTGGTCGTCTGCGAACATTAATTCCTACTGGTCTGAATCGCAACCGCGGCAAACCGCAGCAATTTCTTAATTTGGTTACGTACAAATCCGATTGTACTGATCGTCTAAATTCTGCAGTGCGCAGCCTCATTTCGCGTGTGCCCTACTTGCCTCAATTACGCCTTTCGTTCAGGACAGATTCGAATCTTGCTTCTGTTCTGCGTTAATGCTACAGCATCCTTTTGATTTTTGTCTGTCTTTATTACTTACCTTGGTTTACCGTCAGTATTGTTCTCCTTTTACTCCATGGTCTATTTTACGCAACTTACCTTGTTTTTGACATGATTCTTGCGTTGTCGCTCGAAATTGTCACATCTCTATCTTGCCAAGTATTTTTAAGCATTTACAGGCTACTGTAAACCGTAAATAGTACCATGCATTATCTCACCAATTTTAACTGCGCTGCCTTATTGAATCTATGTTGTTAAGATAGCATGCATTGTAAAGCTATTGTGTCCGATATCTTTGTCAACATGTATTGATCTTTTAATTTGCGTACGTGATGCATTTAGCAATGAAATTCTACTTCACTTCCTGTGCTGTCATCTTCGTGTCGCCATTGACAAAGTAAATACACGAAATCCGGATCTGGCGCACTCTGATCGTTCTGGTCTTTGCATGGGTGGAGATGGGGGCAGAGTGCGTGGCCCGCGGCGACGTCTGAGTCGACGCTTTACATACGAGAATACTGCAAGCTCTGAACCTGCCTCAAGATTCACTTCTATGTACTACCGGAGCGATTTTCTTGCCACCAACAACGCTTTCTTAGGTCAATATGCATCACGAAACGCCCATCGACATTCAGTTTCCTCGACCTCAAGGTACATTCGACCGTCATCTGTTTTGGGCTCGTTCTTTTCTCCTGTTTGTAATGACGGACGATTGCATGACTCCCTTGGATTCCATAGCGGCTCCAATCAACTGTCAAATTTTCGTCAACATCGCCTTCGTCGTTCTCCAGTAGCATCCAATCATCCTGTGATTCCGTCAAGCGTTTTTCATGTGACTAAAGCTCATTTTACAATTCTCAAGTGCTCCCATCATCTCGAACAGCTCAATCTGTGCATGCCGGCTACACTTACTAGGACACGGCATTATTTAACTTCACTTCTGAAGCCTGCCTTTACATCACCAAGCTTCACCGATGTTTCTCTCAGGGCGGCGGATAAATGGGCGGAGACAGCATTTAAGTTGCTTGTTGAGCACTATCGCTCGACGAGAGCATCGGCTTTAGCAGTAATTTCCTCTACTGTGGTCACTGAAGAGATTTTGGAGGATTCCATTTCTTTATCCTGTCACTGGGCTCGCAAGCAGCTGAAGCGTAAATTGTCTGACATAACTCTGGACTCTGCTATTTCGATGATTCGTGATTCGCAGCTTATTGGTAACCTTGAGCCCTCAGATGTGCAATTTCAATCCACAAGCGCTTATTTCGCATCTAGCTGCAGTGACACCTTTAGTGTTCGTTCTGCTTCAGCTTACGTTTCGGATACTTCTTCTGATGTCGAGTTGGATTCTTCAACGACTGTACTCCAGAGAGCTGCTGTAGAATCTGAAAATTCTGCATCAAATTCTGCTCCATCCGATATCGATCAGCAAACGGTCTCTTCGTCGCGTGAGGACAGCATTCAAAGCACCTCTCTTTCCATTGCTCCGTTGAGTTTCGAAACCTCGACGAACTCTTCGTCCACCAGTATTCATTCTACTCAGAATACGAGAGTGCACAGTATCATATTTGGTGATCGCAATGTCGAATCTTTTTCTTTTCCCGGCTGTCGTGTAATCACTACTAATAATGGACTCATCTCGTCATACCGCAGCTATTCAAACAGGCATCTGACTTCGTCTTCTGACATCACCAAGGTCATCGTTTGCCTTAATCACATTGATTCCCGCAACCGATTCATCACCTTATCCACGTCTTTGAAAAGCTTTCTCAGTAGGTGCCACGTCCTGTATCGCAACGCCGTGATTTTTGTGATGCTACCTGGCTTCCCGTCGTCACTGACTAATGAGGCCCGCCGGAACCTGCAAGAGTTTTGCGTCTTCATTCGCACGAATAACCCCTCAAGTTGTATTCCTTTGTCGCCTCCTCATCCTTTTGTTTGTGAAGGAAATTATTGGACATCATCCACGAAAGAAGCAATTTTTTCTAGTTTCACTAGGCATTTAAACTAGATTTTCCGACGCTACCGGCGCATGTTTTAAGCAGTGTCTTTGTTCTATCGTCGAGTGTGACTGTCAGTCCTGACCTACTCACGCTTTTTTCTCGCCCTCCAACCTTCATTGCTTCGCCACGTGTTTGTCAACATACTCAAGTTTTTTCTTACTTGATCGATTTTGTTCGCAAGCTGCAATGGAGCACGTGCAGCATTCGCTTCAATGACCGCCAGACTATATCCAATCGTTTTGGGTTTTGTCGTTCGAATGTTTGGCCTCCGACAAACAGTGTGCCACAATCTGTTCTCGCGATTTCGCAGCGCATTCTATGTGCAGGACGGTCCATCCTTTTTTCCACTCATCCATGCTACTCATCTGACGCAAATCTCAACCTTGGAGAACGTGAGGTGCTTACTTCTCTTGCTCAAGATACTGATGTTGTTGTGAGACCAGCCGACAAAGGTGGCCGATGGGTCATAATGGACTTTCATCGATATTCTGCGGAATGTCTCAGACAACTCAACGACGCCTCATTCTACCGTCCACTGTCTGAATCACCACCTTTGAATACTGAACACCGGGTGAATCAGATCCTTGATCGTTTGCTGAGTGCCTCGTTTATCACCAGGAAAGAGCATCGCTTTCTGCAGTCTCCGTTACATCCCAAGCCTCGACGTTTTAACACACTCCCCAAGATCCATAAAAAGGAATGGATTGATCCTCTCACACCGCCGGGCAGACCTATCATCGCAGACGTTGAAACAGACACGAGCAGAGCTGGTCGTCTGGTGGATTATTTTCTTCAACCACTGGTTTCTTCACTGGACAGCTTCCTTCTTGATTCCCAGCATTTGATTGCAGTACTCCGATCTTGCACTCTTCACTCGGAATCTTTGCTCTGCACGCTGGATGTTAGGTCATTGTATACAAACGTGCCAATCATCGAGGGGTTAGAACGTATCAGAAGAGCATTTGCCAATCATTCAGATCCCCGTAGACCTGATGAAGACATTCTACGTATCCTCTCCATCTGCCTCACATCCAATAATTTTAAGTATGGTGATACTTCATGGCTACAAATATCTGGCGTAGCCATGGGCAAGTGCTTTGGTGGAAGTTTCGCTGGTCTTTACCTTGGAGAATGGGAAGAGCTCGGTCTGTCTCTTTTCCCCTTACGTCCTCGAGTCTGGAAGCGGTTCCAAGACGACATATTTTTTATTTGGGATCATGGCGAGTCTTCTCTCAGTGACTTTCTACAAGTTCTTAACCGTCTTGACAATCACATACGAGTTGACTTGACATTTCACAGTGAGCGTGTCAACTTCCTAGACTTAGAGATTTACCGCTCCGATGATGGAGAGATTGGTCACCGCATAGCCACAAAAAGCACTGATTGTTATGTTATGCTACCTCGTCTCTCTCATCATCCACCTCATGTTCACCGTGGCGTTTTATATTCTCATGTATTGAGGTGGGCAACCAGATGCTCCTCCTATGAAGATTTCGACGAGATTTGTCAGCTTGTGTTTCCCCAATGGCGCGCTCAGGGAGTTACTCGTTCTTTAATTAGGAGGACTGTGTCTCGGGTTTACCGACTGACTGGTCTTCGGCCTCGTTGGACTCCTGGTTTTTCCAGATGCAGTGGCCTCCGTTGTCGAGCGTGTGCGTTCGCTCATGACACAACCATTTTCTATGACAGCTCAAGAACACGTGTGTTTCCTATCCTTTACCGTCTGTCGTGTTCTTCGACTCACTGTGTTTATGTGATCTCCTGTAGGAATTGTTTCAAACTATATGTTGGCCAAACTTGTAGGCCATTACAGATTCGTGTCAGTGAGCATTTACGTGATATAAGGACTTCTGTAGAGACATCTCCTGTCGCTGGCCATTTCTCTGACTCTGCTTGTGGCATTTCAAATTTTTCATTTTTTGCCATTGACAGAACGTTTTCTGAGACGTGTCTGCTTTATAAAGAAGCTAAGTGGATTGGTCGTCTGCGAACATTAATTCCTACTGGTCTGAATCGCAACCGCGGCAAACCGCAGCAATTTCTTAATTTGGTTACGTACAAATCCGATTGTACTGATCGTCTAAATTCTGCAGTGCGCAGCCTCATTTCGCGTGTGCCCTACTTGCCTCAATTACGCCTTTCGTTCAGGACAGATTCGAATCTTGCTTCTGTTCTGCGTTAATGCTACAGCATCCTTTTGATTTTTGTCTGTCTTTATTACTTACCTTGGTTTACCGTCAGTATTGTTCTCCTTTTACTCCATGGTCTATTTTACGCAACTTACCTTGTTTTTGACATGATTCTTGCGTTGTCGCTCGAAATTGTCACATCTCTATCTTGCCAAGTATTTTTAAGCATTTACAGGCTACTGTAAACCGTAAATAGTACCATGCATTATCTCACCAATTTTAACTGCGCTGCCTTATTGAATCTATGTTGTTAAGATAGCATGCATTGTAAAGCTATTGTGTCCGATATCTTTGTCAACATGTATTGATCTTTTAATTTGCGTACGTGATGCATTTAGCAATGAAATTATACTTCACTTCCTGTGCTGTCATCTTCGTGTCGCCATTGACAAAGTAAATACACGAAATCCGGATCTGGCGCACTCTGATCGTTCTGGTCTTTGCATGGGTGGAGATGGGGGCAGAGTGCGTGGCCCGCGGCGACGTCTGAGTCGACGCTTTACATACGAGAATACTACTACTACTACTATTACTACTACTACTACTACTACTACTACTACTACTACTAATTGTGAAATCATGCACCATCAATATCGCTTACTCAACGGCCTACCTCCTTAGCTTCATAAGAAAACGAAGATGCTATGTGATTCTGTGCGTCCAGCTTTCTCCAATGACTATTTCCGCTCTTCCATGGATAATATCACAAAAGAGTATGAAAAGGCCATAATGGACTGCTTGAAGAAACACTACAAAGCAATCATCGAAGAAGCACTGACTACCATCTCCTCAACAGCTATCCCACAAGAGGTTATGGACAGGTCAGCCAATATTGTCACCAAATGGTCTAGAAGACAACTACAAGCAAAGCTTTCTAACGAAGTGTTAGATGAAGCATTATCCCTCATATTCACCTATCAAAAGATTGGAGAAAATGATACTCTTCCAGCTTTAATTGGGTCAGCAAGTAATTCCAAGTCTCTACATGCATCTCGAAGAGACGGAATTACACAAACAATGTTTTCACCTTTCAGAAAGCAGCCTACATCATGCAGGAGCATTTCCACTTCTACTTCAATCCCTGTAAGTACACAATTTACCGTAAATGCAACAGTTGAGAGAATACCTAACATGGTGGTACCACAAGAGGAAGCTGAGAGTATCACAGTCTTACCAACAGAAGTCACAGAAGCCCCAGCAGCTGAAACTCAAACTCCTGATCAGGATTTAGGAAGTGACTCTAGCAGCAGATTGGTGCAATCAAATTTATATGGTACTGTGGTTCGAGAACCTGCCGGAAAAGCACGCATTGAAGAGGTTTTGAAAGAGATTTCATCATCCAACGAAACGGTGGTATTTAGTGACCGAAGTTGAAAAAGAATTACATCGAAACCGGTCCTCTCACATACAAGATATTTTTCTTCTATTCACGCGTTCTTGCCAGGCGGGAAGGAGTGAGCGGAGCCTGCTGTGGATACTAGTCTACAGCATTTTCACTGACTATACGACATTCCCAGGACCCATCCCAAATGGTCAGAACATACTTTTCGCGCAATTTTAATAGGCGCGGTAACTTAAGTCATGAATCAAGGACACGAGACCCCACGAGACCGTATGTTTATCCACGAACTCAGCTGGAGAATAGGACACGGCAGTTTGCAATCCCTCCTGAGTATTTTGGAGTTACAAGAGACCAGTTCGCAAATGTAAAAGCGATTCACCACCGCAATCAGCTTAACAATGGATTACCAGCATGTCTTAAGAAAAAGGCAGCCATTATCAACAACTCTGTGAATCCTGCTTACAAAAATGATTACTGCATTGCCGAAATGCAAGCGATCACGAGACTGTGGAGCGGCGCAACCTTGGAGGCGTTGAGACGACATTACAATGCCGTCATTGAGGATTCACTTCTTCTGATCGCGGAGACCCCTTTGCCAAAAGCAATATTTGAAACTTCTCTATCAAGCATCACCAGATGGGCGAGAAGGCAGTTAATTGGACGAGGCTCTTTCTCTAATTAGAGCACACCAGCGAGTACAAGAAGTTTCTTCTCCCGCCACGGAGGCTACGGAATGGCGATCTTCAGCAAGGGCGGAGCCCGCTACAGTCCTAAACTTTACTACTCTCAGGGACCAAGGAACCCAGACGACCCGGGTTCCACACCCATCACCCGCACCTCTTACTTCTCCGGAGTCGAATCCTTTTGCAACAGCAGCAAGAACAGCAGCTTCCAGAGCAGCCCGCGCTCTGGCGGCTTTCAGGTCAACCTCTTCGAATGATTCTGCTTCTGGAACAGGAGCTGATTTGTCCTCAGAAGATGCACTTGCCGACCACCCTGCAAATTCCTCCACTGGTGAGATTCCGGCAAGCGCTGAGCAACGGACGGAGGATTCCCCTTCTTCAACGCGAAATGAGCAGCGGCGACATGGAGTTCCCGATTCTTCTGCAGCTTCATTATCTTCAGTAGCTGGCCCCGACAGGTCGGTGAATGTGGACCTCGATGCGAAGGAGCCGAAGCAGCATTCTGGTAGAGTCCTTTCCCAATCTGACCTGTTTGGAACCATTGTGCCGGATAGATCTCAAGGTGCTTCACGAGTCAACAGTGCCTGCAATTCCTTGGATTTTTCCAAATCCGCAGTTATCTTGGGCGATGTGAACATCAAGGATTTCAAGCATGAGGGCACCAGTGTTTTTTCTGATAGGTCAGGGCTACTTACGTTTAGAGTAGACTTTGGTGGCTAATCGGCAACTGATCTAGAGAAACTGACAAGGTGTCGACCTACCAACGCGTGAATAGAAGAAAAATATCTTGTATGTGAGAGGACCGGTTTCGATGTAATTCTTTTTCAACTCTCGTTTTACAATCAAAGGCAGCACATGAAAGAACGTTACATGGCATTAAATATCAGCGTAGATTAGATCTCAGCAGAGATCGAATGTTCTTGTCAGTTCGGTATGAAGCGCGTGTTCTTACATCGGGGGCAAGCTTCTGGCATAGAGATGCGATGCGTTGACTGCAAACACTGTGTGGAATGACAAGATTAAGTGGTCGCTCCGTTCTTTTCGCAATGTTGAGACCAAGTGGTGCCATTGTTCGAAGTCTCTGTATCCACATTGTTTCTTTTGTCTGACGCTTTTGCTTATTGAGACAATGTTCTATAGCAGTGAAGGAAAAGTCAAACAAAGTACAGTCACTGTTAAAATGTTTTGACACTGAAGTCTCAATACGGAAGATAATGTCATTGATATGTTCTGAAATTCGGGCTTGAAGGTTTCTCCCTGTCTGGCCAACGTAATACTTTTCGCACTTTCTGCACATAATTAAATAAATGATACATTTGGTAGAGCAATCTAAACGATGTAAAATAGGAAAAACAATGTTGCCTCTACCCACTGAGTGACTTAGAACTCCAAAAATACATATACAATTAAAATCATTTGTACAAGGGAAAAGCCACTTCGCCAATCATTTAGTGTCACACGGGTAAGTTTACAAATTTTTCTTACAGCATTGCGAGTTTGGCTCCGTGTATAGCCCTGGCGTCGCCAGTGTGGAAAAACGGTCCTTTTTGTTTCAGAAAAATCATGGTAAGTAGAACTACGCGTAAGCCATCTGTACACTTGCCCCGATAAAATACTCTTAAAAACATGGGACGGATGATATGAATCAGGCTGTACAATGTTAAAAGAATCAGTAGGTTTAAAACCCACACGATGAAGAATCCTATCACCTGATATGTACAAATCTAAATCTAAAAACTTAATACTGATATGTGAAAAATTCAAAGTTACAGAGATGGACGGATGAAAATTATTTACAAAATTGGTAAAAGTCAAAAGTTCACTTTCACTGTGGCTCCACACACCGAAGATATCGTCTATGAAACGTAACCACAATAGAGGACGACATGGTAAGTCGGTAAAGTTATTTTCCCACTCGGACAAGAAAATATTTGCGAATGATGAACCGAAGGCACTACCCATCGAAACACCCTGTTTTTGTAAAAATTGTTCGGATCGAAAGGTAAAGTCATTCCTTTGAAGAAGCAGCCGCAAGACAGACAAGATTGTGAGGTCGGGTCGTTTGCTGTCTTCGTACTTCAAAAAGGCCCTGCTGACCGCTTCTATGCCCTCTTCTATCGGAATGTTGGTATACAAGGACTTAATGTCAAGAGTGAATAAAATGATACCAGGCGGAACTCTGAAGTCCTTTAACATAGAGACTACATGCAGGGAGTCACGTACAAAATTGTCCGAGTATTTAACTAAAGGAGCCAAGAAATACTCTACTAAAGAAGCACAATGTCTGGATACACTTCCTATGTCCGATACTATTGGTCGGCCAGGCGGCATGTCCACGCTCGGCCAATCCATCTTGTGCACTTT
This sequence comes from Prostheceraeus crozeri, assembly GCA_907163375.1. Lineage (NCBI taxonomy): Eukaryota > Metazoa > Platyhelminthes > Polycladida > Euryleptidae > Prostheceraeus > Prostheceraeus crozeri. The sequence goes on from CAJQUW010003997.1 coordinate 143,547, forward strand.
TGGTAGGATGTAAAATTGGCGGGGGATAGGATCCTCCGGAGGCGCAAGAGCCTGTACTTCGCGTTTGGATAAGAATTTTGTTTTGTACAAATAGTCCAAAAACTTGATAATTCTCTTACGGGTATAGAAAGTCAAACCACTATCAATAGGTTCGTAGAAATTTGAGTCCGCGAGTTGTCGATACACTTCAGCGTTGTAACTTTCCACAGACGAAATTGCCCATTTTCCACCTTTATCTACAGCGGAAATGATAATAGACTTGTCTTGCGATAATCTGAAAAGTTCATCACGCTCGCAAGGATCTAGATTGTCAGTAGGAAAACATTGTCGGCACTGACTGAGTAGGCGACGTACAGCGTTGTAAATGTTGCAACAAGTACGCTTAACAGAAGAAGGTACACTGTTCTCATGAGGCCTTTTGCCAGATACAATAAAAAAGCGTCTATCATGAGTAGAAAAATTATTACCTAGGATTGCTCTCCATTTATATTTTCGGAGCCAATCTCTAACACCTCTTAAAATAGCGTCATGACAGCATTCAGTAGGTGTCGGTATAAATTTATAGCCTTTACTTAAAAGTTGAACAGTCGAACTACTAATCGAAAACTGGCTATCTAAAATTATCATGTTGTCAACATGCCTAATCCTATTAACATTATTGCTGAGAAAATCCCTAGCATTAGTTATAAAAAAGGTTTTACGCAGTTAAACGCTAACAGTTTTTCGCTATCAGTCCAGATACTACTGGCAGGACAAAACTCGTCAGGTAAGTTTATTACATTGCAGCCAGCGGGACTACGTGAAATGATTAAATGATTCAAGTCATCAATGTTTTTTCTTTCAGTCAAATTACAATTACTGCTGCATTTAGTCAGAAAAACATGTAGTTTAGATAAGGGGAATGCCTTCTTAGCTGAATAAAGGATAGTTCTCAAACAGTTAAAGTTAGTGGTAGGCTGATTCCCCTTATCTAAGAGAGAAAGGCAGATGACAAAAGACTTTACCTTGGAATGCTCAGACTCACTAAAAGAAGAGGCCACCTGCTTGAAGAAAGACAAGCGCCCTGACCTATCAGAAAGAACACTGGTGCCTTCATGCTTGAAATCCTTGATGTTCACATCGCCCAAGATAACTGCGGATTTGGAGAAATCCAAGGAATTGCAGACACTGTTGACTCGTGAAGCACCTTGAGATCTATCCGGCACAATGGTTCCAAACAGGTCAGATTGGGAAAGGACTCTACCAGAATGCTGCGTCGGCTCCTCCGCATCAAGGTCCACATTCACCGACCTGTCGAGGCCAGCTACTGAAGATAATGAAGCTGCAGAAGAATCGGGAACTCCATGTCGCCGCTGCTCATTTCGCGTTGAAGAAGGGGAATCCTCCGTCCGTTGCTCAGCGCTTGCCGGAATCTCACCAGTGGAGGAAGTTGCAGGGTGGTCGGCAAGTGCATCTTCTGAGGACAAATCAGCTCCTGGTCCAGAAGCAGAATCATTCGAAGAGGTTGACCTGAAAGCCGCCAGAGCGCGGGCTGCTCTGGAAGCTGCTGTTCTTGCTGCTGCTGCGAAAGGATTCGACTCCGGAGAAGTAAGAGGTGCGGGTGATGGGTGTGGAACCCGGGTCGTCTGGGTTCCTTGGTCCCTGAGAGTAGTAAAGTTTAGGACTGTAGCGGGCTCCGCCCTTGCTGAAGATCGCCATTCCGTAGCCTCCGTGGCGGGAGAAGAAACTTCTTGTACTCGCTGGTGTGCTCTAATTAGAGAAAGAGCCTCGTCCAATTAACTGCCTTCTCGCCCATCTGGTGATGCTTGATAGAGAAGTTTCAAATATTGCTTTTGGCAAAGGGGTCTCCGCGATCAGAAGAAGTGAATCCTCAATGACGGCATTGTAATGTCGTCTCAACGCCTCCAAGGTTGCGCCGCTCCACAGTCTCGTGATCGCTTGCATTTCGGCAATGAAGTAATCATTTTTGTAAGCAGGATTCACAGAGTTGTTGATAATGGCTGCCTTTTTCTTAAGAGATGCTGGTAATCCATTGTTAAGCTGATTGCGGTGGTGAATCGCTTTTACAATTGCGAACTGGTCTCTTGTAACTCCAAAATACTCAGGAGGGATTACAAGGGCCATTCTGAGATAGAGACCAGTCGATCGCAGAAATGGACGGCTCATCACAGATGGACAAGGACCATTCTGAGACAGAGACCAGGCACTCTAAGAAACAGATGGGCTCCTCTCAGATGGAAAAGGACCCCTCTGAGACAGAGATGAGCTGCTCTGAGAAACAGAAGGGCTCCTCTCAGATGGAGAAGGACCCCTCTGAGACAGATACCAGCCACTAGGAGAAACAGAAGGGCTCTTCTCAGATAGACAAGGGCCATTCTGAGACTGACCAGCCACTCGGAGAAACAGAATGGCTCTTCTCAGATAGACAAGGGCTGCTCATAGACATACCAGCCACTCGGAGAAACAGAAGGTCTTCTCACTGATGGATAGGAAGCCCTCTCAGACAGAGATGAGCTGCTCTGAGAAACAGAAGGGCTCCTCTCAGATAGACAAGGGCTCCTCTGAGACGGACCAGCCACTCGGAGAAACAGAAGGTCCTCCCACTGATGGATAAGAACCTTTGAGACAGAGACCAGCCACTCGGAGAAACAGAAGGGCTCTTCTCAGATAGACAAGGGCCATTCTGAGACTGACCAGGCACTCGGAGAAACAGAATGGCTCTTCTCAGATAGACAAGGGCTCCTCATAGATATACCAGCCACTCGGAGAAACAGAAGGTCTTCTCACTGATGGATAGGAAACCCTCTCAGACAGAGATGAGCTGCTCTGAGAAACAGAAGGGCTCCTCTCAGATGGAAAAGGACCCCTCTGAGACAGAGATGAGCTGCTCTGAGAAACAGAAGGGCTCCTCTCAGATGGAGAAGGACCCCTCTGAGACAGATACCAGCCACTCGGAGAAACAGAAGGTCTTCCCACTGATGGATAGGAACCCCTCTGAGACAGATACCAGCCACTCGGAGAAACAGAAGGTCTTCCCACTGATGGATAGGAACCCCTCTGAGACAGAGACCAGCCACTCAGAGAAACAGAAGGTCTTCCCACTGATGGATAAGAACCCCTCTCAGACAGAGACCAGCCACCCGGAGAAACAGAAGGTTTTCTCACTGATGGATAAGAAACCCTCTGAGACAGAGACGAGCCACTCTGAGAAACAGAAGGGCTCCTCTCAGATGGATAGGAAGCACTCTGAGACAGAGATGAGCTGGTCTGAGAAACAGATGGGCTCCTCTCAGATGGAAAAGGACCCCTCTGAGACAGAGTTTAGCCGCTCTGAGGAACAGAAGGGCTCCTCTCAGATAGACAAGGGCCATTCTGAGACAGATACCAGTCGCTCTGAGAAACAGAAGGGCTCATCACAGATAGCTAAGGACCCCACTGAGACAGAGATGAGCAGCTCTGAGAAACAGAAGGGCTCCTCCCAGATGGAGAAGGACCCCTCTGAGACAGATACCAGCCAATCTGACAAACAGATGGGATCCTCTTACATAGACAAGGGCTCCTCTGAGACAGAGACCAGTCGCTCGGAGAAACAGAATGGCTACACTCAGATAGAAAAGGGCCATTCTGACACGGACCAGGCACTCGGAGAAACAGAAGGGCTCTTCTCAGATAGACAAGGGCTCCTCATAGACATACCAGCCACTCGGAGAAACAGAAGGTCTTCTCACTGATGGATAGGAAACCCTCTCAGACAGAGATGAGCTGCTCTGAGAAACAGAAGGGCTCCTCTCAGATGGATAGGAAGCCCTCTGAGACAGAGATGAGCTGGTCTGAGAAACAGATGGGCTCCTCTCAGATGGAAAAGGACCCCTCTGAGACAGAGTTGAGCCGCTCTGAGGAACAGAAGGGCTCCTCCCAGATGGAGAAGGACCCCTCTGAGACAGATACCAGCCTATCTGACAAACAGATGGGATCCTCTTACATAGACAAGGGCTCCTCTGAGACAGAGACCAGTCGCTCGGAGAAACAGAATGGCTACACTCAGATAGAAAAGGGCCATTCTGACACGGACCAGGCACTCGGAGAAACAGAAGGGCTCTTCTCAGATAGACAAGGGCTCCTCATAGACATACCAGCCACTCGGAGAAACAGAAGGTCTTCTCACTGATGGATAGGAAACCCTCTCAGACAGAGATGAGCTGCTCTGAGAAACAGAAGGGCTCCTCTCAGATAGACAAGGGCTCCTCTGAGACGGACCAGCAACTCGGAGAAACAGAAGGTCCTCCCACTGATGGATAGGAACCCCTCTGAGACAGATACCAGCCACTCGGAGAAACAGAAGGTCTTCCCACTGATGGATAAGAACCCCTCTCAGACAGAGACCAACCACCCGGAGAAACAGAAGGTCTTCTCACTGATGGATAGGAAACCCTCTCAGACAGAGATGAGCTGCTCTGAGAAACAGAAGGGCTCCTCTCAGATAGACAAGGGCTCCTCTGAGACGGACCAGCAACTCGGAGAAACAGAAGGTCCTCCCACTGATAGATAAGAACCCCTGAGACAGAGACCAGCCACTCGGAGAAACAGAAGGGCTCTTCTCAGATAGACAAGGGCTCCTCATAGACATACCAGCCACTCGGAGAAACAGAAGGCCTTCTCACTGATGGATAGGAAACCCTCTCAGACAGAGATGAGCTGCTCTGAGAAACAGATGGGCTCCTCTCAGATGGAAAAGGACCCCTTTGAGACAGAGATGAGCTGCTCTGAGAAACAGAAGGGCTCCTCTCAACTTGATAAGAACCCCTGAGACAGAGATGAGCTGGTCTGAGAAACAGATGGGATCCTCTCAGATGGAAAAGGACCCCTCTCAGACAGAGATGAGCTGATCTGAGAAACAGAAGGGCTCCTCTCAGATGGAGGAGGACCCCTCTGAGACAGATACCAGCCACTCGGAGAAACAGAAGGTCTTCCCACTGATGGATAGGAACCCCTCTGAGACAGATACCAGCCACTCGGAGAAACAGAAGGTCTTCCCACTGATGGATAAGAACCCCTCTCAGACAGAGACCAACCACCCGGAGAAACAGAAGGTCTTCTCACTGATGGATAAGAAACCCTCTGAGACAGAGACGAGCCACTCTGAGAAACAGAAGGGCTCCTCTCAGATGGATAGGAAGCCCTCTGAGACAGAGATGAGCTGGTCTGAGAAACAGATGGGCTCCTCTCAGATGGAAAAGGACCCCTCTGAGACAGAGACCAGCCAATCTGAGAATCTGAAGGGCCACACTTAGACTGAAAAGGGCTCCTCTGAGACAGAGACCAGTCGCTCGGAGAAACAGAATGGCTACACTCAGATAGAAAAGGGCCATTCTGACACGGACCAGGCACTCGGAGAAACAGAAGGGCTCTTCTCAGATAGACAAGGGCTCCTCATAGACATACCAGCCACTCGGAGAAACAGAAGGTCTTCTCACTGATGGATAGGAAGCCCTCTCAGACAGAGATGAGCTGCTCTGAGAAACAGAAGGGCTCCTCTCAGATAGACAAGGGCTCCTCTGAGACGGACCAGCAACTCGGAGAAACAGAAGGTCCTCCCACTGATGGATAGGAACCCCTCTGAGACAGATACCAGCCACTCGGAGAAACAGAAGGTCTTCCCACTGATGGATAAGAACCCCTCTCAGACAGAGACCAACCACCCGGAGAAACAGAAGGTCTTCTCACTGATGGATAGGAAACCCTCTCAGACAGAGATGAGCTGCTCTGAGAAACAGAAGGGCTCCTCTCAGATAGACAAGGGCTCCTCTGAGACGGACCAGCAACTCGGAGAAACAGAAGGTCCTCCCACTGATAGATAAGAACCCCTGAGACAGAGACCAGCCACTCGGAGAAACAGAAGGGCTCTTCTCAGATAGACAAGGGCTCCTCATAGACATACCAGCCACTCGGAGAAACAGAAGGCCTTCTCACTGATGGATAGGAAACCCTCTCAGACAGAGATGAGCTGCTCTGAGAAACAGATGGGCTCCTCTCAGATGGAAAAGGACCCCTTTGAGACAGAGATGAGCTGCTCTGAGAAACAAAAGGGCTACTCTCAACTTGATAAGAACCCCTGAGACAGAGATGAGCTGGTCTGAGAAACAGATGGGATCCTCTCAGATGGAAAAGGACCCCTCTCAGACAGAGATGAGCTGATCTGAGAAACAGAAGGGCTCCTCTCAGATGGAGAAGGACCCCTCTGAGACAGATACCAGCCACTCGGAGAAACAGAAGGTCTTCCCACTGATGGATAGGAACCCCTCTGAGACAGATACCAGCCACTCGGAGAAACAGAAGGTCTTCCCACTGATGGATAAGAACCCCTCTCAGACAGAGACCAACCACCCGGAGAAACAGAAGGTCTTCTCACTGATGGATAAGAAACCCTCTGAGACAGAGACGAGCCACTCTGAGAAACAGAAGGGCTCCTCTAAGATGGATAGGAAGCCCTCTGAGACAGAGATGAGCTGGTCTGAGAAACAGATGGGCTCCTCTCAGATGGAAAAGGACCCCTCTGAGACAGAGACCAGCCAATCTGAGAATCTGAAGGGCCACACTTAGACTGAAAAGGGCTCCTCTGAGACAGAGACCAGTCGCTCGGAGAAACAGAATGGCTACACTCAGATAGAAAAGGGCCATTCTGACTAGGACCAGGCACTTGGAGAAACAGAAGGGCTCTTCTCAGATAGACAAGGGCTCCTCATAGACATACCAGCCACTCGGAGAAACAGAAGGTCTTCTCACTGATGGATAGGAAACCCTCTCAGACAGAGATGAGCTGCTCTGAGAAACAGAAGGGCTCCTCTCAAATGGATAGGAACCCCTCTGAGACAGAGATGAGCTGGTCTGAGAAACAGATGGGCTCCTCTCAGATGGAAAAGGACCCCTCTGAGACAGAGACCAGCCAATCTGAGAATCTGAAGGGCCACACTTAGACTGAAAAGGGCCCTTCTGAGACAGATACCAGTCGCTCTGAGAAACAGATGGGCTCATCACAGATGGACAAGGGCCCCTTTTAGACAGAGATGAGCCGCTCTGAGAAACAGATGTGCTCCTCTCAGATAGACAAGGGCCATTCTGAGATACAGAGACCAGTCGCTCTGAGAAACAGATGGGCTCATCACAAATGGACAAAAGCTCCTCTGAGACAGAGATGAGCCGCTCTGAGAAACAGATGGGCTCCTCTCAGATAGACAAGGGCGATTCTGAGATACAGAGACCAGTCGCTCTGAGAAACAGATGGGCTCATCACAGATGGACAAGGGCCCCTTTGAGACAGAGATGAACCGCTCTGAGAAACAGAAGGGCTCCTCTCAGATGAACAAGGGCTCCTATGAGACAGAGATGAGCCGCTCTGAGAAACAGAGGGGCTCCTCTAAGATAGACAAGGGCCATTCTTTCTGTGACAGAGACCAGCCGCTCGGAGAAACAGATGGGCTCCGCTCAGATGGAGAAGGACCCCTCTCAGACATAGATGAGCTGCTCTGAGAAACAGAAGGGCTCCTCTCAGATGGAGAAGGACACCTCTGAAACAGATACCAGCCACTCGGAGAAACAGAAGGTCTTCCCACTGATGGATAGGAACCCCTCTGAGACAGATACCAGCCACTCGGAGAAACAGAAGGTCTTCCCACTGATGGATAAGAACCCCTCTCAGACAGAGACCAACCACCCGGAGAAACAGAAGGTCTTCTCACTGATGGATAAGAAACCCTCTGAGACAGAGACGAGCCACTCTGAGAAACAGAAGGGCTCCTCTCAGATGGATAGGAAGCCCTCTGAGACAGAGATGAGCTGGTCTGAGAAACAGATGGGCTCCTCTCAGATGGAGAAGGACCCCTCTGAGACAGAGTTGAGCCGCTCTGAGGAACATAAGGGCTCCTCTCAGATAGACAAGGGCCATTCTGAGACAGATACCAGTCGCTCTGAGAAACAGAAGGGCTCATCACAGATAGCTAAGGACCCCCACTGAGACAGAGATGAGCAGCTCTGAGAAACAGAAGGGCTTCTCTCAGATGGAAAAGGACCCCTCTGAGACAGATACCAGCCAATCTGACAAAAAGATGGGATCCTCTTACATAGACAAGGGCTCCTCTGAGACAGAGACCAGTCGCTCGGAGAAACAGAATGGCTACACTCAGATAGAAAAGGGCCATTCTGACACGGACCAGGCACTCGGAGAAACAGAAGGGCTCTTCTCAGATAGACAAGGGCTCCTCATAGACATACCAGCCACTCGGAGAAACAGAAGGTCTTCTCACTGATGGATAGGAAACCCTCTCAGACAGAGATGAGCTGCTCTGAGAAACAGAAGGGCTCCTCTCAAATGGATAGGAACCCCTCTCAGACAGAGATGAGCTGGTCTGAGAAACAGATGGGCTCCTCTCAGATGGAAAAGGACCCCTCTGAGACAGAGACCAGCCAATCTGAGAAACAGATTGGCTCATCACAGATGGACAAGGGCCCCTTTTAGACAGAGATGAGCCGCTCTGAGAAACAGATGGTCTCATCACAGATGGACAAGGGCTCCTCTGAGACAGAGATGAGCCGCTCTGAGAAACAGATGTGCTCCTCTCAGATAGACAAGGGCCATTCTGAGATACAGAGACCAGTCGCTCTGAGAAACAGATGGGCTCATCACAGATGGACAAGGGCTCCTATGAGACAGAGATGAGCCGCTCTGAGAAACAGAGGGGCTCCTCTAAGATAGACAAGGTCCATTTTTTCTGTGACAGAGACCAGCCGCTCGGAGAAACAGAAGGCCTCCTCTAAGATGGACAAGGGCTCCTCTGAGACAGAGATGAGCAGCTCTGAGAAACAGAAGGGCTACTCTAAGATAAACAAGGGCCATTCTTTCTGAGACAGATACCAGCCGCTCTGAGAAACAGAAGGTATCCTCTCAGATGTACAAGGGCTCCTCTGAGACAGATATGAGCCGCTCTGAGAAACAGAAGGGCTCCTCTAAGATTGACAAGGGCCATTCTTTCTGAGACAGAGACCAGTCACTCTGAGAAACAGATGGGCTCATCACAGATGGACAAGGGTCCCTATGAGACAGAGACCAGACACTCTGAGAAACAGAAGGGCTCCTCTCAGATAGACAAAGGTCCCTATGAGACAGAGACCAGCCTGTCTGAGAAACAGAAGGCCTTCTCACTGATGGCTAAGGACCCCTCTGAGACAGAGGCCAGACAGTCTGAGAAACAGAAGGTCTCCTCTCAGATAGACAAAGGCTCCTCTGAGACAGAGATGAGCCGCTCTGAGAAACAGAAGGGCTCCCCTCACATTGACAAAGACCCCTCTCAGACATAAGCCAGACACTCGGAGAAACAGAAGGGCTCCTCTCAGATAGACAAGGCCTCCTCTGATACAGACTAGCCACTCCGAGAAACAGAAGGGCTCCTCTCAGATGTACAAGGGCTCCTATGAGACAGAGATGAGCCGCTCTGAGAAACAGAGGGGCTCCTCTAAGATAGACAAGGGCCATTCTTTCTGTGACAGAGACCAGCCGCTCGGAGAAACAGAAGGTCTCCTCTCCTGATGTACAAGGGCTCCTCTGAGACAGATATGAGCCGCTCTGAGAAACAGAAGGTCTCCTCTCAGATGTACAAGGGCTCCTCTGAGACAGATATGAGCCGCTCTGAGAAACAGAAGGGCTCCTCTAAGATAGACAAGGGCCATTCTTTCTGAGACAGAGACCAGTCACTCTGAGAAACAGATGGGCTCATCACAGATTGACAAAGGTCCCTATGAGACAGACACCAGACGCTCTGAGAAACAGAAGGGCTCCTCTCAGATAGACAAAGGTCCCTATGAGACAGAGACCAGTCTCTCTGAGAAACAGAAGGTCTCCTCTCAGATAGACAAGGGCTCCTTCGAGACAGAGATGAGCCGCTCTGAGAAACAGAAGGGCTCCCCTCACATGGACAAAGACCCCTCTCAGACAGAAGCCAGACACTCGGAGAAACAGAAGGGCTCCTCTCAGATAGACAAAGGTCCCTATGAGACAGAGACCAACCGCTCTGAGAGGCAGAAGGGCTCCTCTCAGATAGACAAGGCCTCCTCTGATACAGACTAGCCACTCTGAGAAGCAGAAGGGCTCTTCTCAGATAGACAAGACCTCCTCTGATACAGACTAGCCACTCTGAGAAACAGAAGGTCTCCTCTCAGATGTACAAGGGCTCCTCTGAGACAGATATGAGCCGCTCTGAGAAACAGAAGGGCTCCTCTAAGATAGAAAAGGGCCATTCTTTCTGAGACAGAGACCAGTCACTCTGAGAAACAGATGGGCTCATCACAGATGGACAAGGACCCCTCTCAGACAGAGGCCAGAGACCCGTAGAAACAGAAGGGGTCCTCTCAGATGGACAAAGCTCCCTATGAGGCAGAGACCAGACACTCTGAGAAATATAAGGGCTCCTCTCAGATAGACAAGGGCCATTCTGAGACAGAGACCAGTTGCTCTTAGAAACAGAAGGGCTCATCACAGTTGGCTAAGGACCCCTCTGAGACAGAGATGAGCAGCTATGAGAAACAGGAGGGCTCCTCTCAGATGGACACGGACCCCTCTGAGACAGATACCAGCCACTAGGAGAAACAGAAGGGCTCCTCTCAGATAGACAAAGGTCCCTATGAGACAGAGACCAGCCTGTCTGGGAAACAGAAGGCCTTCTCACTGATGGCTAAGGACCCCTCTGAGACAGAGGCCAGACAGTCTGAGAAACAGAAGGGCTCTTCTCAGATAGACAAGGGCCATTCTTTCTGAGACAGAGACCAGCCAATCTGACAAACAGAAGGGCTCCATTCAGATGGATAGGGACCCCTCTCAGACGGAGGTGAGCTGCTCTGACAAACAGATGGGCTCATCACAGATGGACAAGGGCCCCTTTTAGACAGAGATGAACCGCTCTGAGAAACAGATGGTCTCCTCTCAGATGTACAAGGGCTCCTATGAGACAGAGATGAGCCGCTCTGAGAAACAGAGGGGCTCCTCTAAGATAGACAAGGGCCATTCTTTCTGAGACAGAGACCAGCCGCTCGGAGAAACAGAAGGTCTCCTCTCAGATGGACGAGGGCTCCTCTGAGACAGAGATGAGCAGCTCTGAGAAACAGATGGGCTCCTCTAAGATAGACAAGGGCCATTCTTTCTGAGACAGATACCAGCCGCTCTGAGAAACAGAAGGTCTCCTCTCAGATGTACAAGGGCTCCTCTGAGACAGATATGAGCCGCTCTGAGAAACAGAAGGGCTCCTCTAAGATAGACAAGGGCCATTCTTTCTGAGACAGAGACCAGTCACTCTGAGAAACAGATGGGCTCATCACAGATTGACAAAGGTCCCTATGAGACAGACACCAGACGCTCTGAGAAACAGAAGGGCTCCTCTCAGATGGACAAAGGTCCCTATGAGACAGAGACCAGTCTCTCTGAGAAACAGAAGGTCTCCTCTCAGATAGACAAGGGCTCCTCCGAGACAGAGATGAGCCGCTCTGAGAAACAGAAGGGCTCCCCTCACATGGACAAAGACCCCTCTCAGACAGAAGCCAGACACTCGGAGAAACAGAAGGGCTCCTCTCAGATAGACAAAGGTCCCTATGAGACAGAGACCAACCGCTCTGAGAGGCAGAAGGGCTCCTCTCAGATCGACAAGGCCTCCTCTGATACAGACTAGCCACTCTGAGAAGCAGAAGGGCTCTTCTCAGATAGACAAGGCCTCCTCTGATACAGACTAGCCACTCTGAGAAACAGAAGGTCTCCTCTCAGATGTACAAGGGCTCCTCTGAGACAGATATGAGCCGCTCTGAGAAACAGAAGGGCTCCTCTAAGATAGACAAGGGCCATTTTTTCTGAGACAGAGACCAGTCACTCTGAGAAACAGATGGGCTCATCACAGATGGACAAGGACCCCTCTCAGACAGAGGCCAGAGACCCGTAGAAACAGAAGGGCTCCTCTCAGATGGACAAAGCTCCATATGAGGCAGAGACCAGACACTCTGAGAAATATAAGGGCTCCTCTCAGATAGACAAGGGCCATTCTGAGACAGAGACCAGTTGCTCTTAGAAACAGAAGGGCTCCTCTCAGATAGACAAGGGCTCCTCTGAGACAGAGATGAGCAACTATGAGAAACAGGAAGGCTCCTCTCAGATGGACAAGGAGCCCTCTGAGACAGATACCAGCCACTAGGAGAAACAGAAGGGCTCCTCTCAGATAGACAAAGGTCCCTATGAGACAGAGACCAGCTTGTCTGAGAAACAGAAGGCCTTCTCACTGATGGCTAAGGACCCCTCTGAGACAGAGGCCAGACAGTCTGAGAAACAGAAGGGCTCCTCTCAGATAGACAAGGGCCATTCTTTCTGAGACAGAGACCAGCCAATCTGACAAACAGAAGGGCTCATCACAGATGGCAAGGACCCCTCTGAGACAGAGACCAACCACTCTGAGAAACAGAAGGGCTCCATTCAGATGGATAGGGACCCCTCTCAGACGGAGATGAGCTGCTCTGAGAAACAGAAGGGCTCCTCTCAGATAGACAGGGGCCATTCTGAGATACAGAGACCAGTCGCTCTGAGAAACAGATGGGCTCATCACAGATGGACAAGGGCCCCTTTTAGACAGAGATGAACCGCTCTGAGAAACAGAAGGTCTCCTCTCAGATGTACAAGGGCTCCTATGAGACAGAGATGAGCCGCTCTGAGAAACAGAGGGGCTCCTCTAAGATAGACAAGGGCCATTCTTTCTGAGACAGAGACCAGCCGCTCGGAGAAACAGAAGGTCTCCTCTCAGATGGACAAGGGCTCCTCTGAGACAGAGATGAGCAGCTCTGAGAAACAGATGGGCTCCTCTAAGATAGACAAGGGCCATTCTTTCTGAGACAGATACCAGCCGCTCTGAGAAACAGAAGGTCTCCTCTCAGATGTACAAGGGCTCCTCTGAGACAGATATGAGCCGCTCTGAGAAACAGAAGGGCTCCTCTAAGATAGACAAGGGCCATTCTTTCTGAGACAGAGACCAGTCACTCTGAGAAACAGATGGGCTCATCACAGATTGACAAAGGTCCCTATGAGACAGACACCAGACGCTCTGAGAAACAGAAGGGCTCCTCTCAGATAGACAAAGGTCCCTATGAGACAGAGACCAGTCACTCTGAGAAACAGATGGGCTCATCACAGATGGACAAGGACCCCTCTCAGACAGAGGCCAGAGACCCGTAGAAACAGAAGGGCTCCTCTCAGATGGACAAAGCTCCCTATGAGGCAGAGACCAGACACTCTGAGAAATATAAGGGCTCCTCTCAGATAGACAAGGGCCATTCTGAGACAGAGACCAGTTGCTCTTAGAAACAGAAGGGCTCCTCTCAGATAGACAAGGGCTCCTCTGAGACAGAGATGAGCAACTATGAGAAACAGGAAGGCTCCTCTCAGATGGACAAGGAGCCCTCTGAGACAGATACCAGCCACTAGGAGAAACAGAAGGGCTCCTCTCAGATAGACAAAGGTCCCTATGAGACAGAGACCAGCCTGTCTGAGAAACAGAAGGCCTTCTCACTGATGGCTAAGGACCCTCTGAGACAGAGGCCAGACAGTCTGAGAAACAGAAGGGCTCCTCTCAGATAGACAAGGGCCATTCTTTCTGAGACAGAGACCAGCCAATCTGACAAACAGAAGGGCTCATCACAGATGGCAAGGACCCTCTGAGACAGAGACCAACCACTCTGAGACACAGTAGGGCTCCACTCAGATGGATAGGGACCCCTCTCAGACGGAGATGAGCTGCTCTGAGAAACAGAAGGGCTCCTCTCAGATAGACAGGGGCCATTCTGAGATACAGAGACCAGTCGCTCTGAGAAACAGATGGGCTCATCACAGATGGCAAGGACCCCTCTGAGACAGAGACCAACCACTCTGAGAAACAGAAGGGCTCCACTCAGATGGATAGGGACCCCTCTCAGACGGAGATGAGCTGCTCTGAGAAACAGAAGGGCTCCTCTCAGATAGACAGGGGCCATTCTGAGATACAGAGACCAGTCGCTCTGAGAAACAGATGGGCTCCTCTCAGATAGACAAGGGCCATTCTTTCTGAGACAGAGACCAGCCAATCTGACAAACAGAAGGGCTCATCACAGATGGCAAGGACCCCTCTGAGACAGAGGCCAGACAGTCTGAGAAACAGAAGGGCTCCTCTCAGATAGACAAGGGCCATTCTTTCTGAGACAGGGACCAGCCAATCTGACAAACAGAAGGGCTCATCACAGATGGCAAGGACCCCTCTGAGACAGAGACCAACCACTCTGAGAAACAGAAGGGCTCCACTCAGATGGATAGGGACCCCTCTCAGACGGAGATGAGCTGCTCTGAGAAACAGAAGGGCTCCTCTCAGATCAACTCAATCACCATTGTCTGCATCAAGCATTCCAACTTGCCCTCCCGCTCCGAAAAAGATAAAGGTGGAGAAGGAGAGAAATCTGGATGACATTCCAAAGTTGGAATTACCATCTCTCACAGAACAAGAACTGGAGATGATCTATGTGCGGTGGAAATACCTAATGTATAATTAGGAGGATGACATCAGCCTTCTCCATGACATACGGAGATGATACAGCCCATCGTCTCAACCCAGAAACGAAGTGGAATGGAAGTACGTCTTTGGTGTGCCGGCTGCAGCGGAGGAAAGACTGCGACAACTGAAATGTGACTGTGAACCGCTGTGGGACAATATCAGCAGTGAAGAACTTTTAAACTATTTTTAATTTTCCAATAAATGTTTTATTTGCTATATCTGTCTGTTTTCACTTATTTCTGGGTAATGTAGTCATCAACATCATAGTGAAAATCTAATCATTTGACAGCTCAGTATAAATCATAGCAGCTGATGCTAGACACTATCATTTTTCCTAAATACTACCTCAATCACTGAGGGTAAATATCAAAAAGTAGTGACATGTGGTTCTTTAGATTTATTTAATATCAAAGCATACTTGATCGTTTGGGAGCATCTTACACTCTTCTCTCACGAGTTGTTTTCGGTGTCCACTCTTCGTCTGTCCAGATATTTCTTACAGTTTTGTTACCACTCTCCTGACTACTCATGCCTTCATTGCACTCATTGACGATCAGAAAAAATTGTGATTTTAGCTGAGATTGACATATCTTGCAATCTTCTGACTTTTGCAGTCTTTATCTAAATTAGAGTGATTCTGATTGGCTTTTGAGGAAAGTATTGTTGAATATCCTATATAAATCAGAAGATTGCAGCACTTCTCATTCACATTATACGATCGAACAGGCTAGTATGGCAAATTCTTCTGAAGCCTTGAATATTTTCTACAAAATTTTCGAAGTTGTTCATGAATGGGACGAGGATGTGGGCAGTGACAATAAACCCAAAATCGCCAATATCGAGGAGAAGAGTGGTAACAAAAGTGACATCACCCAAGTTGTATGGAGTGAGGGCGACTTCACACCAAAGACGACGCGACTCAAAAGAATGCCGGATGCTCCAAAGCGAGTGGTATATTACAAGATTTGTAATGACTTGAAACCAATCCCACTGAACTTTGATAAATAAATCTAAAGAACTACATGTCTTTGTTTTGCAATGTATTGATCTAGAAATAGAAATGAAGGGAAGAATTTAGATATGGGGTTAATTGTATACATCGCTGTGAATATCATCACATTTATTATCGGTCTACTTTTCTATCAAAAGAGACCGTATTATTAGTAAAGAGAGAAGATGTATATGTTCTCGTGTGGCGCCAGAGTGCCCTCCCATTTCATCACTTAATTATTTAGCTTCAATGATAGAGGCAGTTCTTAAAAGAACTCATGGCTCATTTTCAGATAACGTTCGCAATGGAGAATTTAAAAAGTAACCTGTGGCAGATAGCTAGGACTCAACCGATTGGCGTTCAAAGTGCTATGTTGAGAACTGTGTCAAATGCCCAACATGAGTTGCCCCAGAGGTTTCGGTCTAAAACATGACACAATCCCTTGTCAGACTTATCACTACGATATCATCCGCTGTCTCAAGAGAGATCGCCCACCAACAGGAACAATTATACCGAAATCCTCCTTAACATGCAACGCTTAAGTTGACTGATAGCAGATACAACTTTGTGATTTTATTTGTATGATAGATTCAGTCAGACCGAAGTCTGTCCAGGGCAAACCACGTGGAGGTACTATCATATTTTCCCCCATGGTGGTCTTTAAAAAGACCGTTGGTTCGTTCTCGAGAAATTAATAGACTTAGATTTGGCCGATTCCGCTGAGAGAGACTTGCAATCTCTCTATGTCAGCGGCATCAACCTCCTCTACTATAAACTGACTGTTAGAGGGCGGTCCCCACTCTGTTGAATTGGCATCATCGTCAGTTGTTGATGAGCCAATTCGAGCAAGGTTGTTATAGATTCGCTCTTGCTCCTCCATCTCTAGAAACTCAATAAATAAATTTCTCGGTCTAAGCCGGGGCTTGTCAGGAGAGCTGACTGTCGTCTTAGGTTTTTTCATGATGGAGTATAGAATAAAAATGAAAGAGAGGCAATGGTTTATATACCCCTCTGATACAAAGACACGACTCAGTCCTTCTAATTATGTGATAGATTCAGTCAGACCGAAGTCTTTCCAGAGCAAACCACGAGGAGGTACTATCACTCTTGCTCCGTGTGGCCCTTAAAAGAGCCGTTTGGGGCGTTCTCGGGATAAAAAGATCCTACGACTGATGTAAAAACTCTGAAAGCGTCACACACATTATTTTCGAAGAGAGGAAGATGGACTTTATACACTCTTCTTTTTCTGCACTTCATACGCTCATGCAATCGCTCCATTTCAGCCACCAACCTCTTGTTCCCACCCTTCACTTCCTCTGTTTCCGTCACCACGCTTCGCATCCGATCTATCTCATCATCCTTCCTCAACAAATTCGCCTGCAGACTACTCACCAAACTTGCTTTCTTTACCAGCTCACTCCTTTCCGCCATCCACGCTTTCTCCTTCTGCCTCATACTTTCCAACTCTTCTCTCGTCACCTTATACCCTTCAACCTTCGCAGTCAACTTCTCATTCCCCATCACTAGTACTTTATTCTTCTCCTCAACCGCCCTCAATCGATCCTTCATCCCTACATATTCATCCCCAGCGATGATGCCGCCAACGGCTTACCCACTTCCTTTCCCTCATCCTTCCCCTTCTCATCCTTCTGTTCTCAAACATTTCCTCCAACACGTCATCCAAATCAACATCAACATCAGGCTTCTTGATGTCCCCTCTCAACTCCACTTCTTCCTCACTCAAACCCTCATCAGTCGCCTTGGTTATACCTTTCTTCCCAACCGCACCCTCAATCGTCGCCACTGCTTCTCTCACCTCTTCCATATCCATCAAAACTCCCTCAAACCACGACTTAAACCCCTGCATACTAATACTGCCACTAGGGCACTGGCTATGGTTCCTAATGAACTCCACATCACTCACCTTCTCACATACTACCTTATGATGTACACACGCCCTCAACAACACTTTCCTCACATGCTCGCCCACCGTCCACTCTTTAATGTGTTTCTTCAACTCGCTGCCTCTGGCAATACGGCCGCAGCTACAGTCGCGGCCACTGGATTAGCATCACTTGATAAAACTAAGTTTTACAGATGTCCATGTATATTAAACGAATTACTGAGCAAAAATCTATGTAATAGACATCAGTGTTCATTATACCAATGCATTCTGAGTAAAACTGAATCATGATCATTGAAAACAAAAAATCTTAGGAACAAATAAGAATGAGAAAGTCTCCAATATCTGGTTGGGCCACCTATGGCATCGAGCACAGCACGGATCCTATCAGGCATAGACTCAACTAATCTCTTGCTACAATCTTCAGTTACTTGTTGACACCAAACTTGTTTGATTTTCTCGACCAAGTCATCATAACTGGTTGGCCTGAGATCACTGACTTTCCTTTTAACGAGCACCCAGCAGTGCTCGATAGGGTTGAGATCAGGTCTCTGGATTGGCATTACCTGATGCTATTAATAGATATCATTCATTCAACGACTTCACTAGTCACAAGAGTATACGCAATGGTGACTGATGACTGGAAACTTGACTGCAAGTTCAACCAATGAGAATGAAGCCAAAATAGGAAGCGCGCAGTATCTTTTGTCGCCTATTTCACACGCAACCTGATTTTAATTGTTAGTACAGTATAAAGCTAATCAGAATGGGCAGGAATAAAGACGTTTCTCCGACCAAAGTTGCACAATTTGTCGCTCTACGTGATTCAGGAATGTCACAACGTGAAATTGCTCAGCAATGTGGTGTATGTCAATCGGTTTTTCAAGGCTGTCTTGCTCGTTACACTGAAACTGGTTCTTACAAAGCTCGAAAGCGTCCATCAAGAGCACGTGCGACAAGTGAGAGAACTGATAATCTCATCAAGCGTCTTGTGAAATGCAAATCGACCATTTCTTCAACTGAAATTCGGGCTTATTTGCCAGTGACAGTTAGTGTACGCACACTTCAGCGGAGATTGAGTACAGAAATGGGCCTTAAATCTTACAAATCGGCACCAAAACCGTTGCTATCCAAGAAGAACGTGAAGGACCGATTGTCATTCTGTCAACGTTACAAGGATCTGACTCCGGAAGATTGGCACAACGTGTTATTCTCCGATGAGACGACGATAAGACAATTTTACAGTTATCACCGAACTGTTCGTCGACCATCCGGCCAGCGATACAACCCCCGCTACACGTCCTCAACCGTTTAACATCCTACACAAGCAATGATTTAGGGATCAATCGCTGCGACTGGGCGTTGCGGTCTGTGGTTTTTACCTCCTGGAAAGACGATCAATGCAAGTGTGTATTTGTTTATTCTGAAAGAAAAACTACAAACCTTCATGACAATTCGAAACTGTTCGGTGTTTCAGCACGATGGAGATCCCTGCCACACGGCACGTCTTATCAAAGAATGGTTGGTTGGGCAGCACATTGAGGTGTTGGGGCCCTGGCCAGGGAGCTCACCTGATCTCAACCCTATCGAGCACTGCTGGGTGCTCGTTAAAAGGAAAGTCAGTGATCTCAGGCCAACCAGTTATGATGACTTGGTCGAGAAAATCAAACAAGTTTGGTGTCAACAAGTAACTGAAGATTGTAGCAAGAGATTAGTTGAGTCTATGCCTGATAGGATCCGTGCTGTGCTCGATGCCATAGGTGGCCCAACCAGATATTGGAGACTTTCTCATTCTTATTTGTTCCTAAGATTTTTTGTTTTCAATGATCATGATTCAGTTTTACTCAGAATGCATTGGTATAATGAACACTGATGTCTATTACATAGATTTTTGCTCAGTAATTCGTTTAATATACATGGACATCTGTAAAACTTAGTTTTATCAAGTGATGCTAATCCAGTGGCCGCGACTGTACACTTGCCGATGAGCATTCGTGCATTGATCATCCTAGTCATAGTGACGATTCTGTAAAGATACAGTAAAAATTTGACAGCAAGTGTTTATAGGATACTACGTGCTGATATGCATTGAAAGACTAAGTCCGAAAACACTTGATAGCAGTCGTATAGGCGTTAGGCTCTTGAATCCGTTACAGGCATTACTCAGAGGGGATCTTATCCCAGCTCCAAGGCTTCGACCCACAAATCCAACCTCGGACGGACAGAGCGTGCATCATGTCACTGTGTTGGTATCCGGGCCCCGATTTTGACATGAAACCGGTGGAGTTATTTACAAGAGGGAACGTCCCAAGTCGCAGAGACCCATAAACGACTGCTTTTTATTCAAAAACTTTAATCATCATCATTAAATACGAATTTAAATTTTTCAGTATTTTAGTACTACTAATAAAACGTTTATAAGTAGTCTGTGTAGATGATTCTTTGTTTTAGCTTTTGCAAAGGTTAAATGTATACATGTATTCTGTAAAGTAAATGAAATTCTAATGTTTGGTGAATATGTGTATGTAATATGCTTAATGTAGTTTCATTGCGATAACGTATTCATTGGCAAGATACTGTCACCAAGCCGCTTTCTTTTCATGTATACGAGCGGGCGATTCGATGAGCAAGGGCGATGGAGAAGATCAAAGAAGCAGAACAAGCTAGGAAAGAAGACGGTGGTGTTTCATGAGAGGGCTCTCACGGGAGCTTTTCGCGCGGAAGTCCCGACCCCCTGTTTCCCGAAAAGAGTGGGTTTTGAGGGTGGTCGCCCCAGTCGGCAGTTGTCCCACCGTGTGTGACATTTAGGATTACGATGGATGGATATGATGGAAGTACTATGGTCAAAGTATAATGTCACGCTTACACGATGCTATGAAGGTTTAAGATCTGCGAGGGTGAAAGAAAGCTATGAGATGAGCAGTAATGACGAGCAAGGTGCTATGATAGTTCAAAGACCTTTTACGTAATGCTTTTTCTTAATAATGTGTTGAAGTTAGAAGGCATTAGGGAGATGGCTCTCGGTGTGTGAAAGTGAAATTGAAGAGATTGGCAACATCATGAATTTTGAAAGTTGAAAGAAGGCATCGCGTCCACAGCCACTCACTCTACGTTAATATCGGCTTGTAAGTTGCGAATATAACATTAGAAAAGAAGTGAAAGTTTTATAAGCAACAAGTGAAAGTTTTTATGATTAAAAGATAACGGGCGTCGCGAGAAGTAAAAGTTATAATAACAGTAGTCTGTCACCTACAGCACATCATGAGCTGTCAAACGTTTTTTGAATCAAGTCTAAAGGACTTGTAGGAGCAAAGTTATAGCCGTTTGAAGATTTCGGCCTACTATCATCAAATGGTCAGTTATGCTATACTGACTAACCTATAAGTCTGACTCCTTAGCTGATATCAGCAATTAAAAGTCAGAAGTCCGATATCGGACCTCAAGAGAAACGACTTACCTGTAGTAAGTTTCTCAACTTAGTGAGATTCCTCTCCCGAACTCGTACTTATATATCCTGTGAATATGCAATCGATAAGAGAGAGGGTCGACATTGGTTATCCAAAATTTGACGCTGAATCCAAATCTGGTCTCAGTTTTCTCGTCCGATGCTTCGTTCGCCCGCTGCAGTCCAAAACACAAACCTCAACCTCTGACGGCTCTCTAACATGACCAAAAGTCTCAATGTCACTCTCAAGCCTCAGCAATGAAAGATAGGGCCAAACTGTGATTTACAATGAATTTGTGGCACTCTTAGCTTTCAAACGAACTATTGCACGACTTCCTACGATCTCTAGAACCAAAGTTGGAAGAAACGCTGCCAAGGGGGGAGGTCGAAGTTCTTCGTTGTTTGGCCTACGACTTTGAAAACAACTCTCCTAAACCCAAAATTGGCCACAGCGTCCAAATCCGCCGTCCATTTTCAAGTACAAGGCTTCGTTTCGCCGCTACAGCCACTTTCTCACTCAAAAACACACAAAAACACATCTAAACCACACCTACACCCAAGAAACACAACATGTCGACCCAGAATTTCATCACGAAACCAAATCGAAACACAAAATAGCCCTACAACCATCCCTACACACCAAAAACAAAGACCGTCACCCAAGATAACCACGACGGTCGACCCAGAACCACTCCAACCCAACTCGCGCTCCAGAGGGGGGCGGCGCTGTGCGCAGTTGGGAGGGTTCCTTACTACTATCCGTGGTTACGCGTGAACCACGGCTGAACCAATTCTACGTGTTGCGTCTATTCTGAGTATAAAACCTATGTCCTATTATGTTGTTTAGCATCTACTGCATGCAGACAGAAGCCGCAAGGTCAAGGTCTGTATAGAAAGGCCACAGATATATTTGCAATTAATCACGCGTGATTACGCGTGAACCACGGCTGAACCAATTATACGTGTTGTGTCCATGCTCAGTATAAACATATTACGTTGTTTAGTCTCTAATGCATGCAGACATAAGCCGCAAAGTCCAGGCATATTTACGTATAATGTCTATAGATACGTGTATATCGCAGAGAATCACGCGAGGCGTTTGTGTCATTCAAATTACGCGTAGTTGCGTCTGGTGGTTTCAGACTATGGTTTCAGATAACAAGCAAATAATTACACCTAACTCGGTGAAGATCGAAAAATTGTGCGGAAAATTAAGGAGGACACCACCAAATGATCTGACTGTAACTTGGAGTCTCCCTAATAATTCCGTTTCTCATTTTACAGCATGTAGGCCTACATAATATGTCATTTTAAATATAATATCAAAACTTTGAGCTCATTTACGAAGATGTCGGACTCAGATTTTCATTAATCTTCAATTTATGCAGCAATGCTGGGAAAACATAGACAAGTACACCAGTTGATTTAACTTTGAATAAGATTCAAAGGACGATTCTGCATGAAAATGCTGTAGAAAGTAATATTGCATTCCACGCCAAATTATCGACAAAAATATTTTAAAAACCTAACCGATAGAGTTGATGAGGTAGAGGCCCGCAGATAGGTGTGCCATTTCGTTCAACATGAGGCATTGTCCAAATTGCATGTAGAGGTGCATCAAAGCCGGGCCGACGGCAGCTCGGCTGCCCATGGCTCGGTTCGACTTTATTTCTTTGAGCCGATTGGAGCCGCTACTCCTCGCCTTGGCTTGAAATGTTGTCATTGGAAGTCGGTGGAGAGGTAATCGATCCGGACTGAAATTATCACAACACTCAATCTAAAGTCTGAATATGTCAGTCCTGTCAAAGCTTCCTGTCAGCTGGAGACGTCACGTTAAGTTTCATTCTTTCCTTCACGTTTTCCCTATTTTTTCATCACATCCTACACGATAGTAATGGACAATACTGACCTATTGTTAACAATTTAGTTAGCAACATATAAATAAAATCTAGACCATTTTCCTTTGCCTTGAGTGATGTCAGAGACGCTAGTGTCGAAAGATTTACAGCAATTTGTTGCAATCTTGTGCAGTTCAATTTCAGCCTGATGGCAATAAGGGGCCATCCATAAAGGACGTCGGAAACATATTGGCATTTTTCAACTCCCCTTGCCTCATGAATTCAATCTCGATCTCGTTTCTCAAATTCGAGTTCAAATTTGTCGACCTAACTGTAATCACGTAGTCTTATTTGTAATTTAAATTACAACTGCAACATGAATCTGAACAACATTTGGTATTCATTAATACAATTTAGTGCATGCTAGTGAATTCTATTTCGATCTCGCCTCTCAATCTCGAATCAATATTACAAATAGGCCTATATCAGATTGTTCCAATTACTCAGAAAAAGGAATTAATTACAGACAATTGCCATTTGCTGCACAGTAGTCTATAGTCGTATTTGTAATTGAAATTGAATGCATTGCATATGCATTTATCAATACAGTTTAGTAGGCTACAATTGCGCAGAGCAATATTCTCTCTTCTGAGAACTGTTTCCAGTTGTAACGAAGTCACCTGAACTCACAAGTTAGCATGACAAAGGTTATCGAAGTGCTAGTTTTGTTTGTATGGATATTAAGTTATCGCCAATCCTTTAAAAGTCAAACACATGCTGAATGGTGCCACATTTCGGTTTTACGATTGAAACTAGTAGTATATGACGACCACGTAGAAATGCTAACAGCGTCGCGTTCGTGCCGTATGATCGGCGCTACAATGTGATTGTATATAAATGCAACTGCTTGATAGGGGGCCCTTATCACGTAGTTGCATTTGTATACAATCGCATTCTAGCGCCGATCATAAGGCGCGAAGGCGACGCTGTTAGCATTTCTACGTGGTCGTCATATACTACGGGTTTCAATTATTAGGGGCTTAAGACGCCTCCTGTCTGACAGTGACTGATTTAATTTTGTGATTCCTTTATTCATAATTGCAGAAATTTTTCAAGTACGATGAATCATGATGAACGATCCTCATTTGTGTGAATGCGACGAGAAGAATGTTTCCTAGGATTTTATACTTCATTATTTCAAGTGAACAGAATTCTCTTAATCATAGTTCTAAATATCAAGCCAGACAAAGCACAGGCCTAGAAGATTAATCAAATTACCGGATTCTTGACAAGAAATTGGTGGAAAGCAAAAGGAGTAGTAAGGAACCATCCCAACTGCGCACAGCGCCCCCCCCCCACCAAAGGCTTACCCAATGGTGTTGTCACAGGTTATCCATGTAGACGAGAGAAGATGTATTTCAATAAAAGCTAGTACCTTAATGAGTGCGATTACTCAACTAGCCTATTTCATTAAGGGTGTTTTGACTTTTGACATCACCGTTGAAATAGCGGATTCTCCTTTATTAGTAAGGAATCCTCCTAACTGCGCACAGCGCCGCCCCCCTCTGGAGCGCGAGTTGGGTTGGTGTGGTTCTGGGTCGACCGGCCGGGTGTGTCTTGGTCGACCGTCGTGGTTGTTCTTAGGCGGTGGTCTTTGTTTTTGGTGTGTAGGGACGGTTGTAGGGTTATTTTGTGTTTATATTTGGTTTTGTGATGAAATTATGAGCCGACATGTTGTATTTCTTGGGTGTAGGTGTGGTTTAGGTGTGTTTTTGAGTGAGAAAGTGGCTGTAGCGGCGAATCGAAGCCTTGTACGTGAAAATGGACGGCGGATACCGACTTTTTGACCGATTTTGGGTTTAGGAGAGTTGTTTTCAAAGTCGTAGGTCAAGCAACGAAGAACTTCGACCCCCCCCCTTCGGCAGCGTTTCTTCCAACTTTGGTTCTGGAGATCGTAGAAAGTCGTGCAATAGCCCGTTTGAAAGCTAAAAGTGCCACAAAGTCATTGGAAAGCACAGTTTGGCCCTATCTTTCATTGCCATATGTTATTACGATCATAGCATAGTATTACAAACGGGAATGCTTCCTTCTACTGAAGTGAAAATATTGAAAAATCAGTATGGGAACTACGTAGTTCTTCCTGTGAATCCATACACTCGTCGCCAACTCGATATTATTGAAGAGTTTGCAACATTAAATATGGACATCCCTTCTCCCCATAGCAAGAAATGGAAGGCGAGAGACGACAATGATACTCCATATAGAAAGATTTTGGAAGGGAAAAAGCTTTCCTCACCACTATTGCATTGGTGCTCATGCTGTAAAAAGGAAGGAGATGAAGTGACACCCATCAGATGTGAAGACCTCGCAGAAGGCACTTCGAATGTTGGTTTTGCTATCAGTGGAATATATTATGGCTATCGCCAGAACAACAAATTGGCCTCTATATCGATGCATGCTCAATCGATCCTATAAATACCAAAGCAACCAGACGTTCATGACATTATTGATCTAATCCTCAACGAGAGCGGTGCAAAGCGTAAGTTAGAGAAGAATGCTTCCGCTAAACGCAGGCCAAAGGAGAATCAGTAGTCCTTACCTATCTCTACCTTATGACAATACGCTCATGTGCTTTGAGTGTCGTAGACGTGGACTTATCAGATACATTTTACTTCTTCGCTCCCATCATGTTATTTGTGTACTGTATTTTGTCGTGAACAGCATCGATGTACTTCATCATTTTGCAATATGTTATAGGACTCTTCATCAGATGAGTAAAAATTTGTGATTTCCTTTTTAGTCATCTATCATCATTTTTATGGATTGTGAGGGTGAACCTGTACAGGACCTCAGTACTATTGCTATGGACAATTGATCGTATCAACTTGTTCATGTCTACCATCAACATGCCAAGTGTGATCCCAGCGCTGATAGCTGGGCGAGAAAGCACATCCATGGACTTAATCAGCAATACTTGCAAGACTATGGCTTTTCTAATGAATGTGCTCTTTTTATTGACTTTAAAAGGTGGTTAGCAGCTTTCAATGTTGTATGTATCTTTTGCAATGATCCTACTAAGGAGAAGAAACTATTTCCAAATCTAATCATCAATGATATTCTACTTCCACCTTGGGATAGTAGAGTTAATCAACACTACCATAAAGTCACTAAGCATTTTAAGGAATTGAGTGTTCTTATTTTAAATGTTCGTTGTAGTCGCTACATTCATAATCAATGCTTTTTTCCTCCATATCTCGACACTGCTAAAGTAATGTTAGATCATCATTGCTCTTTATATGATAGCTACCAACTGTATCTATTTTATCTGTTTCAAACCCAAAATTTATAATGCATGCTTGTTAAATCGTTTAATAAATGCTTTATGAAGAGATTTGTTATTTGGGGTGGGAAAGCAGCAAATGAAGTCAGATCTAAAGCATTGTTACAGCAACGAATGATTACATGAATATCATTCAACTGCATAAAACAGAGACACGCAATAACGCTCTCAGTCGAATTTACTGAAGTCTATATCAGCCAACGAGGTCCGCAACATTGAGTTTGAATTGAATGCAATTGTGCATCAACATTGAATGCTCCATTTCAGGTAAGCAGCTGCTCAATATCATTTATATGTATGATTTCAATAAATATGCGAGAATATTTATACTTTAATAAAATTCTGTTCCAGACCTCTTACTAAATAGGTATATTTAATATGCTTTGGGATACTTTCAATAATTAAGAACTTGACAATGTGATATCAGGCCGCTTATATTTATTAATGCTTATAACCTATCCCCTAAATATCATTCATCCACTTCTTGCTATAATAAAATAGTACTTTATTCAAATGCAGTTTGTGCAATGTTAATGTCCTCTCCTTCCAGAGCTATCCTAATTTCTCCATCGTTGCCTGCTTCATGATATTGTCATCTATCTTGTAAATATTCCCATAACCATATCATAGTGGTAATTCTAACATTGTTCGCCATATTTTGTATTCGTATTCTCGATTGAGAAATAAACGTTCTGATATGCTGATAGATGAAGGATGATAATGTCTTTCTCAAATGATTGTGGAACATTAAGTTTTCATAGACAAAGCTTAAAGGAAACTATTCAAGATTATGTGATAACTTTTCATAAAGATGAGATCAATCATCAAATCAGTTATTGGTGATACTAGCACTCTATTTTTGAAGTTAATGGATACGTTTTCTAATAGAATTGTAATGGCGAGATTAGTTGCAAAAATTCATTTCAGCCATTTTGGGAAAGAAGAAGTAGAAGATAGTTTCTTCCACTTTGCTTCTTATTCGATGGAAGTTGTAGATAGTCCCGAAGAATTTTTGAAAGTCATATTTGAAAAATTGCTCAACGTCTTGATGCATTTAACCATCATGGTAGCACTTTAGTGATTGAAGCGATTTCACATATTCACATTCAACTTTGTATAAAAGAAACTTAAAGATGCAATGGTACTTGATCGTAGCACAATTGGTTTTCGAGTTGTGTCTGCTTACTCTCGAAGTATATTCCTTCTGCACATGTGTCTATTATTTAGAAAAGGCTAGCAAGTTCATGTCTTCAAAAAGACCTGCTTTAGAAGTTGTTAGCAAGAGTGAAAATGTGTGCGATGTATGTAAGCGAAAGGATGGAAGTGAGAAATGCATCTTTAAGAGATGTTAGCATACTTCTGCCAGCGCTGTTTCATACGATACTGTATTCAACTTTGTCAATGCGGTCAATGTGATATAACTCATTTTGAGTGTCACTTCTGTCATTAAAGTTAGCACCTATGCAAATGTGGAAAAATTAAGTTGTAACAATGGTTAAGAGAAAAATGGCGAAACGAAAAGTCGAAAGTCTTCAAAATTTTCTGAGGCCATTCGAGCTCTTCAACGAATGAAAGGAAATCATCGCTATAATGCTATACGACATGTTAATGATAAAATTATTCGAGAAATTGTTTCTCATGTGAGAAGTTTGAGGACAAAGAAATTATCACTACAACAACGAAAGTTACTTAAGCGACATACTACAAAATTGCGATTCATCTCCAATCCTAAAGTTACCCTTCAAAGAAAGAGGAAAACTTTTACACAAAAGGGTGGTTTCCTTTCAGTGTTACTTCCGCTGTCAGCTCCTGTAATAGGTGACCTAGTGGGTAGGATCTTTAATCCTTAGCGTTAATTATGCAAATAATGAATCTCAAAGTATTAAAATGGATTTCAGACTTCAATCGGATAAAGTTCTGACTGTATCAGGTCCATCCCATGCAGGTAAAACTGTTTTCATTCTGAATTTGCTAGATAAAAGAAAAGAGTTGTTTAGGGAACCTATCAATCGAGTGATTTGGTGTTATGGCATTTATCAACCGTCACTCTTTCAGGAATTGCAACGGCGTAACTTTATTCGAAATGAAGGAATTATTCCAGTGGATAAGATTCAGTCCAATGATGTCGTTGTATTGGATGATCTATGAAAAGAAAGCAAGAATTCTAAAGATGTTACAGATATTTTCACTTGCGGAGCAATTCACAAAAGATGCTTTATAACCTACATCACGCAAAATTTGTTTTCTGATGGAAAAGAAGCCCGCACACGAAACCTGAATACACACTATTACGCTAGTTTCAAGAATCCACGAGATAGAAGTGAATTTGAAATTTTAGCGCGACAAGTTGCGCCAAGAGGTTCAAAAGCCTTAATTGAAATTTTTCAAGCATCAACTGAAAAACCACACGGTTGCTTATTTATTGATTTTACACAGGAGTGTCCGGAAGTATTTAGATTTCGAAGTGATATTTTGAAAGAGCCTATGATTATCTACAAACTATGAGTTCTTTTTCTCGCATGGTTGCTATTCCTCAGGATGAATATGCGCAATTGACGGCCATGCAACCAGTAAGACAACCTCTCGCAAATCAAAATTATCAGAATGAATTAAATTATCAGCAAAATGCGCTTACCAAGGATCCACATCGTGCTGTATTATTACAATCGCAAACTGTCGAAGAATTAAAAAGTTTAAACAGCATTGAACCATATCTCACTGTGAATGATAGAGGTGAAATCATTTCAGATGAAAATTAAATTATTAACGCTTCACGTTATGAAGACTTGATTCAAGATGCAACACTCAGAAAGCGCCGTCAAGGTTATGTCCCACCTGTTTGGTCTTACTTTCTTAAAATATTGAAAAAGCACAATGTTCCAAAATTTGCTTTGAATAAAGAAAAACATTGAAAGAAGTTGATTTTATTTCAGCAGTTGATGCTACTTCATCTATTTCACCGGTTAAGAGTAAAATAAAAATGCCAAGGACTTGGTTTAAGAGATCACCTTCTAAACTCCCTCCCACACCCATCAAGCAAACAAGGGGAAGAGAACGGAGTAGAAGAACTCCTCCAAAGAAATACATATTCTCAGACTATTAATATGAAGGAGATGTGTTGCTTACCATGTAATGAGCCGCCGGAAGTAAATGTATCTGTAACTTGTACTTGCTGTGCCAGCTCTCACAATGAAACTCCTAAGCAATGTAAACGTATATCCCATAAATCCTGTGGTTGCTGTAAATACAAAAAGGTAAGAAAGCAAAAACATGAGAAGAAGGAGGAAGAGTCAGTCGTCATCGAATGAACTTTTAAAGTCAATATATTATGATGTAAAACATCCTGCAGGATTTGCATCTATAAAGAAATGATCAAAAGTGAGCGGTCTTCCACACTCACAAGTTAAACAATGGTTAAAGTGTCAAGCTACATATACACTCCACAAACAAGCGAAAAAGAAGTACCGGACCCGTCATTATATTGCTCATGACATTGTTGAACAGTGGCAAGCAGATTTGTGTGACGTTGCTGCTATTTCAAAACATAACTCGGGACATAATTTTATCTTAACCGTAATTCATATTTTCTCGCGTTATGCGTGGACTCAACCTCTAAAAACTAAAGAAGGTAAAAGAGTAGCAAAAGCATTCCAGTCCATTTTTCGAGAGGGTCGTATTCCAAAGACAATTCAGAGTGATCAAGGAAAAGAGTTCGAAAATCAGCACTTGGAAAGAATATTTGAGAGATATGATATTGAGCTGTTTAGTGTAAAGAGTTCTTATAAGGCTGCACTATTAAACGTTTTAATCGCACATTAAAGAAATTGCTTGTGGCGACATTTCACTGCCAACTTAACACAAAATTGGACAAAGGTTCTACAAGATACGCTACATGCCTACAATCACTCTATTCATCCTTCTAATGGACTCAGACCAGCGGATGTGAACGCTGGCAACGTAGATAGAGTGCGTAAAACATTCAACGCAAGCGTAATAATGCAAAAAGTGATGTGAAAATAAGTGATAAAGTTCTCATATCAAAAGTTAAGAGTGTTTTTGCCAAAAGTTATCTCCCGAAATGGAGAGAAGAAATTTTCACAGTTTCAAGTATCAATGAAAAAGACTCCCCAACAACTTACAAGTTGAAAGATTACGATAATAAAGAAATTGATGGTAGCTTTTATCGTGATGAGATTGAGTTCGTCACTCAAAGTGAAACATATTTAGTAGAGAAAATCATTCGAAGTAAGAAACGACAAGCTGAAGAATGGTGTCCTGCTAAATGGGTCGGTTATCCTTCAAGTATGAACTCTTGGATGCGTCGTGCAGACATCTTTCATCTACGCGATCGTCAGTGATTAATGTAAAGATATAACTTGTAATGTCAAGGTCTAAGTTATGAATCCGACTGCATCGTTTTATTCACGCCCCTCCTATCTAAGTGGCGTGGGTGCAATTTACAGCGCAGCCGCCGTCAACGTGGAGGTAGCATATTTGGTGCGCTAAAATCTGTTGTAGCACCTCTCTTATCTACTGTCGGAAGATCTTTAAAACGAAATTTTTCAATAATGCTGTTGGCTTTGCTGGTGATGCTGTTAATGATATTACCAGTGGTAAAAATGTAAAGAGTACTTTACTAAATTGTGGGAAGGAACGCGGTTTAAGAACATTACAGCAAACTTTTAATGCTAGTCAACAAAAGAAAGCACCTAAACGAATGAATGTTAGAAGAAAAAGAAAACAGGACGGAGGTGGTAAGAAGCGAGCTTCAAACAGAACTGAGAAAAAACATTCACGCAAACGTCGCGCGCGCTGTAATCTTTCATCAAGTGCTAAACGACAACGCTGTCATAACTTCTAATCATGGAGTGCAAAACTTCAGGCTTTTGCTTGTTTGATCAACAAGCGATACAGACAGATTTTCTTAGTCAAGTATTGTAGATTATCATCCTCGTACAGCTGAGAATACTGGTCCTATTGAATTTGTCATTCCTGGCGCTAGCGATGATTACATTGATTTGAGTTATGCGATGGTTGATGTGAGGTTAAGAATTCAACAAGAAGATGGAACTAAAATTGAAGATGCACATAAAGTTGGTCTGAACAATTTACCGCTGGCTACATTATTTCGCGATCTTTCTCTAACTATTGGAGAGCAACAGGTGGAAGGTGGTCAAAGCGATTATCCCTATAAAGCATATTTGAATGCTCTATCACAGTTTCATCCAGCAGCTCAAAACAGTCATATGGAAGCAATGGGATGGTATAGAGATCCAGCAGCACTGTTTGATAGTGAGACAGACACTGGTTTTGTAAAGCGATCTGCTTTGATTAAAGATAGTAAAGTATATCAGCTATATCGTCCACTTAATTTAGACTTCTTCAGACAATCAAAACTTTTACTCTGTAATACCAGTATGCGACTCAAATTTACATTGAATAAGCCTGAATTTTTGTTGAATGCATTTGCTTCAGTTGTGAAATTTAAAATTCATGTGGAAGATATTACAGTATACATTCGTCGAGTGGTGGCTAATCCAAGTGTAATTAGAAGACATGCTGAGAGTCTTAACCGCAACAATGCAATTTATCCCAATCAACATACAAAGCTTCTCACATTTACTATTCCTAAAGATCAAAAGAGTTTTATGAAAGATGGTCTTTTTCCATCGGAAGCGCCAAAGCTCCTCATGTAGCAATGGTTGAAAATGATGCATTCAATGGTAATGTCAAGAAGAATCCTTTCAACTTCAAACACAACAATTGAAGTGAAATTGCTCTGCGTGTAAATGGTGTTAGCCATCCTGGTTCACCCTATAAGCCAGATTTTACTTATCAATTTCTGCGTTGTTATGTTGATTACATGAATGTCTTTTGCTTTTACAATACAGACGATACCAACGGACTCACAATGAAAGAGTTTAAAATTGGATATACTATTTATGCATTTGATCTGACTGCCGACAGCGATATTAGTGAACTTTATCGTCAAGCCAACGTTCCTCATAATATTCGCTTGGATCTGGAGTTCAAAGCAGCGCTAACGGAGACGATCAATGTATTAATTTATACAGTCTTTGATTCAAGTATTGAAATAACAAAGTATCGTGACGTGATTATTTACTATAATCGCTAATGAGTTGGTTGAATGCTGACGATATAAAGACTTAAGTGCAGCGTAATGCAGATGAAGCTACGTTGAAAGCTTTTGATAATGTCTATTCGCTAGATACCTTACCTCTGTAAAACTACTGTTAAACTGTTGCTACTGTAAAACAGTATCCCATCTTTATCGTATCAAACACTCATTCACAGAATTTAGAAGGTGAGGATTGGAAAGCTATCTTCATTGGAAAAGACAGACGTGGTGAACTATTTGACTCTCTTGCTCAACCTCCGAATACACCAACACAGCAGTGTTTGAGAAAGCATACTCGTCAATATCAACGAAATGAGCGCATACTGCAACATCTACTTTCATCAACTTGTGGTGCTTTCATATTGTACTTAATTCTAAAACGTTTACATGTACACCAATTTAAATCTGTTATTCAAAAGTTTTCATGTAATCCATCTTCTAATGAAAAGATGATTTGTACGTTCTATAATGATTTGAAATAAAAAACATCATGTTGGAATAAAAATTGTTTCTATTTTACAATCCGTTGGTTATGTATATACTCGATTAGATAGTCTATGATCGTATCTGCTTGCATTTCAGATTTCAGTCCAGTAATAATAATTTTACTATTATGAAAGATTGCAACATGTACAGGTAACCAGAACCTAATGAGAGCCGCGGGAAAAAGTTCTGGTTCATAACACAAATTGAAACTGCTGGTATGAATCTTTAAAAACGATACATCTTCACTCAATTGAGTAGAGATCACCATATTGTCCACAGTCAGATTCGACATCACACACTTCTCCCTCTTCCATATCCGTCGTAGTAGTTTCTGCCGCTCTAAGCTCATTAACCGCGCTGATGAATGAGAAACGGCGCCGAGAATCTGACCAGTTCCATTTGGGAAGAGTTGATTGCTCATCTTCACCACTAACATTTGCGGCCGACCCGGATGATACTTGCTATTTGGAATTTGTTGATGTAATGTTGCGAGATCGATTTTCGTGTAGAGTCTGATGCGTCGGAGAATGTTGACGATGGTGTAGCGATGACGTTTCATGATGAAGAAATGAGTAAATAGAGCGATGTATCTTCCTTTTATACTTTTCCCAACTGCCTTGATGAAATGTGAAGTAGGTAGAAAGTTGTTAATGATAGATTTGAATTCGCTGTTTGTTAAGTCGTAACCATATGGAATATCCTATGCGTGAATGTTTTTTCATGTAGAAGTATTTTACGTCCTTCATAATATGATTTAGAGACTGAAAATGTCGATATGATAAAGCAAATACTCTTCTTACATTTCCAGTAAAATCTTTGAAACATACGTTTCGTTCATGATCAATCTCAACATATTGTAGGAAATCCAATTTCCAAGTCTTCATGATGGAGTGTGACATTCTGTTGTAGATGGTGTCTGACTAAGATTTGCGTACCAATGCGATGAACTCGCGTCGAATGAATGACATAATGGAGCGATGTACACATATTCTACATTTTTCCCAATTACATTTGCGAAATGAGAAATAGATGGAGAGATGAGAATGATATATTTGAATTTCATTTCTGTGATGTTGAAGCCAAACTTAATTACCCAAGGAGATGAATTTCAACGTTTTGAAATATTCCAAATCCTTCATGATATCATTAACATTGAAAAATTGTCGCCATGTTGATGTAATTCCTTTCGATGTATTTCCACAAAAATTTTCGAAATGAACGTTTCCATCGCGATCAACTTTAATATATTGTACAGAGTTCAAAATCCAAGTCTTCATGATGTTATGCAAATTGGTAATGTATAGATTACCGAAATGAAAATGTCATTCTATCATGTTTTGCTTAGCAATGTGACAACGAATAGATTTGTTGGCAATCGAGATGCTATCTTTTCTACTCCCATTTATAATACACAACAGCTGAATGGAAAGTGGGAAGTAGGCGTCACCCAAGTTGTTCACAGTAACTATGTCTATACTTTTGATCACGAAGTGATGACTATTATTAATATGAGACGTGCAGATACCTATCAGTGTGAAGAGGGATGTCGAGTCTACATTCCGAAATGGCCGAAGAAAGATTTCTCAACATGTAAAAAATTCGTATTTGATTTCCTGAATAAAGCATGTAGACACATTGTCGAGTTTGCTTACCACATTGGTGTATATGATCATATGTATCATGCAGTTGATAAAGATTGGATTGTTGCTTTGAGTCCGAGTTTAAGAAATGATTTAGGTTATTTTGCTAGCGCCTTGAAAAGCTATGATATTTATAAAGCTAATTACTATCCAAGAGGTTATAAAAATTTAATTTATAAAGAGAAAGCCCATTATGTGGATCTTATTCCGGAAAATGAAAAGACGTTGGTGAAGAAGATTGTGATTAAGGCAAGAAAGACGAACATGACTCCTGAAGCATTATTGAAGAAATTTAATTATATCCTTCGAGTAGATGGTGAACAAGTGGCAACATTAACTTACAACAAATTGTCTAATCATATCGTAATCAATAAACTAAATGATGATGATCTAGTATTGGTTTGTTCAGAAGATTTTCATCAGTTCTTGCGACATCGTTCTGCAGCTCTACATGGAAAATTTGATATGCGCTATCTGGGATATAATAGTTCAAATCAATTTGATACAGAATGGTCCGTATCTCTATACAGAAAGTGTATAGATTCTTTAGGTGGTATCTTACATAAAACAAGAGTGTTGACACCTCACATTATTACTTCAGTGAAATTGGCTATAATACATTTGAATGGAGTGATTAATGAACAGCATATTTCTTTTTCTGAAAAAGAGGGTGTTCTCTCTCTTAGTGTAAGTGGGAAAATATTGAGCTGATTATGGACAATACCCTAATGCACATTTTGGGATTTGATCAAAATACTTTTAAAAGTGGTACTGTAACAAAAGCTAGCGCGAGCATATCGTTAGCGCGTCGTATTAACTATTTTCAGATATATTCCAATATTGGTGAAGATGTACGTGTGGGAGATGTTGAAGTTCAACTTCTAGCAATGATACCCTACCAACTAAAAAGCAATAGTACTCTATCTGAGCATACTTTCAGAAAGTGCATTATACAAACTTGAAATCAAACTATATACCACAAATTGATATTGCAATTTATGACGATGCTGGTGCGTTGATTCCTTTTCATAAAGATGCTGTGACAAGTATCACACTCCATTTTTGAATGAAGAATTAATGCAAAAGTGTGGAAATATATGTTTCCAATGTGAATGATATGGAAAGTGAAAATAAGGACTCGTTTCTATTCGTTATGCTTCTATGAATAAATTTCCCAATAATAAACCATCAGACTGTCGAGTAGAATTAAATCGTCCATTACTTCTAGAAGGCGAATGGGAAGTAGGTGTTTCCAGCATTTGTTATAATAGTAATATTCAGAATGTGAATGAATGGGAAGAAATGGTATTGACTCCTCGCACTCATGATGGAATAACGATGGATAATGCATTCAAGTTTCCATACAATTTTACATCAGATGGAAAGTGGAATCAGTTAGAATCAGATTATTATGGATCATCAGATGAAGATAAAATCATTAATGCATTCAATAGTGGCAATACATCTACTATGAAAAATAAGGGTCAGAAAGTTTATGAGTTTACTATCTATGAATGGCACGGGAGACAATTATGTCGTTTTCACTCTTTTAATAAAGGTCTTACGGTTGGATAATGAATTCTATCCACATCTCGGATTTGGACATAGTCTGCATCTTACATCAATGGCTATTGCAAATGTTACAAAAATTTATTCAAACAGAATAAACAAATTTCATTATAAATTTAGCCTTTGTCACTTATTGAGTTAGTAAAACGATGGAATGAGACTGTGGGTAAGAAGTATGGAGAGAAAGTCATGGCTGAGAAGGATAAGTTGGTCATTCAGAAATATAATGACAAACTTACAGTTTATTTCTCTCCAACCTTGCGTCATTTTGTAAGACATGTATCGCCTATTATTGGAAGCGGTTTGGTTTATGCTTCTCATGAATATCACACTAAAGCTGATTCAGTTAATGATGAATGGTGGGTGGACATCTATGGTGATCGCATCAAGAAAATTTACCAATCTTATCAAGAAACTAAAGTTAGCATCAATACAATGCCGCGTCTATACAATACAGTTGAAAACTTTATTCGTGTCATAAATCCATATACATACAACGTAAGCTGAAGCAAGTGTTGAAAAGTAGATATGATGCAAAGACACATCACATTTCGTTTTCAATTAAAAATCAAAGTGCTGTTCTGAAGCTGGGTGATCACATTCAATGTCAATTAATGTAAATTTGCTACTTCATACACGATTGGTGTAGGAATACCACTGACTCTTGATAAACATGAACAAAATCTCTACATTCAAAGTGATCTGATTTCACCTATGTTGGTGAGAAAAAGGAATACATTTTACGTAATTTCATTCATGATAAAGACGCTTCCTATGGAATCTTTGAAAAGATGTTTACACCTATTTTCTACTATCCTGTTATCAAACAAACTATCCCCTCTATTTCTCTCAAAATTGCAAATGGTTTACATGAGTGCATCCATGTGAAAGATACTAAATCCCTCACAACTTTAGTGTTTCGGAAAACAAAGTAAAGTCATTGTAAAATTTTATTGAAATAAAAATATGTGTATGAAAAAGTGTTTTGAAGAAGTATTGACAAAGTGGGAAAGTCCTTTCGCAGATATAGTGGGAATGAACTGACTGTAGGGATATATTCACAAGAAAGTGCAATACTGATTTGAGAATGAATATATTTACAAATCTCCTGAATGTGGTAGTGTGAGTTTAATTCTTTTGGGTGGTGATATATTTGTGTCAGGATGTCCATGTGGAGGAGATATGTTGTGTCCTATCCAATACCTCTTATCCTCCCACGCTGAAAGTGCTCGCTTCCTAAATGTATGAGTTTTTACCTCATGTGTCTTTGATTTTAAGATGGTCATGTTGACAAACGTTATGTTCTTATTTATGTAGGCCATCTTATAGGCCCTATGTTTCATATTTACAACAATCGATTTAGATATGCCTTTTGCGCACTTAATACTGTCACTGGAGTCTTTTGGTTTCATAGAATACATTTAAAGACGAAGAAGAATCATTTCCTTGATTTCCTTTCCTGCCATTTCATCTTTAAAGCATCCTACTTTTTTTCAAGTAAAGTATAGTGAATGATCTGTAGGATAATTTGATGTATCAAAATATTTTTCTAAAGATTTTCCTACTTCATTGAAATTCAACTCTTTCTGAGCAGCGATACTTAGAAAGAAACTGTCGGTATCACCGCCCAGAAAACGCACGTCTTTAATTAGAGGACATGGTTTTAATATTCTGTAGAAGAGTTGATACATTTCAAGCTTGGAATAATCTAACACAGCTTGTCCAGCGTAGATGGACTTGCACAACTCTACTTCTGATTTTATCATTTTAACACCAACCAACTCATCATCTATAATATCTCTATCAATAAAGAGAGGTGATGTCGCTAACTTTTGAAATTTATCATTATTATTCACAAGTTTATAGTTAATACGGTTTCCAACGTCCTCCATCGTCTTACCAAAAAGACTAGTATTCTTATATTTATAGAAATCCCTTTCAAAATTATTTTGGGCTAGTGCACGTTTCTGTCTGTTACTATCAATATAAGGTTTCAGAAAGGCTTCCTGTCTAAATTTGATAATGCGGTGAACTGTTTTTAAGATCACCCCCATTTCTAGATAAAATTTTAAGATGGAAAAGTGGACTAAATAATTTTCTTTATCAAATTGAGTAAGTAAAAGTTTAAACGTATGGCAATGAAAGATAGGGCCAAACTGTGCTTTCCAATGAATTTGTGGCACTCTTAGCTTTCAAACGAGCTATTGCACGACTTTCTACGATCTCCAGAAACAAAGTTGGAAGAAACGCTGCCGAAGGGGGGGGGTCGAAGTTCTTCGTTGCTTGGCCTACGACTTTGAAAACAACTCTCCTAAACCCAAAATCGGTCAAAAAGTCGAAATCCGCCGTCCATTTTCACGTACGAGGCTTCGATTCGCCGCTACAGCCACTTTCTCACTCAAAAACACACCTAAACCACACCTACACCCAAGAAACACAACATGTCGGCTCATAATTTCATCACGAAACCAAATATAAACACAAAATAGCCCTACAACCATCCCTACACACCAAAAACAAAGACCACCGCCTAAGAACAACCACGACGGTCGACCAAGACACACCCGGCCGGTCGACCCAGAGCCACACCAACCCAACTCGCGCTCCAGAGGGGGGCGGCGCTGTGCGCAGTTGGGAGGATTCCTTATTACTAAAAGGAGAATCCGCTATTTCAACGGTGATGTCAAAAGTCAAAACACCCTTAATGAAATAGGCTAGTTGAGTAATCGCACTCATTAAGGTACTAGCTTTTATTGAAATACATCTTCTCTCGTCTACATGGATAACCTGTGACAACACCATTGGGTAAGCCTGTCTATACGAGTAAGCTGAAATGATGTACGATTTTGGTTCTAAGCAAAGCTTAGAAATCAAAGTTTTATTTGGAAAAAGAGAAGACAGCTATAAAATTAATTCAATGGGATTAATGAAATTATTAAAAAAGGGTTTATGATGCATATGCCGTACACACTCTTTAGTAAAATTAATACTACATCGGGTTTGTCACATGAAACTGCAATCAATGCAATCATGAATGTAATTATAATTGTTTTTCTCCCTGGAACGGTGGAATGGTCTTTTAATGCACAATAAAAATCAAACTTTAACCAAGCCAGTTCATAGCCAGTATGTCAGTACAGTATTTTGTTCACTGAATAATTGACTACGCAGATTTGAGATAAAGAGAGGAAAGTTAAAAAAACCAATGGATGAGGTTTTATTTCTCGTTTTATTGCGAGCCCTTTGGACCGTCGATGCCCGACGACCGAGCACTTACCCGACAATGACCGTTGAAACGATCGAAAGGCCTCGCAATAGAACAAGAGATACAACTCATTCGTTTTTTGGACCTTCCTCACTGCATCTCGCAGTATTTTGTGCCTCGTCCAAGCAATATTCGTCACCATCGACGACTACGAGACTTGATGAATTCCTAGCTTCCCACAAATATGACGAGTAGGCCGTATTCTTGACGCCTTTCATGCACTCTAAAAAATTTAGGCGTTATATCCTAACGCGAGAATTGCAAAAAAGTTTCCGTTATACTCGCGTTATACCTGCCGTTATACTCAATGTGACGTTATACTTTTGTAATTCTGGCGTTATACTGACGTTATACCCATGTTCGCCGTATAACGCCAAATTGGCGTTATTATAGGTGATCAATTGAATCAGAACAAAG
Source organism: Prostheceraeus crozeri (assembly GCA_907163375.1). Classification (NCBI taxonomy): domain Eukaryota; kingdom Metazoa; phylum Platyhelminthes; order Polycladida; family Euryleptidae; genus Prostheceraeus; species Prostheceraeus crozeri. The sequence goes on from CAJQUW010003997.1 coordinate 183,174, forward strand.
ATTATTTTCGGTATATTTATTGAATGTGTACAATTAGTATCAAACAAAAGAAATACGACATACATAAATACATGCAGAGAAGGATACAGCTTAGACATACCGACCGTTTCATAAATCATTGCACAAAAAATGAACACATTTTTAAACGTAATTTTCTCTTTGAAGTCGTTATTCAATTTTGATAAACTGCATATCATATGAAACCTTATATTCCAAAGATTAATTTGAGGTGTACTATAAGTTCACACATAAGTCATACATAAGTTATGGTCAGGTCACGCACAAGAAAATTGAAAGTTTTTTCAACGGTTCTCATGTCGTTTTTATTTTATGATAGAATGGATACACAAAAATGAGGATCAGCTATGATAGATTTACAGTAAAATCATTGCTCGAAAACATCGAAGACGTTTTATTCATTGATGACAAAAGAGGATCAGCTATGATAAATTTTACAGTAAAATCATTGCTAAAAAACTCAAAAACATCGAAGACGTTCTATTCATTGATGACAAACTCAATTTCAAAAAGATTATACCAAGTAAAAAAGATATCTTCAGCAGAGCGTTGATGTCTGGTCAGTAGGATTTAAAATTGAAAATTCAGGTCAATTTATTTACTAAAGACTGGCGTCATTCATCCATCGAATGGTGTACAGCGCTTCGCTACAGCTGATGTGACTGACAGGCCACCATAGATAGAGGCGACAAGACAACTTATTAGATATGATAAACAATATCAAACAAATTCTTAGTATTGTACATCACAATGGGATAAGTTAGGAGTATTATTATCGCATCTCTGATTGAGTAGCATCATCTCAACTGAACAAAATGAATCACCATGTTTGCAAGTTGCAATATTTGACAGTGATGAAATTACATTTGATAAGATTTTTCAAGTTTCCGATTTGTGCAACGATTAATAAAACGGTCTGTATGCTATTACTAAATACAACTTAGGACACAAAGTATCACAAACCTAAGCGTTTAATAAAATTTCTCACTCTGAGATTTATATGGATATTCAACTTCCAGGATTGTCTCGTGAAAGAAGCCCATTATCTGGGCGAAAGCACTAGGATAATGTAAATCCAGCAAGTGATACACTATAAGAATGACGGCGACCACCAAATGAGATTCATCATTGAAACTCGCACCCTTTCCTGGAACGCACTGCAAACCTCGTATCGGAGAGCAGGACTTGTGGTCCGAATTTGGCCCGGTGCAGCAGAGGAGCTTCCATATCTTCGTCCTGCAAAGGAATTATCAGACTTCATTTCAACCATAAATGATCTCAACTCCACAAACAAATAGTGATGTAACAATTATCAGTGAACATATGAGCTGTGAAGCTGTCATGTGTTATGTGGGTAACTTAAGGTGTAGGCAAAACAGACGCCTTGCACAGAAAATATATCGAACCATTGGATATAGTGTCACAGATGCTACCAATGATTCTTAACAATTCGTTTCTCAAAATTATCTCTACATCACATGTATTTATAGAGGAGGCCGACTCAAAATGACATAAATAAGCACAAATAAGACACTTACATTTATCACGTGTATAATATTGTCAGCTGGTTTTTTCGAGTTGAAGACACTCTGCAGATCTATGATCGTCTTCAATCCACTTGCACCACGTATCGCTTGAATCTTATCGATGACGTATTTAGCGTCAATGAGAATACTAGCATGACTAGGAAACATCCGACTAAATTCATCAATAAGAAGCTCGGAGGAACGAGTCAGTCGGGCCGGCAATGAGTCGTAGAAGCGACCGCTAAGTAAGTTCCGGTTGAGAATCCGCAAATTCGGAATGGATGGGCGTGCTTTCTCTAACTCAATCTGTAAAAAAACAGCATCATCTATTTCAGCAGCTCAAACAACTACAACGTCATCATTTCAATTTGACAAAGAAAACTGAAATTATAAAACTAAAACAATCAGTGCATTTATACCAGAGCAGCCAAATGATTCAATTGATTCAGTAACATTAAAAGCAATAATTTCGTATGTAAAATAACTACCAGTCTGATAACATAGTAAAGCGCTTTCGGAGAACTACAGTCCTACCCTCACAAAAATACTCAAAAATTGAGTCGAAAGTTGTTCTAACGTTAAGCTCTGAAGCACATCGATATAGCTTCTACAAACGTGCACAGAATTACAATGAAAATTTCAGGCTCACATATTTGGTATATAAACTTTCTAATGGTGGTATTTATTATTCCTAACTAGCTCATCCTCATACTATCCATTATACTTGCGCGCAAATACAGTTGAATTCTGGAATTATCAGTGAGGACACAAAGAGAGTATGAAATGAATATATCTGAAATGTTTTCTTCCAATAATATTATTTCAGTAGGCCTATACGTCTTTAAAGAGTATTTTTACGCCTTGCTGCTTTCCAATGCTACTAGAAAGTGAAATGTACCATTAAGAAGCTACTTAATTGGTCTTTGACTCATGAAATTGTAAATAGGTACGTAGTAGGATTTAAATAATATCCAAGTTTGAAAAACTTTTTTCATGTCTGATATCATTGATTATCATACTACGACTCAAATTTATAGAATGATGTACTAAACCTTAAATCAATCTATAGGCTACTTTGTTTAAGTTACCGCACATGGAGAATGCAAAAATGTAGCTTAAAATTTAGAAAATGTACTTTTCAAAACAGGATTTTTTTTGGTGAAAAGTTAAGAAAAAATAAAAAGTCACGAAAGCCTAGGTTGAACGAAGTAGTTTTAAAAGTAAAAATCGACCCTCCCCCGGTATGGATAGAGTCAATAGACAGTCCCAAGATGTTTACTGATAGGTAGACACATCGAGGAATGATCCGATGATTAGTAGCCAAATACCGTTACTATGAATTGTAGTGACTAGATAATTGCATGCTAAGCAACGTAGATGAACTTTATGAAGCATGGAATGAAGACATCAATTAGTCCAGCATTAAGTTGTGAGCAGACTGAAAGATGAAATAGTTCGCCGTAAAGATGAAATAGTTCATTTCGTTACTTATGGCTAAAACTTAAACAATTTTGGCTCAAATATTTACCTTCGTGTTAAGCAGGAGTTGGTCGGTCTCCATGAACTTTTCTATGACAACTTCTCCGCTAATCGACCCCTTCGATACACAGTAAGTTGATGGCTTCTTGCGAAATCCGTGAAGTTTCGTAAAACTCCTTTGTCGCAGTAGATTGGGAACAGACACCAAAACCTCTTCCACTTTTTCCTACAAATGAAAAAAATAATTCACTATTTGCATTTTTGGCTGCTAATTTTTGATAAACACAACGATCAAAGATCCGACATTTCCTGAGGTTCATATACACATATTATTTGATATTACGTTTCATACATGCATTTTGTCATAAAACTCTACTAAGGTTGTAAAAACATTTTTTTTATAAAAAAAACACGTGTTTCCTAATTTTCATTTGCTTTTTAAATCAAAAGGATATAATGCTACTAATTATTCAAAATGATTAATACCGACACCTGTGCAACTTCATATGTTCAATGATCAATTATCTGATTCCACTGTTTCTTAAAATTGGGGTAAAAAATAACCCATGTGAAATATTATCTCAAAATTTGATAATTTAGAGGTAGTCCACGGACCTCAAAGTAGGCCAACTTTGCAAAAGAATGGCATTTTTGATGTGTTTTTCAATTTTGTTGCCAAGTTATTTTTGATACACTGAACCTGAATTAAGAGAGGCGTACTTAAGAAAAAGACCATCCAAAATCATCTAATTGCTTGGGGTAGGGTGGATTGGGGTAAAAGCGACTGGAAAATGTGAAATTTATTGTATCTATTTCTTATGGTTCTGCTTTTTGTCAAATTAAAGGTTGACTGCTTGTAGGTACAAGTAATGGTGAGCTTTTAATACTGGGGTCGTTGAGATTGTGAGCGATGTTCAGTTCGTGCAAATGAGACGGAAGGTATTAGTACTTTGATGTAACAATTTCATTTTTTTGAGTAAACATTTATGAAATGCAAATCATGTCTGATAGTAAAGATAAGTTGGATATATGGTTAACATACTGTTACTAACTTACCCAAGAATCCTGACAACCGTTCTGGACTTTAATGGTCGCTTTTAAACGCATGTAAAATTCTTTTCGATCCACTGCATTAGTTTGTGAGGGAATATGTGATTCACGAAATGCAATTATAGCATTTTTGAAGTCTCTTTCGTACATATGATTTCCATCCTTCACGAAAGATGTCGCGCGGTGGGATAAATAAGTCCCCAATATGTCATTCATATGGGTGCCAAACGGTGCCGAACAAATCTGAAATTCAAATAATTGGTTTTAAAGAGAAAGCACAGCCCTACAACCTACACCTAGCATGTTTCTATTAATCATTTAATGACAGCTAGGTTACAGAGATAAAGTAATTGACTGATATCAATATAAAAACTCAAGCATCTAAATTAGATATCTATAACTTTTTACTTCTGTGTGGTTAAGTGTTCATTTTTTTCTGATGGCTTAGAAATAGATTAAAACGCAGCTAACCGGAATTTGCACTTCAGCTGAACTGTAGCTTAGCTAAAACTTTATTCTCTTTATCAACTTTGTTACTATAGCTATGGTCGAAATGCTGCGATTTAGCGTTAAACATCAAATCAAAACATCAATTACTATTGCCGCAAGCTCGACATTTTTCTCTTTCAGGAGAATAGGAAATACTTCTGGAGAAACGACACAACCCATCCATTGAAGTTCAGTAATACTCTTCACGAATTTCATCGAAACTGAAAAGTGGGCATTTATAATACTCAAAATCAGAATAGATGAAATAATATCTAAGGTTATGTTGCATTGTTTTGGTTTTTTATCTGTATTGAGATTGACTGTGATTGACTGCGGTTTGCTGCGAGACAATAAACCTTATGTATGTAGTCCTGCTGCCTTTGATGTCACATGTCTGCTGATGCTCTTTGTTTGACATACTCTTTGGATGACAAAAAAATAGACATAGAACTGTCAGTATCTAGGGTGATTTGATCACCGGATAACCCCAAGTCATGAAGACAAGCGCACATCTCATTGAAAGATGTGAAAATTTCAGGAATTCTGCCATTTAATGTCAACTGTCTCACTCCAAACTCACTCATGTGTACCCATACAATGATCGGATCAACTCCCCAATTGAGTTGCACCATCCATAGACATAGAACTGTCAGTATCTAGGGTGATTTGATCACCGGATAACCCCAAGTCATGAAGACAAGCGCACATCTCATTGAAAGATGTGGAAATTTCAGGAATTCTGCCATTTAATGTCAACTGTCTTACTCCAACCTCACTCATGTATACCCATACAATGATCGGATCAACTCCCCAATTGAGTTGCACCATCCATAGACATAGAACTGTCAGGATCTAGGGTGATTTGATCACCGGATAACCCCAAGTTATGAAGACAAGCGCACATCTCATTGAAAGATGTGGAAATTTCAGGAATTCTGCCATTTAATGTCAACTGTCTTACTCCAACCTCACTCATGTATACCCATACAATGATCGGATCAACTCCCCAATTGAGTTGCACCATCCATAGACATAGAACTGTCAGGATCTAGGGTGATTTGATCACCGGATAACCCCAAGTTATGAAGACAAGCGCACATCTCATTGAAAGATGTGAAAAATTTGGAATCAAATCAGCTTAAATCCTGACAGTTGGAGGTCCATGAATGGTCCTACTCAATTCCGGTTTAGCTATGACACTAAGTGCTCATTCCAGTAGAACGTTGATTGATTGAACGATCATAAAACCCAAATGTCATGATTATCTGAAATCGCTCCAATCTGTTTGATTATGGCAACCAAAGAAATCTATTGCGCAATATCTGCAATATTGCGCTTATCTAAATTTGGTGGTCAGTCTCGGAAGTAGAATCGGTGGCAAAATGACAATTTCCTAGGAAATACCTTGTGAAGCATGCGGTTGTATACATCACACGACTCCAGTTACATGGTGAGAAAAATATGTTTTCCGACAGTATCAACCACGCTTATCAGAGAGATCAAAATTTAATTCGCCGCTAGGTGATATTTTTTACAATACATGTAAGAGTCATTCATTTTCTATTGTGTAGCAGATAAGGTTGGAGATTGGTTGCTATTCTACCGTTCACACAGATACTTAGCTGCTTTTCTAAATTTTCATCATTACCGTACCTTCCGGCCTATAAGGCGCGACTTTTTTACTCGGAAACAGCCAATGCGCCTTATCTGCGGAGTGCCCCCTATCTAAGGTCAAATTAGACTTCTAAGTTGGGTAAAGATTGATACTGGTAGGCATTCATTTGAAAATATCATGAGAGCAAGTGCCAGAAAAGGTTATTCGAAGTGGCTTCAAGAGTTAGGGGTTTCATTTTCTTCGGGATTCAACTGACCCAGGTGTCATAAGAAACATTGATTCCGACAAAGCGAACCTCCATTCAGATGCCTAAGCTAATAGTGATTTTGATACTTGCGGCGAACATTGATTGTAACACTGAAACGAGTCTTGATTCAGATACTGAAGTGAATATTGTAGTGAGCCGTGAAACTTCCTAACTGTTGTTGAATCAAACATTCATTTCAAACACAAGACTCCGACATGCTAGATTGTGTTGACTTAGCTGAGCCGTATGCCATAGGAATAATTCATGGGCTATCATGTGACTCATGTCGATCATAATCCTTCGTGGTTTTTCAGATATTATGCCAAATCAACCATGATCATAGGCCTACTTTTTGCTTATTCCAAACCAATGGTAGTACATGTACATTTATCGGAGAAATTGGTTACACTAAAAATCTCCCTGAAAATACGTTTATATATCCACGAAGTAACCGATAGAAAGGCCGTGGTTGTACTATTCGAATTTTCACTCTCCTAGATTTGTGCATGGGCTCGAATTTTCAGCCAGGCCGTGTCGTGCGAATATCCATTTCGATAATTAAGACGGCATGCGTAATCTTAATGTACAAGTAGAATGTGGACTTGAACACTCGTCGGATTGCAATTGTGTGATAATTCAGCATGTCTTAGCTATCTTGATCTTAGAAATATAGATTGACATACATGTAATATATATCACTTTTAGACAAAGATATCTTCAATTTAACTACATAAAAGTTACTGATATATTGAACTATCAGTTATTACTTACCACTGTTCATAAAATCTGTCAGCTGTCCATCCTTTTCAATAATTATTTGGATAGTTCCATCACACGTAACTTTGGCAGCTTTCTCATCTTCAAACAACAGATGCGGGATTCGAAACTAATGATGGCAGTCAGCATTTAAACAAATTACGAAACAAAATATTTTCTTATGATTGCATAATTATACTTAAAAATAAATAAACTTACAAACAAACGCAATTCCAGAATAGTATATTATCTCGAAATTCCATTTGGAATTTCATATAGCACAATCATGAAAGAATTGACGACTTTAATTGATCAATCCTTATTAGATACCATAGCATCCAACCCTGTTTATCGAGCACAAACGCCAACTTAATCAGTTTATGCCTGATAAGGGTTAATTATCCGGCCTAGAGCGTCAATTTAAGGCTCAATGATTTATTGCATATCTGCAATGCAACATGGAGATAAACAGTGAACAAATAATAGGCTTAGTGTCATTCTGACTATAGATTATTGACAAGTCTGCTCATGTGCACAGAAGCCTATGTCATGTATGAGAGTTCATCAAATGACATCTGATTGGAATGATGATATCTCGTAGTACTGTTTTTCTTATATTTTCAATGACACAGCCAAAATCTACCGGCCCTTCGGGCCGCACAACTATAACATTTGAACTGTAGGAATAGATCATTGCACTAAACTTAATAGAAAATTGGGAAATCCAGTAAATCAATGGAAACTAATTCATAACACATGATTGACTATCAACTTGCTTGATCGCTTACGCTTGTATATTAGATTTAGTACAATTGTTGATATATCTCATGGGAACTACGTAAAAAAGATAGCAATTCATATTGTTTTTGATATCCCATTCATTTTTGATAAAAACATAATTCAACTATAACATGATTTTATTGTTCTCCCCGTCACAAAAATATTAGATGAAATTGTGCATAACATTATAGTTCATGTTATCTAAAATAAAGCTAAAATTATTTGTTTAGCCGCATCGAAGTAAAAAATGCATCAAGCATTTTGATATTTTTGAACTTAAAATGAACAGCTGAAACTATGTGTTTTCACTAAAAATTTATGGACATGCATGAATATCATGAATGTTTTATGAAATTTCCTTCGTTATGTAAACTACTTCGTATAGTAAAAATTTGTTGCAAAAACTCTGATTAATCAAAATGTCATCGTCAATTTGAAAAATGATATTTGATGTTTAACACTAACTTTTGATGCGGAATCTCTCAACTTTCAAAACATATCAAAGAGACTGATACCAGCATTGCCACCAGTATGCATAGGCTATTCATGTTTCCTAGAAACGCTAATATTCGCTACAAATCAACCTCAAAGCACGCGGGAAAAAATCACGAAAAACGCAGAGACATCTCTCGACGGAGCAAAGGAAGGCGCGGCTAGTCTACCCCAAGGAGCAAATGCAATCAGCATTCCGTGGTCTAAGAAAAGATTACGGACCATGTCAAACAAATCCACAAAACTGTGAAAAGACTTCAGCTTTACGCTTTCATGTTCGGGTCAGCTAAAAAGATGCAAAGATGAGAAAAGCTAATACTGACTAAGCTTATATCTTGTGATAGAAATCTTTGACAACATAGGTTCAATATTATAGCAGTTACGACAATTCAAGTAGTCGTTTTGTATAATAAATATGCTTCGACAATTCCTGAATCCACCACGATAAATTGCAGCTCGCGTTAAACTATAACGGCAAAGTAGCGGGAAGATATTCTAACGGCAAGTATAACGCGATGATATTAGTATAACGCCAGAGCTCCTAATATAACGGCAAAATAACGCCAATTGAAGTTATCTAACGGCACCTGGCGTTATTTTGGCGTTAGATTTTTTACAGTGTGACGCGCACCATCTGCTCTTTTTACACATGAAATTCTCTCTCTTAATGCCAAAATATTTGTGTGAATATGCGCATTTTGGCACACACTTGCCTGTATGCGTATATGTTATTTATTCATCACTATGCTTTATTTACATGAAACTCTCATTAAATAAAGGACTTGGCATGATCAGTAAAAAATGAGTTAATTAAAAAGCTAATACACTGATATTTAAGTTTCCTGAAATAGCTTCGTGAAGAGGTCAGAAATTAATTGGATTTTTTGTTGTGAAAAAATGTAGGAATTAACTGGACATTCCTTTACTTTTGAATTACCTTTCAGATGGTATTTTGTAAGTGGGCTGGGAATATAGGGATATTAGTACAATTGGCTTCAACAGTTGACCAAATATTCCAACAAGCAATTGAATGTAACTTGTATTTTTTATATGGTATCATTTGTTTTGTTTTATGCAATTTCTATTTGATTAGTGTATGCATCAAAGAATTCTTATCTCGAACAGTCGAGATCTCGCCACTGTTATGATCTCTAGATCTCGAACGTCTCTAAAAATGGTCGAGATCTCGGTATTCGAGATTGAATTCAATAATTCATTGCCTTTCAATTTATTTATTTATGTAAAGAATTTCACAAAAGTGTGGCGTTTTGTCCATGAAGGACTTCAAGGCCATATCACAAATAGAAAAATGTACAACAAAGATTCGTACACTAGTTGCCAAACAGCAGGTCAACAGATATTTATGTAGTACTAGTAGATTACAAACACATTCCAAAAAGATTACAAGTATTTATTTATGAGATGGGATTTAAGCATGCGTTTGAAGCAAGAAAAGGACATGGGGGAGGTTAGAGAAGTGGGAAGAGAGTTCCACACGCTTGGGGAGGTGGAGGAGAAAGAACGACCGCCTAGGGTCGGGTGTCGAGTAAATGGGGTAAGAAGTTTAGCAGTGCTTGAAGAGCGAAGGCGCGAGCGACTTGGAAGAGAAGAAATATTGGTAAGTTTGGAAGAGAGGTATTCTGGGGCGGAGAGGTTAAGACACTGAAAAGTAAGAACAGCAATTTTATATTCAATTCTGCCTTTGATGGGGAGCCATCGGAGTTGCGACAACAGGGGTGAAATAGGGTCATAGCGAGAGGACATAAAAAGATTGATACTCAACATGTGGGTACGGGAATACAGTGGCCCTTTTCGAGTTACCAAATCGATGTGACATTGGCAACTCGAAAAGGTGATTATTTGCAAAAATGTGTGCTTTTTACATGAACTTCGTCAAGGTCTCAGCGGAATTTTTTATTCGGTCAGAGCCCGCTTATTTTGGAAAAACCGGCAATTCTAAGTTTGTTAACAAATTAGGAAATTGCACTCGCATGTAAGTTGTGATTAAGTTTCAAACCAATATATTTAGTAAAAACATAATTTTAATATTTTGTTGTTTTACTGCATGTCGTTGCATCGATACTGTTTGAAATAACGCAATGCACGTGCTGGCTGTAGAATATTTCATGCTACAGAGTAAAAACTCTGGTGTTCTCTTAACTTTCTATCTCTAGTTTAGTTATTTTCATACAACCATGTTCAATTATCGGTTGGCTGGTTCATAAATCCTTTAAATCCTTCATTGGATCCTTCTCAATTTCCAGTTGCAACCAAATTCTTCTCATAAATTGTTTAGAGTAAAAGCCTATCTAACCAACCAAAATAATTTTGAGATTCAATTCTACATAACTTTCTCGAGTTTTCTCGCTTCTAGCAGAAGTAATTCATGTTTAAAGTATTTCATTTGATAGACAAATAGAAGAGGCTAAACATGAAACCCTTCTGAAAACCCTTCTGAATTTAAACATGAATTACTTCTGCTAGAAGCGAGAAAACTCGAGAAAGTTATGTAGAATTGAATCTCAAAATTATTTTGGTTGGTTAGATAGGCTTTTACTCTAAACAATTTATGAGAAGAATTTGGTTGCAACTGGAAATTGAGAAGGATCCAATGAAGGATTTAAAGGATTTATGAACCAGCCAACCGATAATTGAACATGGTTGTATGAAAATAACTAAACTAGAGATAGAAAGTTAAGAGAACACCAGAGTTTTTACTCTGTAGCATGAAATATTCTACAGCCAGCACGTGCATTGCGTTATTTCAAACAGTATCGATGCAACGACATGCAGTAAAACAACAAAATATTAAAATTATGTTTTTACTAAATATATTGGTTTGAAACTTAATCACAACTTACATGCGAGTGCAATTTCCTAATTTGTTAACAAACTTAGAATTGCCGGTTTTTCCAAAATAAGCGGGCTCTGACCGAATAAAAAATTCCGCTGAGACCTTGACGAAGTTCATGTAAAAGCACACATTTTTGCAAATAATCACCTTTTCGAGTTGCCAATGTCACATCGATTTGGCAACTCGAAAAGGGCCAGTACATTTTGCGTCAACAGATAAGCTGTCACAAAAGGCAATTAAATGCAGTATTAATTTTCACATGTCAACTCTACAGACCGTTTCATGAATAATTGGGACACATGAGTTAGCCTATTTTCATGTGTAATTTTCGTGTTGAAGTCCTGGTTCAATTTTAATAAACGATACACCATTTGAAGCCATATGTTCCAGTTCCACATATCATTTTGACACACAGCATAATTTCTTAAGTGGTCAGTTGTGGTCAGCAACCCCCACGAAAGATTATTAAACGTTTTCTATGGTGCAGGATTTTAATATGAAGACGACAGAATTTTTTTAATGAAAATTGACACACTGTGTGAGCTATCATTCAGCTTCATCATGTTGTACAGATTTTAAGATTCGTTGAATGTACAAAGAGATGCAGTACCCACGTTGTACCAAAAATTGCTACTAAAAGAACATCGGACGCGATTTTTCAGTGATGAAGATGCACAATTTCAAAAAAACTCTGTATCATGCGAAATAGTACCGGTACTTTAAATTGGCAGAGCATTTAGGTTGTGTTTGGTAAGTTGTGGTCAGCCGACTTAAAAGTATGAAGTTTTGGTCAATTCATTCACCGAGATCTATAGACGAAACTATGGAATGCTGAAAATCAAGAATATCGCCATCATGATCGCCATGGCACAATCCAACCTCCTATTCGGACTGGCAGTTAACGCAACGCTAAATATCTCTTCTCTTTCGATCTTTGATATAGAAAGCAGCGCGCGCATGACAACTACAGTCCGTTTCATAAAAAGTGGATCATCCTAAAATTTGACTAAATAAAACATAAGTAGGCCTATGATACAGAAAGCATTTTTCATGCTATTTCATGTCCCTAATATATTTAAATGTCCTTATATAATCTGATAAGCTATGATACAGTAGCGGTTCTTAAGAAGCTAATATTTTGTGGCCCTACCCTTATTGTCAATGACATTACCAATTCGTCTAGGTATTGATTCGATGATGTCGTTGATTTTTGACTGATCTAACTTTCTCCACTCTCTTTTTAACAGTGACGTAAGTTGTGATACGCCATCTGTAGGTGTATCAGTGAACGACGAACGTTACGTTTTAGAATACTCCATACATTTTCTATGGGATTCAGATCAGGAGAACGAGCTGGCCAAGATAATGTCCTAAGCCCTAATTGAGACTTGCATAAGTTGACTCTACTACTCCTGTGACACGTAGCATTATCATCTATAAATAACCAAGTCGATGGATCACCAAGTTGATCTGTCATTTGGCCAATGTTCATTCGTAAAACATTCACATAGCGTTCAGAATTCATGGTTCCTTGCTGCATGTGAAGTAGTTCTAGCAAGGCTGACACTTTGCCCTTTGTGAATGCGATCTCGTTATTGTTCATTTGTGCTTTGTATTGTTTTCAACCGGTTATAGATAGTTTTATAGCTGAAAGCAATCAGGAGTGCTGCCAACACCACCGCAACGAAGTCAGGAAGCTATGGAACATGAAGTCCAGTTAATCACATGCTGCAGTTACATTATTGTTGATGAATAATGGTGCTATACTGGCTCTGATTGACCGATTTTCTTTATTTTTGTTTTGTTTGATAGCTTTTGGCTTGTAGAACAACATATTACATAACAAAGGAAACAAATGCAATTTTATAAGAGTGAGGTATGATTTTGTGTAACATTGCGAAATGAAGATCAAATTATCTACTACTTTTTTATCTATAACAGGAAAACAACTCAATATTCATGCTTGAAATTTCCAACAATGATATTAGTAAGCACAACTGACATATCTTCCAAATTTCAGAGAAATTCGTTCAAGTTTGGCGGAGTTAGACAAAGTTGAAGTTAAGGAGATGTTTAAGGGTGATCCATTTTTTATGAAACAATCTGTAGTATCTTCCTTCTCTCTCCACACCGAACACAATGCTGACGTCATCAACTTATGCCAGCAAGAACTTCTGCTTTCTCGAACGAGTGAAATGAAATCAGCCGGCTTCTGCAGCATTCTGGTCTCCACTGTTTGTGAAACGCTCACACAAAACTTACGCTCGCACGGCGCATGCAGACTTTCCCTAACTTGATTTGGCAACAAAGCAATTCCTCTCCTTGCATGCAGTAAGATCGTTTGGCATGAATCTATCATCTGCACGTGTCTTTGTTACCTGGTCTCCAGTGTGTCAAATCAAGTCAAATCAAATCAATATGAATTTATTTTAAAAGAAAAGGCGTTATGCCAGGCATGGCTTCTAGGCCTCTGTACAATTTAAAAGATGCATTTTTAAAAGACATTTAAAAGAAGAGACACTACATGCAGATGTCACTGTTTGCGGGAGGCGGTTCCATAGCCGACTTGCAGTCACACCAAAGATGCGACCCCCGAAGGTTGGGCGGCGGAATGCAGGTTGAACCAAACACTTGCGGGTTGTAGACCGAAGACTCTGGCGACGAGGTATCATGGTGGCTTCCACAAGCTGCTCCGATAGGTACGATGGTGCCATAGCATGGCAGCACTTAAACACAAGAACACCATGGCGTAAGTTAATGCGTTCGCGGACAGACAGCCATCTCAATTCTTCGAGCAAGGGAGTCACGTGATCGTACCTTCCAGCGCCAAACACAACTCGAGCAGCAGCATGAACAATTCTCTGAAGCCTGCAGATGGTAGATGCAGGAACACCAGCGTACAGAGAAAGGCAGTAATCCAGTTTACTGAAGACGAGGGCTCTGATTACCTTCACCAGAATTGGGCGCGTCAGGCTCCCTTTCACAGCACGAATGCGGCGTAGCATCGAGAAACAGGAGCTCGTCGTGTTAGACACATTATGTGATAAGGTTAAATGTTCATCAAGTGTCACTCCAAGATACTTCACGCTGGCACTGGGAGTCAATCTATGTCCATCAAAGACGACGGGAGTGCACACCTTATTCCGTGCCCGTGAGGATTGGCACCACATGATCTTCGACTTCTCCGAGTTAAGGTGTAGCCCATTGGAAGCAAGCCAACTCTTGACGTCATCGAAACAACAAGAGACCTTCATAGCCTAGGCAGATACATCCTTTGCAAGCGATGAACTGTAAATAAGGATGTCATCCGCAAAAAGATGAATGTTCAAGCCATGTTGCTGCACCAATGATGCTATGTCAGCAATATAGAGGGAAAACAGGGCAGGACCGAGAACTGATCCTTCAGGGATCTCGCTTACCAGGGGAACGAACTTGGTTTTCGTGATGTGGGTAATAGACACTGAGCGATTGGACAAGTAGGAATCAAACCAAGTCAAAGCGGCGCTACGGAGTCCGGCTGATACATTGAGGCGTCGAGAAAGAGTGGCATGATCGACACAGTCAAAGGCGCAGCTGAGATCCAGAAAAAGCATTAGGCAAACATGCCCTCTGTCCAGACTTAGCAGCGCATCAGAGACCACTTTCAGAACTGCCGTTTCAGTGGAGAACATAGGACGTTAGGCTGATTGTAGTCGCGGAAGGAGGAGATGTTCATCAATATGCTGCTGTAGATGGAATGCAATTACTCGCTCGGAGACCTTGGAAAGGACCGGTAGTTTCGAGATCGGCCGATATGATGAAACATCCAATGAGTCTGCTGTTGAATTCTTCAGTGTGGGTTTAATATACGCCTTCTTCCATCTGGTAGGGACCAGGCCGAATGACAGTGAACGATTAATAAGGAAAGTCAGGAATTGTGAAAGAAGATCTAGACGTAACTTAACCCTTTCGCGACCAATGCGTGCAGAGCACGTCATACATGAATTGTTTAAAGTCACCACGATTGGGAAGCCATCAATAGAGCATATGCATATTGTGCGTGCAGAGCACGTCATGGTGACTTCTTAAAATGCAATGAACTTCACGATGGTCGCGGAAGGGTTAAACAGTGAAGTAGGAATTGGGTCACATAGAGAATACCTATTTGGCAAGCGCTGGATGATTCCAATCACGTCAGTCGTGGAGATCTGCGGAAACTCTGCGAGACTACAGTCTTCGGGAGGATTGGAAAATTCAGGTGGATGATCGTCAGACAGACTTTGCTTTGCAAGTGTCACTTTGGATAGGAAGGCACTGAGGAAAGTGTCAGCTTAGATTGAGTCCGGAGGAGAAGGTCGATCACGCCCCATGAGCCCATCAATGGACTGCCAGAGTGCTTGCGATGAACTTTGCTCAGCATCAACTTTGTAGCGCCAGTAAGAAGATTTCTTTTCTTTGAGCAGAGAACGATAGAGGCTCTTGCTGCCCTTCCAAAGCCGAAGAAGCTCATGTGGTCTCAACGGACACCTCAGTAAGTAGCGCTCCAATCTCCGAACCGCTTGCTTCAGCTTGCGGCACTCATCATCATAACATGGATTTGACGGTCTTCTAGGACATCTAGAGCTCTTCAGTGGAATAAGTTGATCCAAGATGCCGGCAATTTTTGCGTCATATGGATCGGCAAGTTCATTGACACTGAGATGTATCCATTGTTGAGGATAACATAGGATGGATTTCTTCAATAAGCATCGAAAATGCTCGATATCTAATTTCTTCCATGGTCAATGATTCGTGGAAAAATACACGAGTGGAGGTAGTAGAAGTTCTGATTTCCAACGTAGGAGAAAGTGGTCGGAGATTCCGGGGTCAGACACGGCTACTGCTACTGGACGAGTAGAGGATGTAAATACAACATCCAGCGTCCCTCCCAAAATATGCATGGCTTCATTGACGTGGCATAACAACCCGTAGGTAGACATAGTATCTTTGAGTTTCTGAGCATTGACATCATTCTCCCGCTCTACATGAATGTCAAAATCTCCAGTGACAGTCAGTGGAGCCGAGTAAGTTGCTGCGCAGTCCAGGACATTCACTAACTCTTCAAAGAAGAGCGAGGATATAGTGCCGGTCCGATAGACAAGTAATACAACGTTGGAGGATGATCTGCAGGTGACACGAAAGCAAAGATACTAAAAGAATGTTGAGAGAGAGAGAGAGTATGATTTATTCACGGCACTGATACAATGCATGTGACTACTTTATACAAGGCATAATTGTAAATACACATAAAACTAGTAAGACAAGGAAGTTTAAATGAAATGAAGTCAACTTGTGCTCACTCCTCTGAGCTGCTGCAATTGTTTTCGAATTGCCTGCAACACTGTTTGTGATTGGTGACTCGTCAATCGGGTTTCCTTAGTCATCTTGTTCCAAAAACTTCTTCCGTAATAAGGTAATGATTTTTGACCGAACGTCTTAGTGGAGCATTTTGGCTGTCTGAAAATGTTTCTTCTGGATTCGATTGGAGACTCATCAAATAGCTGAAGAAAAACAATTGGTGCATATCCAGGATTACACTGAAATTTCCCTATAAAGTCTGTAGCACTTTCATCCTTTGATTTTCTCATCGTGCTCTCAATTGATTTCATTATTCGAAATAACGATAGGTGCCATTTTTCGTTTAAAGTCGGAGTATTCAGACGATCCTGCAATTGATGGAGTGGAGCTCTGTAGTCTCTCAGTGCGTGTCTTAGGCATCGCTCATACATGCTTTCTAGTTTTCGTTTTGCGGTAGGCGACGAGAAAATAAGGAGAGATGATGAATACTCGAGGTGAGGCATGACATAGGTCTGAATAAGCCTCCATCGCGTTTTTTGATTTACCATGCTCTTTAGCCGATTTATTCCACATAGTTTCCAGCTACCGTTCGCGTTGTTTTGCTAGAATGCATTTCGTATCGAAATTTATTGTCAATGTCGACTCCCAGCAATTTGATCATACTCTGACTTGTTACCTCATGACCATCGATTGAAATACTAAGCCCATCCGAATTTCGTCCAAGACCCATCAATTGAAATTTTTTTGAATTTAAAGTAAGGTTGTTCACCTTGAACCATGTTAGAATATCTGGCATCACAGATATCAACCTATTCTCAACGTTAGCTAATGCATCATCGATCATCCATATCGTTATATCGTCTGCGTAAGCTGCAATGTCTGCTCCGTGAGATTGGACGAGCACAATTAAGTCGTTCATGAAGATATTCCAGAATATGGGTCCCAACTGAGAACCTTCCGGGATTCCTTTGCTTGTACCATAAGAATCCTCCGATTGTGTTCCATTTATTCCTACATAATTTCCTCGATCACTCAAATAGGACCTCATTAATTGCAAAGCGGACGCTCCCAAACCATATGCCCTAAGTTTTCTAGCGAGCAGAACATGGCCGACATTACCGAAGGCTGCCGAAAGATCCAATGACAGTATTCCAACACACTTCTTCAGATCGATTGCTTTCTTCCATGATTCAGTCATGTAAAGAAGGGCAGATTCGGTGCTATGATTTGGTTTGTAGGCGAACTGTACAGGGGAAAGTAAAGGCAAGATATACCTTGATAATTGCTGAGTCATTATACTTTCAAAAACTTTGGAGATTTGTGATAATACAGTGACCGGTCGGTACCTCTTGATATCAGCTGTTCCCACTTTTAAAAACAGGACTCCAAGATCCAACTTTTAAATCTGACGGGAATTCACACAGACATATGATTGAGTTAAATATAGATGACAGTACAATGCTGATCATCGGCGCAGAGAACTTTACTGCATGGGGTGAAATGCCATCAGTACCCGTTGATTTCGATGTTTTCACTTTCTTTTGTATTATTCCTTCTACAAGTGAAGGTGAAGTTTTTGAAAACTCAAACGTTTGTTTCTTTGTGATACTTTTTTCATTCAATTGAATACTTGTGTGGTTATTATCAATATTCTGGTTGACATTCTGTCGGCTTTCTGTCATTATTTTCTGGAAATGTTCACCGAATTGTCTCTCCACATCTTTATCATCAACATGATATTTATTCTTTTCTTCATCGACCAAAATGACTTTACTTCGATCTCTCACTTTTGTGCCTTGGAAATATCCCCCGAACGTTCGATAGAAATCCCTAGGGTTTTCAGATTCGCGTTTGGTTTTAAAATATGCAACTGTATTTCTACGGTTTAGTTTTCTTTCGGTTTTCTGCAAGAATAACTTTTGTTTCCATGGATACGAGTCCTTTATTCGCTTACCAGTAGCCTTATCAAACGGCGTGCGATTTAACCACAGGTGCTTTTGTCGTCTAGCATGCGCAATTTCTCCATTGAACCATGGATGACTGTTGGTTTTTATTGTTACAGTTTACCATGGTGCATGTCTGTCTAGGATATCGATGAATAACGATTGGAAAAAATTATATTGATCATCAACTGTGTCAAATATTTCTGCAACGCCAAAAACAGGAAGCGCAGACGATAAATCGTCGATATATTCCTTTTGATCAAAATTTTTGAATGACCGACATGTGAATGTATTTCTTGAATCTGACTGTCAATTGCAGCTAAGAGATGCCACTACCATGAAATGGTCGGATAAATCTGGATCATGCACAACACATTCAGAAACGAGCTCCTCGCCTGCGAGAACAACATTGAGGCACGATCCACTGTCAGGTCGAGTCATTTGATTTACATGGCAGTAAAGATTGTATTGTTCGCATGTGGTTTTTGTCATGCTTTCCGATGGCACATAAGTTCAAATCACCAATGACAACTATTTCTGATTCAATTGAGCAACTAATCGTCAATGCATTCATGATTTCTTCTCTAGCAATAGCTAGTGAGATTGATGGTTTTCTGTAGATACAAAGTAGTACAAAATTATAATTTGATGTAATGACATGGAGCGCTATACATTCAATAGCGCGAAAGTTTTTATAATTTTCGTTAGTTATCGGGATTGGAGATGCTGGAATAGTTTCTTTGATGAAAATGCATGTACCACCATGTTTACGATATCCTTACCGAAAAACGCGATATCCTACTGCAGATAGCTCTACATCTGAGGTGCTCTTATCCAATTTCGCTTCCTGAATGCAAAGCAGATCCAGTTTAAGTCTGTTAACGTAATCATGCTTTAATGTTTGTAGAGTTCTATCGTCTTCTTTCTCAAAGAATTGACAATAAGAAGTCCAATGCACAGCTTATTTTTGTTGATATTCCTAAATTTGAATAAATCTTTTATTGTTATGAGAGACATCACTCGACAAATCATTAGCACTTTCAGCCAATAAACCAGAAAAAGAAAACTTTGTGGATTAAAACCGTGCAAAAGGAAACCTTTAGAACAAGTTCGAATAATTTTGTGCAACGCGCTATGCCAGTTCTTCGAAATCCGTATGGTTTGCACGCACTTGATCCGATTAACGAAAATTCGCTTGCATTCAATGTCTGATGAATGACGTCGGAAATTTCCACAAACGGTCAACAACAGAGCGCAGAAGTATAGCGATAAGCACAATTCACTGGTACTGATAGATGGGATCAGAAATCGACGAGATACGAAGAATTCCCTTTATGAATGTGCTCCAAAATAGCACGACGAGGTGGACGAATCGATGAGAAATCCTGTGATATCAAAATCAACGAAAACCATCGGAAATGACTTGGTAAAAAGTCACGAATAGACACAGACGGTGAGAGATCGCGAGAACACAACCAGCCAGCATGAAGATATCGGACAAGATGTCAAGGGTGTTGAAGTCACCCTGAGATAGATGGTAGCTAATTGAACACCACTTTTTGCGATGGCAACAAGTCCACCATGATAAGTCGTCAGAGAAGGGAGATTCTCATGCGAGCGAGGTCTCGGACGGTCAATCAGGTTGTAGCCAAGATTCCGAAGTTCACCAATGCAATTTGAGTCCCCATCGTGCCACGATTCTGTCATAAGGAAGACATCAATAGAAAGATGGTGACATAATTCAGCAACTTCCTCGACTTTGTGATGAAGTGAGCGAACGTTGAGTAAACCAAACTTTAAAGACCGACCACGACGAACAGACGGATCATGCCGTTCCAGCTGCTTTAGTGGACGCAGAGAACGTTGAATAGTCACAGATTGAGTATTATGGGGCGTTGAACTTCATTACGTTTTGTCAATCTCACAGGAATAGCTTGAGCTGCTGCCAGGAAACCATTGTGAGACCGTGAACAATCGCGAGGAATCTTCAGAATAAAAAGAAACCTCCTCAAACGTCGTTGTATGGCATTACATGACCCATTGTTCATTGCTAGCAAATCTGCATTGCTGTGATCATGCACGAACACAGCGAGCGAACTAAATTTGAATCTGAAATCCATCCGATTCTGACAACACTGATATACAGTCTGTTTCAATTTACTTCTCACACAACATATTTTTGCAGATTCATGCAAGTCATAGTATCTAAACTATATCCAAACTGTTCCTGGAAGTTTGAGGAGCTATTATAGTGTTTTATGTCGACAGACAAGTAATTAAAAGAACTGATGTAACTCATGTATTAAAATTAAATGCTACAAATTGCTGTAAATGAAAAAATAGACTCGAAAGCAGAACAGATTTCGAGCTAAAACCGGGTATGTCCTCCTCGCACTTTGATCACTGCTTGAATTCTTTTTTGCATGGAATCTACTAACTTTTCACATGTTTCGGTAAGGGATACATCATGTGTACAATTTTTGCAATTAATGTCTGTTCAGTAGGCAAATCATATTCACAAAGTCTCTGTTTAGTATCCCCCGAAGTGTCTCCAGAGGATTGAGGTCTGGCGAATTTCCAGGCCATTTCAAAACATCCAGATTGATTTGATTCAGATAATTTGTGCACAGTCTAGCCTTGTGGCACGGTGCCGAGTCGTGCATAAAGATGTTAACCCAGAAGAACTCCATTGCTCCATTTGAGGTCTCACACGAGACTCCAAGACGTGCAGATACGAATGTTGATTCATGCTCCCCTCGCATACGTGAAGTCGTCCGGCTCCTTCAGCACTCATAATACCCCACATCATAACTTTGACTGGATGTTTCAAACGTGGTTCTAAGGGAGTCTTCGATGAGGAAGCTGTCCAGACTCTCATAGGACGGACTGACGAGCCCTCAATAGACGATTCATTGCTAAAGGCCACCTGAGCTGTAAAAGAAAGAAAAATAATAAAAAAAATTCTCAAGTCAATATTTCTCATGAAAATTCAGAACAAAATGAATTCAGACATTCACTTACCCCTCTCCAATCCTCAGAAGTCCAACCAGCGTGATCAAGAGCAAACTGATGTCTCTTTTGTTTCATCGCTTTGGTAAGTAGAGGGAGGGACCTTTCTGGGCTTCTTGGATTCGCACTTCATTTCCTTCAACCTCCGCCACACAGTTGTTCGACTGACGTTGGTCGCTGCATCTTGTAACCGCTTTCGAAGCTTGGCAGTTGTAACACCATAGTCTTTCTTTACTTCACGAACTAAGAAGCGGACATCTGCACTACTAGTGACTTTTTTCTTACCACACCTTCCTTTTCGATGGCCTACATAATGTCCGTTGGTCTTCATCCTAGCAATTCTCGACTGTAAAATTACTAATTCCTGTTCTACGAGCTATTTCTCGGTGTGAATAGTCCGTATTCTTCAACAAGGTCGTTATTTCAGCAACTTTGCTGTTTGAGAGGTCCTTTCCTTGCGGCATTGCTACGATCAGGTTACAACCTGCCTGAATCACCTCAATCACCAGTGTTATGAGATTTTTCTGAAATCTCCCCACTGAAGAGACATCAAATCAAAATTGACCAATCAGCTTGGAGTAAGATTACCGTAAACAATCACGTGAGCCAGATTGCAGACAAGATAACAAGTCGAAACAGTGTTCGAGAACAGCGCATGTTAGCACAGTATGAATCAACATTTTCACGTGCCCATCTTGGAATCTCGCATTAAGTCTCCATTGGAAAAAAGTGCACTGTAAGGGCCAATATCTTCATGCACGGCTCGCCACCTTACCACAAGGCTTGACTGTGCACAATTTATCTTAATCATATACGTTTGAGTTCCGCTAGATGACCTGGAAATAGCTTTTATACTATAATTCGTTTTAGCAACAAAAATATTGAGTGTGAGAAGTAAATTGAAACAGACTGTATATATATATTCAATGCTTGCAAAATTGCGATTATATGACACCTGTAACTGACTAAACTTCAGTGAGTTTTAATTACCTTTATCTTTCACTCGATTTCAATTAGAAATGAGGGCGCGTCTAAAGACCACAAATACGACTAAATACCACTAATACAGCATACATGCACCACAAATACGCCAGAAATAACTGTTAGAAATAGAAGCTCTCCCGAAATATATTTAATGCCAAATCGAATACACACAAAGGTTTAAGTAAAATATAATAAAGGTAATATCGGCAAACGTTTCGCGTCCAGACGCTCGGTCACTTTCTTACTAAGCCTTAGTGATGAGTTCATTATGCGCCTCCCGCCTCAAGCCATTACATATAGAAATTGAAGCTCCTATTGCCGCAGGTACACTTAAACTAACATATATACAGTACAATCAATGCAAATTTGAATCAACTTGAAGATTGCCACAAAGACTTCCCCAACATATTCCTTTTCCTACAAATAAATTGCAACGGACGCGTCTAAATACCACAGATACAGCACAAATACGCCACAAATACAGCACAAATGCATTTTCCCTGCCACAGATGCAGCAGCATTGACACAGAAGCAGCAAATTCTGTCACAAATACATTCTTGTGTTAGAAATAGAAGCTGTTATTGCCACCTGTTTCGGCTGATCTACACTGCGCTTTTGGCAATGCAGAATCAAAAATTTGTACATAGGAATGATTTCTGCAGTTTTAGCACAAACTGGAAAGTACCGGTATATCTGGCGATGCTCAATGCATTTATGTGCGTTACAATCTACTTGTTGGAAAAGGAATGTGTTGGAGAAGTCTTTGTTGTAAGATTTTGGTGTTCCACCTTTAGGATGTGTTTTGGACGTTTTGGGATGAGAAAGGCCATTTGTCGGGATGGAGGAGTGCTCTCATGGAGAAACGGAGGGCAGATTCGGAGTCTACGTGCAATTCTATATTGGTATGGCTCTTTTCAAGCCAATCAGAGAAAAGATATGATCATCATCCCAAAACTGATCATATATATTTAATTAGCGAGATTATATATACACGTATAATAAGCGATGATATCACATATTCATGTATCATTTCTTGAATATGTATAGTGATGTGGACCCTTTTGCATCTTTTGAAGTTAAATGAAGTCATTGATTATGCAATTTTGCTGTCCCAGTGGCAGGTTGCCTCTGATATGATCACGCTTAAGAAAATGCTCTTGAGGTTGAGCATGAAATTAATAGGAACCCATCGAATTCAGTAAACATTAAACCTCCAAGGCTGTCATGAGAATCTGTGAAATACCATCATTCCTTCTGCATTACAATTATGATCAGTCAATTTCGTTGTAATTTCTTCAAAACTGCAAAACTTTGCATATCTCACACTTGGTGAGAATCAGAACCTGCATCTCTCTTGAGTTCATTTAATAAAATCGAAAGTGTATACACATTGGGGATTTAATAAATGCGGAGTTACCACTCTACCTAATATTTCTACTCTATGGTTGTATGTATTTTTATGGACTTATCCAGTATTCGTTTTAAAAGAACCTCTACATTCTGCTATGATGTCGTCTGTGTGCTGCTTATTAATATAAGACTACGACCCAACTTCGTCAGGGCACATGTTTCTACATGCGTACAACTGATGCTTTGCACCACCAACTGCATTTCTCTGAATAATATCTACTCTAATATATGAAATCAGTTTATGAAATATGGCGATTAGTTTATATAACAGACAACTTTGACAAGGTTAATGAACTTACTGTTTGGATCGATGGAGTTGAAGTTCTAAGCAGGGATGCGGAGTCGGAGTCCTGGTGTCCTATCTTTTTTGCTGGAGTCGGAGTCCTATCAAATGATAAGACTCCGGACTCCGCCCTATAGCTAGACCCGAACTATAATACAAATAAATTATTTATTCTCGCGCATAGCTGTCACTGTCTTGATGTCAACTTTCTCCGTCAAACAAAAGTACAGAGACAGCAGTGCATGCAAAGCTTGTAATACAGATTATTTCATAAAAAATGGATCACCCTTAAACATCGCCTTAGCTTCAACTTTGTTTAACTCCGCCAAACTTGAACGAATTTGTCTGAAATTTGGAAGATATGTCAGTTGTGCTTACTAATATCATTGTTGGAAATTTCAAGCATGAATATTGAGTTTTTTTCCTGTTATAGATAAAAAAGTAGTAGATAATTTGATCTTCATTTAGCAATGTTACACAAAATCATACCTCACTCTTATGAAATTACATTTGTTTCCTTTGTTTTGTAATATGTTGTTCTACAAGCCAAAAGCTATCAAGCAAAACAAAAATAAAGAAATTCGGTCAATCAGAGCCGGTATAGCACCATTATTCATCAACAATAATGTAATAGCTACATGTTATTAACTGGACTTCATGTTCCATAGCTTCCTGACTTCGTTGCGGTGGTGTTGGCAGCACTCCTGATTGCTTTCAGCTAGAAATCTATCTCTTTCTACATTATACAAATTTCTACAGAATACAAAGCACAAATGAACAATAACGAGATCGCATTCACAAAAGGCAAAGTGTCAGCCTTGCTAGAATTAGGGTTTTCTTTGCGAGCTACAAGCAAGCGACTAAATGTCCCTTACACAAACGTGCATCGATGGCATAATGATGATTTTCGACTCTGTCGTAAAGAGGGCTCTGGCCGTCCACAGTAATGGTCAAAAGACCGTTCCAGGACACCATAAAATTCAAAAAATGGTATCTTTAAAAACGACATAAATTCATGAATTTTGTCCCTTTTTCAGGTTTTTAAGACCTAAATTCATAAATTTAGTCCATTTAAAAAGTATCATTTTTTGAAAAATTGGTATCTTTAAAAACGACTAGATTCATGAGTTTTGGTCATTTTTTCAGGTTATGAAGACCTAAATTCATAAATTTAGGCATTTTTAAAAATACCCAATTTTTCAAATTTTTCAAAATCTCAAATTTGAGAATTACAATTTTTACCTTGAAAATCATGACCGTTCCAGGACACTGTAAAATCAGAAAAGTTAAGAATCTCAAAATTTGAGAATTACAATTTTTACCTTGAAAATCATGACCGTTCCAGGACACTGTAAAATCAGAAAAGTTAAGAATTTCAAATTTGAGATTAACATTATTTTTTCTCTCTCTTAAATCATGACCGTTCAAGGACACCGAAAAAATCATAAAAGTTAAGAATCTCAAATTTGAGAATTACAATTTTTACCTTGAAAATCATGACCGTTCTAGGACACCGAAAATCATAAAAGTTAGTATTTTTAAAAACGTCTTTTAAATCCATTTTTCAGGTTTTTAAAATATGAAATAACTAAACTTATGTGTCTAAAAATATTTGAAGGAATTGGCATATTTTTAACAATAACTTTAGGAGTATTTACAATTGTCATTTCATCTGACGTTCTTACAATTCCTGTTGTTGCTACTGCTTTGCACTCAGATGATCACTCAATTGTAGAGATCATCTGCTTCTCGCATTTATGAAGAAAAGGCACTTCAGAGCAAAGAGCTGTGACCTCCCACTCAAACATTTGAAAGGAAACAATATATTAAAGAACAAACAGCTGCTACACCCACTTAGACATTTGTAAGACGTGGAATATATATTCAGCAAATACTACTCCGGCGTCCCTTAAGAAAATTTTTTATTATAAAATGAGCAACATAAATGAGTTTTTAAAATTATATGGAACGCAAACAACTACAAATTTCGATTTAAAGAAACTCGCAAATCGATTGGGAATAACGAATTTTCACATATTGATGAGAGACGAATTACAATTCCTAAAAAATAAGCCAACAGGAACCTTCAGTTCCCGGAACAAAGTTTCAACTATAAATTTCATAACAAATCTTCACACATCAGATGAAAAAGGAATACATTGGTCTGCAGGTACGTCTAATATAAACGGAGATAATTACTATTTCGACTCTTATGGACTTCCACCTACAAATGAAGTAAGAGAAATACTTGGAAATGGAACTTATAATACGTTTCAAATTCAAAAACCAGGAACTACTTATTGTGGTTAATCATGTCTTTATGTTTTATTTAAATTACAAAAAGGAGTACCATTTCTTGATATTATGTTAGAATCAAACAAGGGAATTTCATTCTCGAAACGTTAGTTCCAATAATAATGATAATTAAAAATCACTTCGTTGTAATTCATTCTGATAAAATCGGCCTCCGATATCTTCATTATTTAAATCTTCGATTTCGTAAGTAATCGGATAAATTTAATTTATTTTACAAGCTTCAAATATCTCTTTAGTCCAATAGCCAACAAAGCCTTTTTCAAATTTATTTTTATACTTAAATATTCTAACTCTATCTCCAATCTTTAATTTCGGCTTAAGTTTCTGCAAATTCGGATTACTCTCATTAGAATAATTATTTTCGAATATTTTCTTTCGTATTAAATCAGGGTCGTTAGAAGCATTCTTTGGAGTTTCTTCAATACCTCAATGAATCTTATTATTGTACTGCTCTACAATTCCTGGTAATATCTTCAACTATTTCTGATTTCCTTGCTGAGTAAATTTTTTGAAAATTTTATTTTTTAATGTCTGATTGAATCGCTCAATTACTACAGCCTTTCCAGCATTTTCAGTTGAATAAACAGTTTCAAATAGTGGCCTAGCATTTCGGTTATAAAATTCCGATCCTTTGTCAACAAACAATTTTTTTGGCTTTCTATTAGTTTCTTTAAAGATTTCTTCAAACGCATATTTAACTGATAGACCACTTTTATTTTTAAAGGCTTTAGCCAAGCGTATCGTGTATATAAATCTATAACGGTCAATGCGTATTTATAATCTTTTTCATTCGGCATATGAATAAGATTTGCACTCCAAATATCATCTTTATCAAATACTTTTACTTTCAATAAATATTTAGGCCTTCTGTATTCTTTATGAATTTCGGAGGCAGAGGTTCGAGCGTTGCTCTCAGACAGCTTTGCTGTCGTTTCATTTAAACCCTGACTGAATAATATTTTAGCTTTCTTAACAAGTATTCTTTCAATTCTTTCTCTAAAGGAAGGATTCTGAATACTATCTAATTCTTGAATCATCTTCTTATCAGCTACATGTCGAGAACTTAGGTCATGATTTCGATAAGCTAAATCATGTCTGTAAGCTGCTTCATCTACTCTGTTTATTGGTTCTTCACCTGGTTTTGGATTATTATTCTCATCTAGTCTTATATCTAATCGAGTTCCTGGACCGGTATATGAATTACCAGGAAGATGTTTTTCTTTCGAATATTTACTCCAAATAAATCCAAGAAAGTTTTCTAATGTTTTTTGTATGTCGTTACCTTCATAAATTTTACAATTTGAGTTTTTATTTTTGTTTAATAGATAATTCAATAAATCTAAATTAGCAATTTTTAATTTAATCAAATTTTCGGAATTTGTGGAATTTGCGGAATCCATTTTTAAAGATAAAAAAAATTTAAAAGATAAAATAAAAGTTTTACCGAATCATACTAGGACTTAGATATAATCCAGAACCATCTTTAGTTTCTTTAATTTCAATTAAATCATCAACATTGTGAAGAATATTTTTAAGAACTCGTTTTCCTTCATCAACTAATTTCAATTTACTAATAAAATTATCTACTACTCCTTCACCCCTAGCAATTTTCTCTAGCTCTCTGTTATGACGTTTTTGTTCTTCTAATGCTGCTTTCTCTGATTTATTTTTATTTACTGCTTGGACAATACCAGCTGTCCCACCTGCAACACTTCCTGCTGCTGCTATGCCTCCTATTATTAGAGGAAGTAATGGGAGAATCCCGCCATTCTTTTCTTCTTGTAATTGAATATTCTCTATCATTGGTTTACTTATGTAATACTTTTTTTTATTAATAGTAATAGTTTTAGGGGTATTTTTGTCAACAATATTACGTAATTTTAATTCAACAGTTTTATTATTATTACTTTTCGCTTCCGACATTTTTAATAAAAAAATTTTAAGTTACGAAAAATTTTAATCTATTCTAGTTATGAAAAATTTTAAGTTACGAAAAATTTAAGTTATGAAAAAAAATAATTAATTAATCCTAGCCATCTTTCCATTTAGAATTTCAATAGAATATTTTACATCTTCTAACAATAAACCATAAGCCATCAATGAAGTTGTGGAATCTTTTTTTTCAATATTAATTGTGACATCACAACCAGTCTTGATAATAATCACAACCAGAGAGTGCACTTAAATCGAAGCAGAAAACAGGATATAAATGTCTCCAATCTCCAGGAGTTAATTGTGGTTAGACTCCAAATTCTATACAAAGATTTCTATAAGCATCATATCCTTCCATAAATTGATTATTGGTATCATCGAATCTTAATGGATCAATTGGATATCGGGTTTGATTTAATGAAACTTGTAAACTTTGAATTGTATCAATATGAAAAAGATTATTGTTCTTATCAAAACTTGGAGAATTATTTCTTTGAAAAGTTAGTAATAAATATCTTGGAGTATTCGAAGTTCTAGTAAAATGCCAGTTAAATCTTTGTTCGGAAAAAATTACTGAACTAGCAGTACGCTTTAGAAAATTTACTGGAATTGGTTTGTTAGTATTTAATCTTTTTGCAATAGCTGTTTCAACCTCTAGACTAGGAGTAATATGCTTAATCCACCATTCAAGTCTATCAATTTTTAAATATGCTTTTTTCCAGTCTTACCAAAAAAGATTAATTCATTATTTGATGTACGATGAATTATTAACTTAAATTTTAATTGATATGATATTTTGTCATAATCTAAATAACCGAATAATGGAGACAATGACCAATTAATTGTCTGTTTACTTTTCTTGTTAAATTCACGTCTTTCTTTATATGCAGTATTATTTGTTTTATTTAAATGATTTGCAATATTTTCTACATCTTTCGCAATTCCTGCTGCATCTGTTCCAGCGTGAGTTATATCATCAACAATTTTACCTTCATTAGTATCAGGAAACCAACCTTCGATTTCATGCTTTTTATTATTTTCACCAATTGTTACAAATCTAAGCATTGTATCAATTACACCTGGAGAATCACTTATTGTTTCTATATTTTGAGTTGCAACATCTAAACGCATTTTTGTAAATAATCGTGGAAAAAAATTCTTCTCTAATGCAATATTATCGGTATCTGGTAATGGTGTTGTAAAATTAGCATCACTATATAAAGAATATTCCCAGTGTAAAAATGAATCAGGTAGATATATATATATATATATATATATATATATAACTTTTCTGATTATCAACTTCAAAGATTAAATCTCCTCCAGTATTTACTCTACTAGAAGATCCGGGATTCACAGCAATTCTTATATAGTCATTCTTTATTTGATTATAACTGAAGAACGGAGGATCATCTAATCTAAATTTATTTTCGATAAGAGAAGACATTTTTATAAAAAATAATTTGACTTTTTTGTTTTTCTCACAGACAGAAAAATTTTACTAAAAAAATTACTAAAAAAATTTTAAAAAAGTTTGCTAGACCATTACCTCTTACTTCTTCAATCGTTTTTTCATTATGTTTACTATCAGACGGAGATCCGCTCCTCAAGGTTTCACCCCCCACAGCTATGTTAGCAATTTTGTTTTTTGTTTCATCTGAAATTTTTTTTGACTTTTTTAGTTCTTCAGAGTCATTCTTAAGTTTACGAATAGTTTCTAGTCGTTTTAATTCGTTTTGAGACTTAACAGCATTTGATATTGCACTAGCTTTACTACCTATAGCGGCTGCTCCTTTTGCAGCAGATGTAATCAAATCTTTATTATTTTTTATCAAGTTAACGATACTTCCAATACCAGAAAATATACCATCTCCTTCTTTTTGAATTGTTTCTACATTGTTATAATGGTAAACAGATTTCATAGATGGTTCATGAGCAATTTTTTGATTTGAAGCAAAATGTTTAAGATTGTGTTTATAAATTATAGGCATTTTTTTAGGAATAAATTTGACTTTTGGGAAAAAATATTTACGTTTGTGATCGGCTTAAGCCTCTGAACAAGGTTCTATTTGTTAGTAACCTGAGGACCTTTGGTTCGATCGGCTAAAGACTCTGAACAAGGTCCGATTAAGATTTACGTTTGTGAATGGACAACAACGTCGAGATAACTTTATTAATTTTCCGTTGTACGTTATCTATTGCGTCAAGCAGCGTGTGATGTATTTTAATTTCTTTTCTATTAACTTGCATTTTCTGCTGATTAATCTTCAATGCCGTTTTAAGAGGATTCAATTTCACTTTAAGAACATCTAACCGTTTTTTAACAGAATCTAACTGTTCTTTATTTTCTTTAGAGTTTTCTTGTAAATTTTTCTTTAATTCATTGTCTAAATTGATTTTAAGAGTTTTCATTTTATCAACTTTTTGATTAAGTGAGTTTACTTCATTTATTATTCTATTCATCTTTTTCATTTGTTGAGTAATTTTAGAACTTAATTCATCAACACTTTTTTGGAATGTAGTTTGTAACTGCTTTAAATTTTTTTTGATTCTTTCAGGTAGTTTTTCTACTTTATCTTCTAATTGTTCTTTGAATAATTTTATCTGATGTTTATTTTTAATGACTGCAGATTTTAACTTTATAGAAAATAATATTAAAATTTTTGATTGTTCTGAAATCTTTTTAAAAAGTTTTTCTATATCTGCTTCTAGCTCTCTATCCTTTTCATCAAGTTTTAATAATTTTTCGTTTAATGATTTGTCATTAAGTTTTAGCAACTTTAATTCATTCATCAGTGGAACCAAAACATCGTTTATATATTTTTCTTTTAAGTCATTGATTTGTGTATCAACATATTGTTAATTTGTTGACTCTGTATTTTGTTGCGGAGGAATAGGAAGATGTAATGGACCAGATAAAACGTCTCCCTTTTTCATAATATAATTTTCTAGTTCTATTTCCGATTCACGATTATTCGGGATATATGCACCTCCACCAACATTTGGTAACGTCATTTTTTAACAATCAAAAAGTAATTTTTTTATATAATGAGAAAAAAATAAAAATTTTTCTAATAAAAATAAAAAAATGGAAAAAGAAAATTTAAAAGATATATATTCGCCCGCATCATCCTGTTCTTCTTATTCGAAGAGATCATCGGGATTTGAAAATAAATGTTTCGATAATAATAATCCATGTATAGATGTAAATATTTCATTTGAATTACAAGCCGAAATATTTAGAGAACAGACTAAAGGTTTACCTTCCATAGAAACTAACTATTGTATTTTCCCAGGAGATCCATTTACTAAATTTATGGATATAGTAAGTAATTATAATGATGTTGCGTATGTAGAATTAAATAAAGAAAATATGGTTATTATTGGACATAATAATGTTTACGGATTTTTTAGAGCAGTATTACCAATTAGTAATACTGATTGGATAGGAAAAAAAATTATTAATTATATTAATGTTACTGAATTAGTTAAAAAATTAAAATCGTTTTCAAAGGAAAAAATTAGATTATTTGTTGATGAACAAAACCAATATAACATTCACATAGAGAGTAAAAACATAACGAAGAATTATTATGTCAAGTATATTATAGAGATACAATTTATAAGAAAGAAACATCAGAAATGCCACAAAGATATGATGATGATACGTATATAGGATTATATTTAAATTTAAATATTAATTTATTAAAATCCTACATAAATGGCTTGGCTCAACAAGGGAAAATTTACATGTGGACAACACCTTATACTATTAACAATGACCATAATCATAATCATAATAATTTTAAAGAATCTGATAATAATAATTTTAAAGAATCTTGTAATAATAATTTTAAAGAATCTTATAATAATGATGATGATAATACAGATGATGATAATATAGACGATGATTTTGAAACATCTGAAAAAGGTGTAAATGGTAAAAAAGATTATAAAAATATTAGTAATTATAAAAATTAAAGTGAAGAAAAATTTATATCTCATACTGATGTGCATGATATTAATACTACATATAATCAAAATTTATCTAAATTTCATTTTCTTACAATTGAAAATAATAATGATGGTATAGTTGAAGATACTGTTAGACAACTATGTGTCGGGTTTACAAAATTTAAATTAGGATTTACATCTAATCAATTTAAAATTTTATCATCTTTAATAAAAACTAAAAGTGATTCAGATTATGGTGGTGTTATTAAATTTTCCAAAAGAGATCAAAGACCAATATTTTTCTCTATTATATTATTATCAGACAAAAAATGTAATTTAGAGTTAGATATTCCTATCAGGGAATGGCATCGTATCAGGGAATGGCATCCTATACCAAACAGTGTAATTTATGATGTTGAAGAAACAATTTATGATGATGATGATGAAACAATAGTTAGTGAAAATAAATCTAAATTATCTTTCGATGAAATGTTATATGATAAAACTTAATATGATAAAACTTAATATGATAAAACTTAATGTGATAAAACTTAATATGATAAAACTTAATGTGACAAAGAAAATAAAATAACTAAGAAACGTGAAATATATAATAATGTAAAATAACTCTCAAGACCTTAATATTAGAATGTTTATATCTAAAATTAAAACACAATTTTTTTCTTTAAAAAATAAAAAAAATGGAAAATACAAAGTTTTATTGTAACTTATGTAAAAAATTGCAAGCAAAAAGAAGTTATCAATCTCATTTACAAAGTAAATTGCATTTACAAAATGTAGATCGAGTTGATGAAGGAAATATATTAAAATTAAATAATTATAAAAACTATCTAGAAACATTTCCTACTGATATAAAAGTTAAAAAAATATTTGATGATTATTCACATTCGGAATATAAAAAGTTTTTAATAGTGAAGGTGAGTCCATACCCGATGAAAGATATTTATTTAATGATACAGATGAATTTAACGAAATAGATGAATTAAACGAAATTAAAAAAACAGATGAAGCCGAACGAACCGAAGGTTCTAGGGCTTCGCCATTAACAGATATAAAATATTTATTTAATGAGTCTGTGCACGGGACATCGGAGATGTCTTCCAGGGCTTCGCCCGTTGAACATAATGAAACCGATGAAACTTTTTATAATGTATTAACAAACTTTTATAATATATTTAGAAAATTTTTCAAATGTTATATGAATGTAGAAGTACTTTATACAAAAAATGGACCTGATGGAATTCCTGAAGAAATAATACAAGGACATTTTACAAATTCACAAGAAATTCATAATGTAAATGATATACAACCCATATTTGAACAAATGATACTTAAATTCGAAAATTGTATAATTGAAGCCCAGTTACGTGAATCTGGTTGGAGATTTGTTAAAATACTATCCAAGAAAATAGTAATTGATAAATATAAAAATAATACTGGTGGTAGCTATGTTCCTTTACCTTTCAGTTCACCACAAATAATCAACATAAAAAATGAAGATGATTATTGTTTTCTGTGGAGTATTATAGCACATTCACATCCTGCAGAATATCACAAAGAAAGACTAAGTCATTATAATAAAGAAGAATATATAAAGGAATTTGATCTCTCTAATGGCTTACATGAATTTCCATATGATTATAATAGGTTAATAAAGTTTCATAAAAAGAATAAAAATTTAATAGAAGTAAATTATTTTGAATTAAATGTGAATTATGTTTCTATTGGTAAAATTACTCCACTTTACTCAGATTCAAAAAAACTTTATTTGAATAATAAAAATTTATGTCAATCAGAAATAGTATATAATGATAGAGGAAATTACATGCATCATAATATTTTTTACCAAGGAAAAATAATATGTACTGAAAAATTTGAAATTGTTAAAACACTATCACCAATAATGATTAATCATAATAATTATAAAGGACGTAATTATAATTATGATTATGATTCCGATTATTTATCTTTATCTTTAGAATATCAACAAAAATTACAAAATTTAAACAAAAGTTTACAAAAATGTAAAACAGATTATCAACAACAATTAAAAATGTTACTACAAGAATATCACCATAACTATCAAAATAAGATAGAAACAATTCAAAAATTAAATGAAGAAAATAATGAAGAAAATGAAGACAAAAAAGAATTAAATAATGAAGAAAATGATACCAATCAAAAAATAAGTGAATGTTTAAAAAAATGTCAACAACAATATAAAGAACAATATGATAAAGAATATATTTATCAGCTACAAATATTAAATCAAAATTATCAACAGTCTGAAAAAGATTTACAAAGATATATCGACTTAACACATGAAATATATCAAGATAAATTTGAAAAACTAGAACAAACAAAACAACCAGCACAAGCGAATATATTATATTATCAGGGTCATTTTATATTGTGTAAAGATGTTTCTATATTTACAAAAACTTCAGATAATGCTAATTTTCCCTGTCTCCAATGTATGACAAGCTTTAGAACTAAAGAAGAAATGAATAGACATTTGGAGAATTGTCAACAAAACGAAGCAGTTGAAAATACTTTTCCTAAAGATGATTATTTAGAATACAATAAATGGTATTTCAAAAATAAAGTACCCTTTACTATTTATTGTGATTTCGAAGCACATATTGTCAACAAAACACAAAATTCTGAAAATGATAATTCTGAAAATGATAATTATGAAAAAAGTGTATCTTAACAAAGTAAAGAAAAATATTTATTTGAACAAAAACCATTATGTTGGGGAATGTACATTGATTCAAATTATCCTAAATTATTTAAATCAGAATATTATCAATACTATGGTGAAGATAGTTTAGAAATGTTTAGAAAGAAAGTAGAAGAATTACAAGGTCGTTTTTCACAATTGCTTGAAACAAATATACCAATGATTCCATTAACGGATGAAGAAAGAAAACATTTTTATAATGAACCAAATTGTTTTTACTGTGGAAAAGAATTTACAAATAATTATAAAACTGGCAGAGATAGATATCTTGATAAGCGAAGTGGCGGCTCTGCCGACAAAGTAAAAGATCATGATCATCCAAATGGATTATATAGAGGTGCAGCACATAATTCTTGTAATCTTAATGCTAATGAATTTAAGTATATCTTTGTTCCTTTATATTTCTATAATGGTTCTAAATATGATTTCCATTTAATAATGAAAGATTTATTTTCATCTGAAAAATTACAACAACAACAAATAAATGTACTATGTAAAATAGAAGAAGAATATTTTTCAATGCAATTAGGTTGCATTAGAATTTTAGATGCATTTAGATTTTTTACTCCTCATTCATTAGATGTTATGGGAAAAACTTTGAAACCTGAACAATGTAAAATATTAAATAAATATAATTTAAAACCTTTAAAAGGCATATTTCCGTATGAGTACATAACTGGAGATATAAATAGAATAAATGAAATAATGAAAGAACAAAAACTTCCTCCAATAAATAAATTTAAATCAACATTAAAACAATCACAATTATCTGAAGAAGATCATGCAGAAGCTGAAAAAAATTGGAGAGAGTTAAATTGTAAAACAATGTATGATTATACAATGAAATATCTACAGATAGATGTATTAATCCTTACCGATCTTTTTGAAAACTTTCGTGACATGTGTTTAGAATATTACAGAATCCATGTTATTGTTATTCTACACCAGGTTTAACATGGTTAGCAGGATTAAAACATACTGGTGTCAAACTTAAACATTATAAAGAAAATACATATGATAAATTATAATTTTTTGAATCTGGAATTAGAGCTGGTGTCTCATCAGTTTAAGGTAATATATATGTTAAATGTTATAATAAGAAAGTAAATCCTGATGATTATGGTTGTTTAAAAATTTTAGATCCAGAAGAAAAAGATCAGTTTATAAAATTGTTTAATCAAAATATAGAAGGACGTATATCAAATGAAGAGAGAGTCAAGCAGAAGTTGATGAATTCATGAGAGAAAACTATTTGTTATATTATGATTATAATAGCTTATATTCTTCTTGCATGATACAAGAATTACCAACGGGTGAGATGGAATGGTGTAATATTCTTCATTATCAAAAAACATATGATGGAAATTATAATTTTGGTTATATATATGAAGTTGATTTAGTATATCCTGATTATATAAAAGACACAACAAAATATTTTCCCTTCTGTCCCGAAAACAAAATTCCCAATATAGAAGATTTTTCAGATTATCAGAAATCAATAATGCCTAAAAAAATACAGACCAACAAAAAAACTTATGTTAACACAAAGTAATAAAGGAAAGTATGTTGTTGAAGGAAGAATGCTAGATTGGTATTTAGAACATGGAATGATTCTCACTAAAATACATCGAAAGCTAGTGTATAAAAAATCTAGGTGGTTAAAAAATTATATAGAAATCTATATTGAAAAACGTAAGATAGCTAAAAGAAATAAAGATGATTTTGGAAACGTGTTCTTTAAATTAATGAATAATGCATTTTATGGTAAGACTTTAGAAAATGTGCGTAATAGACAAAATATTGAAATAGTTTATGATAAAGATAGGTTTCAAAATTTAACAAGGAAACCTACATATAAAAGAACTACTAGATTCAGTGATAATCTATGTGCTGTACATTTACGTCGAATCAGCGTAAAACATGATAAGTTTAATTTTATAGGATTCACTATATTAGAATTAGCTAAACTATTTATGTATAAATTTATACATGATTATTTAGCACCTGCTTATGGCAAAAACTATAAATTACACTTTACAGATACGGATTCCGTTTTCTTAGAATTAACAATACCGCATAATTCTTCACTTGATGAAGAAATTAATAAAATAAAATATATCATTCATCCTTCTGATTTATGTAAAGTAAAAGATAAACTAGAAGGAAATGAAGATTTCATAACAGAAGCTATACTTTTAAAATCTAAATGTTATTGTTATACTACAACTAATAATATTAAAACACATAAAACATTAAAAGGAATTTCAAAGGCATCAGTGGCTAACCAAATAACATTTCAAGATTATAAGAATGCATTATTTAATAATGAAATAAAAACATCATGTAATTATAGACTTAATTCAAAAAAACATAAAATGTATTTAAAAGAGGAACATAAATTAGCATTAGATCCATTTGATGATAAAAGAAAAATTTTACCTGATGGAATAACTACTGAACCTTTTTAATTTTCTAATTTCTAAGATAGACAAATTTGATATATATATATATATATATATATATATATATATATATATATATATATATATATATATATATAAAATAAAAAAATAAAATATTATAACACTATATTTGTATATTTTTTATCACTCGGTGAACAAAATGTTCGATAACTCTATCATGAATTTTTTTATCAATATTAATTGTAATGAAGCCGTAATCTTTTGACCAAGCATTATTACACGATTGTTTAAATTCATCTTTATTTCTTACACATAAATCTCTTAACAAATCACTTAAGTTTCTTGCATTTATTTCAAATAGTATAAATATATTTGCATTCTTTCTAATAACACTTCCATCTAATGAATACATACTTTGTGTTAAATAAAATACACTACAGTTATTATGTCTACCTCTTGTGAAATAATTTCTCTGAACTGACTGATTTTTATCATTAACACAATCATCAAAAATTACACAATGTTTCATTCTTTCATCTAGTTTACTAGGATCTTGCATATTACCACTATCATCTATTAATTGTATCTTTATATGCTTATTTTTATTGGTTTCAACTAACTGATTATTTTTTGCTGCTTCTTCACACCACGAATTATTTCTTCTTCATCTTCAGATTTTTCATATTCTTTGAATAATGAAGCAATTGCTGTTTTTTTAAGATTATTTTCAAATCCATATTTTAAAAATTGATAGACGGGTTGTTCTGCTGTTGTTGTATAAATTATAAGATTGTTATAAAAAGTTAAAAGTTTGGTGTCGTTAAAATTTTAAATAATGGATACGTTTTTCCACAACCTGATCTTCCACAAATAACTGACAAAACTTTATTAGATAAATTTGGATGATGATTAAATTTGAGTTTTTTTTTTATTTAATGGGAGTACTTCACTCATTTTTTAATAAAATTTTTTTATTTTTAAGGAGAAGAAGAAAATTAAACTTCTCTAGCTTCGCGTGGGAGTTTATACCTCCCGAACCAAAAGATCTATCATAATCTCTTCACCTCCAAAATTTATTTCTTGTCCTTTCTCATCAGTGATTCTAATGTTAATACTGTTAATAGTTTTTCTTGTAATAGGGAAATATATTAATGTTTGTGGAATTACATTTAATCTATAACCAATGGGTACAGTAAAAGCTGGAAAACTGAATATTAAATTTGATAATTTACCATTTATATATCCTGCTTCAATAATGTCACAATGTACAACAATTGAATTTATTTCAGTTATTTTTGGAATCTTCTCACTTAAATGATAACCTTCACTATAAGTTTGTTTATTAAATCCTAAAAGCTTTGACAATGATCTATCATGATTGAAATCAACCTGATGATTTTCGTCTAAAGTAAGAGAAAATTTATTAACTGCCCGTTCAACTGCAAAATGTAATTGTTTCTTATCTTTAAATGGTATACCTAAATGTCTCTTAATTTCATTTGATATTGATTCAACTTCGTAAGAACCAGGAAGAAAAGTTAGTATTTTCCATGTTTTACCTTTATCAGTAGGATATCTAAATTGGTCATTCACATCTTTGATAACGTTTTGAATAGTGT
The DNA here is from genome assembly GCA_907163375.1 of Prostheceraeus crozeri. Lineage (NCBI taxonomy): Eukaryota > Metazoa > Platyhelminthes > Polycladida > Euryleptidae > Prostheceraeus > Prostheceraeus crozeri. Next base: position 222,434 of record CAJQUW010003997.1, read on the forward strand.
TAAATGTGGAGAAACTAGTCAATGCAATTTGATAATTTTTATTTTGTTCCAAATGTAGAATGGGTTCTAAATTACAAGTGTGTGATGAAGTAGTTGTTATAATTTTTAACGTCGTACTAAATTTTGATGAACCCAAAATCTCTGTTAAATTTTCTAAATGATCATTAATTTTTTCAAAATCTACTGATGATAATTCTCTCGAAGACATTTTTTAACTAAAAATTCAAATAAATATTTTTTTATAAAAATTTGAAACAATATATTTCAGCTACGGGCGAAGCCATTAAAGACATCAGAGATGTCCCGTTATGCTTTTATAATCCTCTTCATTTAGAATCTTCTTTTCTAACAGTCTTTTCAATATAGTATGAATTTCATTGAAACTAGAATTATGTCCTTCTTTTATTGCAGATATTAAAATATTTAATCTATTTAGTAATTCTTGTGGATCATCTGGTAAAAATACAGTTGTTTCTGTTTTAAAACCTTTTCCTACTTTAACTCCCGATGATAATAAATTTTCTAATTGTTTATAACGTTTAAGAGTTTTTCCTGCTTTAACTCTATCTAACATAGCTTTATATTTTCTGAGATCTTCTACAGCATAATTATTTAAATCTGCTCCTCTTAAAAGATCAACAAAATTTCTATCTAAACTAAAAGGAGATTTATCTGGTGAAAAAATTAAACCTCGAAAAGGTTGCGGAAATATTTCTTTTTGTCCGAGATAAAATCTAGGTACTGTTTTTCCATCTATAAATGAAATAGAATGTTCGAATTGCATAAATTTTGGTAATTTCTTATTAATGTTTGATTCTAGTAATCCATAGTCATCTAATATAGTTTTGTGCTCTGGATCTGTTATATCAATTTGTTTATCATTATTTGTAAGTTCTTTTTCAAGAGTTTTAAATGGTTTCATAGTTTTTTCAAAATCAGTTTTTAATTGCTCGGTTTGCTGCATTTTTTCAAACATATCAGATTGAATACCAGCTTTTATCAATCTATGTTGAAGATGATTTTCTTTCATAATATTTCTTTGTTTTATTAACTCTTCTAATTGTTTTATTCTTTTAAAATTATCAGCTCTAATTTCATCCATTTTTAAAATATAATATTTGAATTTTGTGGTAACATTGGAATACAACAAAAACATTTTACTGAACAAATTATTTTTTTATTGCTTTGTTGTCTGAAATCTTTTCGTTTTAAGTTTTGTTTAATAAAGTTTTGCTCAAATTTTCGCTTAAAGTTTTTAGCTCTTCTAAAAAAATTTATCATTTTCTTCATTAGAAATTTTACCATCACTAGAAATTTTGCCATCCTGTTTATTCTTATCATCAACTTTTTCTGACTGTAATTGAAGTGATATTTGATTTACTTCATTAGCTATTTGATCAAATTTTTCAATCTCATCTAACGTAATAACATTATCATCACACTCTTTGAAAGTAGAAATGCAATTTGTCATAGACTTCCTTAATATGTAAATGCTTAGTTTTTAATGATTTTCGTTTCTTAGTTATTAAAGATTTATCTAACATTGTAACAAGTGAAGTTGCAAGAACACCTGTACCTGTTAAAGCTGTAGCAACTACTGGAATTAATAAAACACCTGAAGATATAACAATTGTTAAAGCACCTAAACTTATTGCTAAGAATATGCCAATTCCTTGTGTTACATTCGTAACATTAGACCATCTCTTTCTTAATTTATTATAATGTTCTAATCTTAATAATAATTGAGATTCCTTATCTTTCATATAGATCTTTGTGTTTTTCAATGTTAATTTTTTCAATGTCCATTAAAGTAGAACTACGTTCATATGATAACGAAGGATATATTCTTACGGTTTCTTCCACTTTTGTTTCATCCACTTTGGTTTCTTCCATTTTTAAAGAAATATTTTGAATAAATATTTTGAATACAATCTTCTGAAATTCCATTTAAATCGAAATTAGTAGTTGTTTGTTTACCGTATTGTTTCAAGATATCATTTATGTTTTTCATTTTAAATTGAATAAATTTCTGATAGTGTCCCCTCTCAAAGAAGAGAAATCAGAAAAGGGGGATTGATTTAAAACTGTTCCATAATGATGACTTTCCTTACTACTTATTCGATTTTGAAATGATTATATTATAATTATTCTAATCTATATTGTTTTACATATTTCCATTTTCTTCATGAACTTCATTTGTTAATATGTTTCATCGTTAAAATGATTGTTTAAAATTGCCCTAACAACTATCCCGCATGTCGCCGTTTATGCGTTCTAAATTTAGAAGAAGAATTTTATTGTCATTTGCTTTTATTGTCAATGCATTCTTATGTGCTTAATCTATTCATGTCTTCACAATGGGAAGTACTTTTAATCAATACAGCGAAGAGAAGAAACGCTAAATGAATTTTGAAAACAGACTTTACAAATGGATTTTGAAAACAGATTCTGAAAATAATTTACGTAGGGGTAAGTTGAAATGTCAAAACTTTTACGCACGCGTAAATTGAAATGTCAAAATTTTACGGATGCGTAAATTGAAATGACAAGAGATTCTCCACGATAATTTTAGGGGCAAGCTGTTAGATGTTTCTCTCTCTTCAATCTCTCTCTCTCTTGAATTATCAGCCAGTGTACGGGTTCATTGAATAATTTTGAGTTTATGAGTTACAATGATCTTCTAGTTCACACAATTAGTACTTTAAATAATGTTGAGAATACAATAACGAAGAATGTCTAAGTAATAATTGTGTCTTCTTAATTTATCATAATGCTCTAATCTTAATAATAATTGAGATCCATTTCACTTGTTTTTAATTGAGATAACGAAGGATATATTTTTGCGGTTTCTTCCACTTTTGTTTCTTCCATTTTTAAAGAAATATTTTTAGTTACATAATTTTAGTTATCTCATATTTTAAAAACCTGAAAAATGGATTTAAAAGACGTTTTTAAAATTACCAATTTTTCGATTTTCGGTGTCCTTGAACGGTCATGATTTAAGAGAGAGAAGAAATAATCTTAATCTCAAATTTTGAGATTCTTAACTTTTCTGATTTTACGGTGTCCTGGAACGGTCATGATTTTCAAGGTAAAAATTGTAATTCTCAAATTTGAGATTTTGAAAAATTTGAAAAATTGGGTATTTTTAAAAACGCCGAAATTTATGAATTTAGGTCTTCATAACCTGAAAAAATAGCCAAAATTCATGAATCTAGTCGTTTTTAAAGATACCAATTTTTCAAAAAATGATACTTTTTAAATGGACTAAATTTATGAATTTAGGTCTTAAAAACCTGAAAAAGGGACAAAATTCATGAATTTATGTCGTTTTTAAAGATACCATTTTTTGAATTTTATGGTGTCCTGGAACGGTTTTTTGACCATTACTGTCCACGCAAAACATCCAAACGTAGAGACCGCCTAATTTTGAGATTTGTTAAAGTTGATCCAAGTCTCTCGTTAACTGAGATGGCTGCACTAGTCTCGCCTATTTCTAAGTCCACTATTCGTAGAAGACTTATTGAGTCGAATTTCAAGAGCTGTAAGAGGCCCTCTCAAATCGAATTATCAGATCAGCATACAAAAAGACGTCTCAGATGGGCAATGAGTCATTGTCACTGGCGAAATCAATGGGATCGGGTTGTCTGGTCTGATGAGGCATCAGTCCGTCTGAAGGATAGTGATGGTCGATTGAGATTATGGATAAAATCTGATCAGGAAATTCCGAGACATTTACATCGTCCCCGGGTACAGGGTGGTGCGACTCTACTGATTTGGGTTGGCATTTGGACCAATGGCAGCTCTGAACTTCGCATACAGCAAGGAACCATGAATTCTGAACGCTATGTGAATGTTTTACGAATGAACATTGGCCAAATGACAGATCAACTTGGTGATCCATCGACTTGGTTATTTATGGATGATAATGCTACGTGTCACAGGAGTAGTAGAGTCAACTTATGCAAGTCTCCATTAGGGCTTAGGACATTATCTTGGCCAGCTCGTTCTCCTGATCTGAATCCCATGGAAAATGTATGGAGTATTCTAAAACGTAACGTTCGTCGTTCACTGCTACCTACAGATGGCGTATCACAACTTACGTCACTGTTAAAAAGAGAGTGGAGAAAGTTAGATCAGTCAAAAATCAACGATATCATCGAATCAATGCCTAGACGAATTGGTAATGTCATTGACAATAAGGGTAGGGCCACAAAATATTAGCTTCTTAAGAACCGTTACTGTATCATAGCTTATCAGATTATATAAGGACATTTAAAGATATAAGGGACATGAAATAACATGAAAAATGCTTTCTGTATCATACTTATGTTTTATTTAGTCAAATTTTAGGATGATCCACTTTTTATGAAACGGACTGTAGTTGAGGGAATGAACCGTGATAGTGATAAAGGATTGTCTTTTCACTCGGTGATTCAGTAGAGAAGACAAGCCTTCCTAGCCTCGATCACACCTGCGCGCCAAAGGTCACATCAGAGACAGAAATGAAATACTAGTTTGTTTGAGAACATTACCTCTTGCCCTCACAACCTCACGTTAATCGTGTGTGATGGCTCCTCTAAAGCGCATATTTTAAATAGAAAGTGTGCTCATATTTTTTGAGAAGCATAGGGGATTTTCCTGCCTGGTAGAGACTGGAGAAAAACCGTGTGAAGCACGACATCAACAAGATGGGAGGAGCCGAGTCGTATGCATCCAACTGAAAGCGACATTTGATGAACTTTCATCGAAAATGATTGATAATTGATAAATCAATGATCGCTGAAAATAGGTTCAGTTAAACCTATAATGATCTATGATGTAGGTTGCCAGTTAATTTTTCAAAAAACTAGGCTTTATATACTTGCCACCCGGAGTCGGAGTCGGACTCCGCATCCCTGGTTCTAAGTAAAACACATGTAGTGTGCGTTGGAGTGTGCAACACTCTGAATGGAGGAAAAAGTAAACGTATTTACTATTGAGTCATCCTATCAAAGTTACCAGCGATGCGGCGCAAGGCTCTCTGCTAGTGCCTTTTCTGCTTACATTTCGTTGTAAAGACTTGAATACTTTGTCAAGTAAAACTATCATTTATATGTGCGCTGACGATATTTGTGAAGTTTTCCCTATTTCTAAAGTGACCGTTTGTGAATCTATTGAGCAGGAAAAACCTAAAATCTTCTCTATATAATGAAACAATTACCGCAAACGCTTTCATTCAGACAGTGATGAACATTCAGTCATAGCAACACGTTTCTCACTGGATAGACAAATAAATCGATGCTCGTGGACTATCATTGTTGCTGGAGCGTGTGTCGTCATGCTAGCTCCTTTCATCGGAATGTGTGCACAAGAGTCAAGAGACTTTCTGTTCATTGGTCATGTCACATTCTAAGTAACGATACTTCAGCACAAATCTTTCATGTATCCCTGTTCAACAATATCTACAATCAACAATATCTTTTTTAGTAAATAAACGTTTAGTGGCTAAATCTGGTTTGTAGCCTTGACGTGGCCTCAAGACCCTTACGGCTGCGGCTGCGGCGCGGCGGCCATATATGGCTGAAAGTTACAGCAGCATGAAAAATTAGAATTTGTGTGAAAACATGGTCTCTCAATCGAAAATAGACTTTTAACACGTATAAAAGTATGATTTTTAAAATTCGGGCCGCCTCCAGGGCAATTTCATAAAAATCGCGTGGCATCCAGTGTGTAAAAATGTAATTGTCAAATAATTTGAAGGACTTTCAAATTTTGCTCTAGAAGATTGTTCGCTCTCAGTCAACCATGACGATCTATACTTTATGTTTAAAAATGTAATCGAAAGTGTTCTGATGTATTATTCATGTTTATTTGGCATATTGGACCCCGAATCTTTGAAAATTGTTGACCGACTGCTCAAGCGAGATCGTAAACTGATTTGTCCATTTCAATGTCAGAACAGAATTTTTTTCTCTAATTTCCATGAAGAACGTTTGGCTATACTTTCAAAGCTTTCTTTTGTAGATGAAAGGATAGCCCTTGTCGTCTATTGTACATGTACCACGTTTTGATAATAAGAAGCTGAAAATGCCATTTTGCTGAACATTCTTGAGACAAAATTGGCTTGTTATCATGTCGACGTTGGTGATCAATGACTGAACAGATCTCACCCCTGCAGTCCCTGTATGACTTGTTCCTTCAGATTAGTCTTTTCCCTCTGATCCCCTCCCCCCTCGCGGTTAACTGAGTACGTGTATTTTGTAATTTGGCAATGCAGAGGAATAATCATTTCAATTAAAATAGATGTGAAGCGGTCATGTTGCCAAAAAAAGCTCATCATATGAGCATGCACCATACCGATCAATATTCTGTAAAGCTAACATAATCAGTGTTGTCTGATCAGATCACGGTCAAAGCCGCTACCATGTCGGTCTGACCTCATTAATGTTCATGCGTCGTGTCTAAGTCACTGCTTCAATGGCCCGGTTTGAGATCAGGGTGAAAATTTTGGCTCTGTTTGAATTGTTTTTAACTGCAGAATAAGTGTTATTCTTCGGTGTGTACCCCCTTGTACAGATTATCTTCCGACATCCCTGCGTATTATCACCTCTAGAAATGCGATTAACCCATTTGGCGCCATCGTAGCGTTTTCGTTACAGCACTTTTCGGAATCTGCTGTCTTCTCCAGCTAGCGACATATAATACAATATTTTGATTGCCATTCATGATTTATCATATATTTTCACGCAAACTATCGCCAATTCAAAATTTATCAATTTTTAGTGCTTATATTTTATCACGAAATTAGACAAAAAATGGGCATAAAATCTGCTTCTATACTGGAAGACACAGTGGATGAACGTGCACATGTAATTTACTATCCATGTGATTTGCGTAATCTCATTATTCATAAAATACCGAAAATAGCAATCAATACTTCATCAGATATTCATTCATGACATGGCATGTCAATTTTTTGTAACCGTAACGTTTTAGTTACACTGGCGTAATATGATATACAAAATGTCAAAAACAACAACAGTGAATATGAAGTAAACGGTGATGAGTACTGTCAATTTTCTTCAAAACTAATGTTTGTAGAATACTGAAAACGAACAATTATATTGGAATATTGCATTCTTAGTGTATTCTAAGTGTGTGTAATGCTTGTTGCTATTTTTAGCCTATGGCTTTCCCATCACAAAACCAACCGAAGTCCATTGCCATATCACGTTCCTCAACATTATACTTGTCGGCTTATGTACGAACGAACGTCAAAGAGAGATCAAATCTCAAGCATTTCCACTTATAGCTTAATCATAAACATTGCAGGGGGCCAGTTCGCCTGAGCATAGAATACAAAGATGTCCTCCGACTCGAAAAACTTCAATGCAAAACTTCATTGGCCGTAGACGGTGCATCTCGACCTACTAGGGCACGCCAGCAGCTCGAGATGGCCCAAACTGGTTTAAAAGATCTATAAAAGCTAAACTTGATTATATCAACCTATGTAGCTATCTGAAGACAATACCCAAGCTGTTGCTTACTATGGACTGAAATATGCAGTAGGCCTAATGCCGACGATGACGGCATATGACTGTTGCCACAAAGCCTCCACAAGTAAATGCTTCATCAGAGTTCTGAGGATGTTGAGTTGAAGATGAGTATATGCATCTCAGAGGCATGTGTCTCAAGCGATGTCTCAGAGGTTAGTGACATCGTAGGGCAGTGTGAGATTGCAATGAAATATTATTTGAATGAAATTTCAGTACACAGAAAAAGCAGTCAATAAAATGGCAAATATCGGTGATTCTCATTTTCGCAAATAAGATAAACATTCTCTGGATGCATTTCAGGGCAAGAATCTTTATGAGATGCTTGATACGCATGCTGATGGTCTTATCGATCTCTTAGTGGCAGAAACCAATGACTGCCCGGGACAAAAGAATTGTTTAGGCCTACATAATGCTGAACAATCTCAAATGCGTTCATTTCTTAGTGTTCTTCATTGATGTGGACATTGTGAATTACCGAGGCGTCTCCAACTCTAACTTGACTTTGGAGTCGACGCAGTAAGAAAATAAATTTCTCGACAGGAATTTCGAAATATATAAACCAATATAAACTTATTTTCATTTGAACGATTTCATAGCAAGCAGCAACGACAAGTATGCAGGCCTTTTAATTAAATTTGCTAATTCACAGTTTCGACAAATACCTCTGAAATGTGATGGAGAGCTTTTATCTTGACACATTACTTTGGCATGTATTGTTGGAGTAATTCATAGGCTATATTTGAAAAAAACATGCTTTTGTATATTTTGACATCATATAACGCCATCGTAACGAAATGGCTACGGCTTTGATTTCTAAGAAATGGTTATTGTAGTGCACTGGTAATCATGTATCATTCTTAATTATAACATTCTGAAATACTTACCACCATTTTCATATAAAATTTGCCGATATTCATATAGGCGGCCTTAAATGGGTTTAATATCAAATCAACAATGCGGTTCATAACAACGATTCTCTAGATATTAGCATATCTCACTGTTGACCAATAACAATAGGCATATCATAAGCAAAACGATGTCAAAGTCACCAGAAAGTATAATCTTCAGCCAATTACATTTACATGATAATTCAGAAAGTCAAACCTTTAAATTGTTTTCCGCAAGGGTCCGTTTGGAAGCATTAGTAGCTTAAGGGATCAAACACGGCTGAAAAAGATTGAAATAAGAAGATTTTGTGATAATTTTATTGATAACTCTTTCTCAATTCTACACTGTAAATCGCTCAATTTCTCAATCCATCACATGCGAAGGATGCATAACAAAATATTTTTTTTGATATATTTCTGTATCTATTTGTATGTTTTTCATATGTTATTTCAAGTGTGGTATGCTCTACATACTAAAGCCATACCAGCACAATGTTAAATGAAAGCATAAATCATGTCCAAAGTATGTCGATTTAAGGCCTTTTGTCAATCAAGATCATACTAATGTTACTACTGTTTTGTAAGTAGTAAGATAATGACATTCAACAGTCAAACTTACAATGCTGAATTCGATTTTAATACACGTAAGTCTGAGGCATTTCATATATAATCAATAAGTATTCAACCATCAACAATTATGCATTATGTAATTTTGAAATTAAGCAGATTATCAATCCGAAATAAAAACACATTGTAATTCATGAACGCAAAAATAGTTACGTTTTAGATATAAGTCAACATGGTTGCACGAAAGATAACGTTTGAATGAATTGATGTTAATCAACTTGATTCATAGAGTAGAGCTCACCAAGCGTGTTGCTAATGTTTGTAGACAAGCAGCAACGACGACATACTCGTTGAGCATAAAATTCACAAAAAATATAAACTAGTAAAATACCACACTATCAAAAAGAAATATTCACCATTGGTATTACTCACAAAAGATATTTGACAGTATATATTTTTGTTATGTGACATAAAGCTCTTCATACCAGAGACGTACGAATGAGGACGAATTTGCATCGGGTCTCGTATATAAAACATACCAACAACTCGTATTTCATTGTAGAACAGCCAATCGTATATAGAATAGTTCGCATCACTACACACCAATCACATACGACAGTAAGTGAGATTTCGTATGAAAAACATACGAGAATCTCGTATCAAATGTTAGTTTCAAAATGCATGTGAATATGGTGTGTCTGTATGTAATTTTCGTATCCAGCGATTTACAGTGTGTGGTTTATGATCAGAATGGTCTTAAAAAGGGTTTGTTAAGCTTTGCTTTCATAAATAAATCTGTCCAAGGGAAACTTCAATATTAAATCTATATGTCAACTTCAATACACTCATATGTCCGACATTTTTTAGTAAACATCATTCGATTTGGAAGAATTTGAATTAAACTTCTGCTGACGAGTATAGTAGATGATGTAGGGTCTTGATAAACTTTATTGCCATTATCAAATGTCTGAGAATGAGAGCTGATTGGAACTCTAAACAGCGTATCCAAAGAACTAGACAACTTGCTCGACAGTCTTCGTTACGTAGAAGGGATGAGTTGTATATCACGCACGAACTCAAATAATAAACTACCAGCCGGCTAGTGGACAACAGCCAGAGAGTGGCGTGCGTGTTGTAATATCATTTCGGTCACACATCACTATCTAGGTTATGTTCTGTGAGGAATGCTGACAAGTGGGGATGGTAAAACCATCAAATGAACCAATTTTCGTGCGCCAGCTATCTCCTTTAATAATGATCGGAAGGACCAACATTATGCATATCGACGCCATTCTTTGTGCTGCTATATTTCTTTTGGCCATTGAAGGCTTCTATTTTGGATTGTTTCTGTCAGTTTCTGTGGTTTTCTACTCAGTGGATAAGACCATCACAGTTTTGGTAGCTTTGGCTTTGCAAGCAAGAAGCGTTTGAATTTCACACTTGAAAAATGAGATGTGCAGTACGAGTAGGTATCCGCTTTGAAAGAAGACATCGTGCAACTTCTCCGGGCAATTCTCGTCTGTACAGACGAGTTGTTCCCAACGGGGTAACATTCCTTTAAAGAAGACTTTTGCCTAAAGAGCTGGAAGTAAAGCAGTTATCAGCTGTGACTGAAATGCCACTGTTGGTGTAAGGCTCACTCAATTTCAAGGTCGATCACGATTTGGGATCGATCACTTCATTCATCTTTTCCTGTGGAGGGAATCGCGTTGAAAACACTTCTGGTCTACTTCACAAAGCCATCTGAAAATGAAATGTGTTGCTTTCTCAGTTTACAGAGGCTCCGTACATTTGCAAGCGATGAATAAAGAATTATCGGCCTTCGCGCTATGCACGCATCAGATATGAAGAGGAGCAGTCAATAGCAGTCCATCGTGTTGACCAATTGGGAGTCAATGCTTGTCACTTGTGTTTGGATCAAACAAGTGACAGAGGCGGTAATGTGTTCTTTCGCAGGCTTGAAAAACGATGTGAGATCAGAATGACAAGAAAACAGGGTTGGCCTTTTGCCGGCTAAAACTGGTTTTTGCCACTAAGTGGTAAAAACCGGTAAAAAACTGGCAAAAACTGGTAAAAACCAGCTAAAACTAAAATTCTGAAAAATCTGTCTATTTCGTCACGAAATGATCTACAGCAAGTTGGGGTTTGAGTAATACAATGCATGGGGGTTTGCAGTTTGCAACTCTTATCTTCCAAAACATGACATTCATTCTGTGATGGAACCACATGATATGTTTTATAACGAACGACAATCGATGCTGTCTTTCTTTACGATTGCTCTGCTCTTTTCTTGTGATTTGAGAACAAGTATAAACTTCAGCACCATTTTGGCTCTTTGGTTCATGTAACAGAAGTTGTTAGATACTTGCAGAATTATCATCAAATGAATGGAAAAATGAAAATAAATATATGAATACAACTGGTTTATACATAGAACTAAATTAAGCAAACTACCTTCTTCATGTGGACGAGCTTCAATAATCCCACTGTCATTCTTCTGTGTTGAGTGTTCAGCAAGAATGTAGAGTGTATTTTGATAGTAGCTTAGTTTTCATCAGATCTAGATTCGAACCCAGGTCTCATGAACCCAGAGAAAACACTCTATCAAAAAGTCTCTGCACCGGAAAATCTCACCTCCCAAATCAAGCATTGTGCAACAATCACTTAGAATGCATTTCTACTTTTTTTAGAAATATACTAAATGTACTAATGCTTGCGACTGTAGCAGGAAATCATGATTTGCAAGAGCAAATAATAATTAAATAACATAGTTCGCATCAGCAATCTTGATAAAGTGAGGTATAATGTATGTCTGAACAGCTTCAGTTATAATCTCAACAAAAGAACATGTCCAGTAAGCTGTATAAAATTGATCTTGTTAATAAAATCTGAGAGCGACAAACAATTTTGACATTATTGTGATATACAAGTTTGTTTCTTGAAATTTCCATAGTTTGAGCTCAAATCAAAACTTTACTTATGGTTTCAAATTCATTTTACATAACCTCATCCTCTAAATATGTGAGGGTAAATTACCATGACATGAAAAATGTTGAGGGGCAAAATTTTTAATCTAGTCCTTCTGGGAGTGCAGGATAAGTTTTATAGTAATATTCATGTAATCACAATGGGTATGAGACATTTGCCACAGATTTAGAAGACAAGCTATTCTATGAGATCAGCAGGGAGGTTAATCGTAGAAATCCGAGGCCAGATTTCTACATTTTCGTACCCTTCTAGCTTCATGGAATGCCTGTTTTAGATCTTCGTATTGGGCCAAGTGATTTCCTTCCAGCATGGACGTCTGTTGCATCTTGCAATGAATGAAATTCGTAAAGCAAGAAAATGCGTGCACACTTAGAAGAATAATGCGCAACAGCTTTACAACAATATTTTTCATAATAATTCATATTCTTACACCTATACTTGGAGCATATTCTTGATTGAAATGCGATATTGATAGGTTTGAATTGTGAAAATACAGGCCTAGATGTTTATCGAATGATGAAAGAGTGAAGTGAACTTATTTCGACTAACGTTCATCAATAAAGGAAGGAGTGACAATGATCCCTTATATTGTATGTACCCAAAAAACTTAAGTGGTAATGCTGGAAAAATAGTTTTAGCCAGTTTTATCCGATAAATGGTGACAAAAGCTGGTGGATTTTACCAGGTTTTTACCAGGTGGTAAAAACAAGGGTGGCTTTTACCGGCCAACCCTGCAAGAAAATAATGATAATTATTACGTCTCTACACTAGGTGACATGCCACGCTCAATTACGCGTAATTACACATGACACTAACATCCGTGGTTACGCGTGACATAACTGCATCATATGTCGGCAGTCCTACCCTGGCAAAGAGTTATTTTATACTGGCGCTCGTCTCTCTCCAGATACATCTTAAAAGATGTCCGCATAAACCAGGTATGCATAAACCGAATTGCTGCTACCTGATCTCAGAAGAGCTGCGTGACAAATGTAAAACATGCCTTCCCAGTCGGTCTATGCATGCATGAATAATATACATAAAATTCATCATAGAATTCAAATGGAAATAGGGGAGGGCTTGGTACAGTATAGATTACAATTGGAGGGCGCTTGGCATGAATCACGTCTTATTCACGCAATAGTGTCAAGTGCCCAATTATTATTATTTAAATCATTACTCGTGGTGGCATGCAAATGCCGTTATAATTCACTTCCTTATCCTCAACTCACTTCCATCTCCATCTACATGTACATCTACATGTATGTCTACAGCAGCCGACACGACCAGAGTCATTATCATCAGAGTAACAGTGAACATCATTGCTATCAATTCTCTCGCTGACATGCTGAAATAAAAGAATTGAGATTCAGGCAAGGAATATTCAATAATTTGCTCATTGCATGTCCTTCCCTTTATAATCAAGTATCATTTAATCAAAAAGAAATGCAAAAATTCAATGAACCATCAGCCTGCCACCTAGTCCGACCACCAGCACGAGCTCCTGCTGGAAACAAGGTCGAAAATTAGACTTTGACAGAATGATGTACATCCCATCACCACTATAAATCTGTCCAACTGCCGAATTCTACCCGGTTCCTGTTCCTGTCAGACAAGATCGTAGGTCCAATGCGAAGCATATCGAAGTTTTTGGTAAAAATGAGATTTTCTATGTTTTCTCTGATCACGTAGAAAGTAGGCCTACTATATCTACAGCCATCATTTTTGGCATGCAATGTCTTCAGGTCATTTCCAACCATGTTCATGTGCCAATTGCCTTTCTCTATGAAGCTAGATACTTCTAGATGTAGAAAGCATCTCCTAATGTCTGCAAACACAACATTTTGATTAATGTTTGGCCATATTTGGCATGACTTAAAAACATTCCAAGCCAAAAATGTCGGCTTTATAGTTATAGTACTTTATCAAATCTTAGTAAGTTTTTTCGTGACTCCTTAACAAAGTTGAGAACGTTGTGTTCTTGCCGCATAATAGGTGCTAGAATATAAATGCAATGCATCGCAAGGACTCAAGATGTCTCGTGCCTGACAGTGGAAGACTTAATTTTGTAATTCCGTTTTAAATTGCAAACATATTTCATTTGCGAAGAATCGATGTATCGGAATGGACAATGCTTAACTGAGCAATGCTATAAGAATGAGTTTTCCCAAGATTTTGTGCCTCATTCTCTCTAGAAGTTAGTGATCTCAAGTTAATGAAATTTCGACGACCATTCATTAAATATCACTTTAAACACTGCATTGTAAACTCTAGGGCACGAGATTTCGCTAGAATTAAGCACGAAATCTAGGCATCAATTCCAACCAACACAGGGTACGAGTAGGCACGAAGCTCATAGTGCCGAGTTCGTGCCCATTGAATTTCCTTCGATTTCATTGGATAAACAAATATTTGGTTTGGTGCCTATTAGTGCCTAGTGACGCCTACTGGTGCCTCGAGGCACTAGAAAGGCACTAACTAGGCGCTAACTGGCACCAAATTTCGGCTTCGTGCCTAAGTTAGTGCCCTACAGTTTACAGTGATGGCCGATGTTGATATTGAGTGTAATCAGTCATAATCAGTGTCGATGTTGAGAGATGTAAACTAGGCCTGGTGATGATTCCTGATATTGGATGAAATGGGAGCTATTTAATTAAGTCTTGAACATCCAGCTATCAATCACAAGCTTAGGAGATTGTGGCAAAATTGTACAAAAGTGGAGCAATTTCTTGGAAAATGTGTTTGACGTTTAATACCGAGTGCCCCAAGAGTCATATAGAGACCTTTCACATTCAATGAATCTTTACACTAGGCATGGATCTCGAAGCATGCATTGAATTTGTTGAGCTTTTCTTCACCAATGGCAAGTCCTCTACAGCGGCACTGCGCACCTACAAGGTAGCTCATGGTTATCATTGCGACCCTTTTTGCGCTTCTGCCATCTCACGCTTGATTCAGCGGTCAGAGACACTTTATCAGTAGCAGATAAGCCTCGATCGGGTAGGCCCAGTCTCGAGAATGAAAGGGAAGAACTGGAAACGCAACAGTCAAATTCACAATCTGGAGGTGCCAGTTGTCATTTGGTTTCTCGGAGAACAACAGGTGTTCTTAAAACCAGTGTTCAACGGACCCTATGACACAGATTGTGCCTCTACCCATACAGACTGCAGACTGACCATGCACTCACGGATGACTCAAGGAAAAGCGCATTGCTTTCGCACGGTTCCTCCTGTCAGGTGCCCTAGATATCGGTGAGATTCTGTGGACTGATAAGTCTTATTTCTCAATGGTGGACCATGTGAATCGCCACAATTGTATCGTTTGGGGATCGGAGAAGCCGCGGGAAGTCATCGAAAAAGACATCCATGCTACAAAAGTGTGTGTATCGTGCCGTTATTCTGCGCAGCACCGTCTAACTCCTTTCTTCTTTCCTGGAATCGTTATATGAAGAAAATTATGCAAACATGCTTCGCGATCATGTCATTACATAACTTAGAAGGAGACGGCATGTGAATTCCACAATCCTTCAACAAGATGGAGCACCTCCATATTTTTCGAATGTTGCAAGCTTTCCTGT
Organism: Prostheceraeus crozeri; assembly: GCA_907163375.1. NCBI lineage: Eukaryota > Metazoa > Platyhelminthes > Polycladida > Euryleptidae > Prostheceraeus > Prostheceraeus crozeri. Next base: position 237,991 of record CAJQUW010003997.1, read on the forward strand.
CTCGAATATTCCCTGATGATCGGATTATCGCTAGAGCATATCCAAACCAGTGGCCAGCTCATTCACCAGATTTAACACCGCTGGACTACTACTTCTGCGATACTGTGAAAGACCGTCTACACCACTCCTTCACTCCACAAAACCTCTACGAGCTACAGGAGAGGATGGTGATTGAGAACATCGACTCAGATGAATTGAGGCGATCTGCTCTGAGTCTGCGCTCGAGGTTGGAAGCGGGGATCGAGTGTGAAGGAGAAGCCATTGAGCAGTGTCTGATATGAACATTCATTTGTAAATTACATGTAGAGTTTGTTTTTCTTTTGTTGTGTGTATGCTTCGTTATTGGCCGAGTAAAATGTTGATTTTCAATCAGGATTTTTTACTTATCGATATACATGGTTCTGGTTATCAAAGTCTCAGAGCCAAAAAAATGGAATTAAGTTTTGCATGGTTTAAAATAAATATGCTACATAAAATCCCCCGATCTGAGGTACATTTTGAAAAAAATCGCATGTGAATATGATTGAATTGAAGCAGATGACAGCCTTTTAAAGTTTTGCGTGACTTTTGGGACACCCGGTACATAATGAAAGGAATAGAAACAAAGATAAACTCATGTATTTGACACAATTCGGCAATGAACGGGTTAATAAAATCGAAACTTCACACAATCATATTGGCTATTAAATCAATACGTTGATACTCTACTTATAATGTTTTTGCTCTATGTCACATACAGTGCTTCTCAAAAGTCTGGAAATACTTTAAAGGCTGCGTGCCTCTTTGTCATAGTTTTTTAGAAACCGGTGAATACGATTCATCAGAGCTCACATGAAGGGAATTTAGTTTTCTACAGGTGAAATGTAGTTCTGATCGCGTTATATACTATTTTCATAGCGATATCAAACAGTACCTATCTTTAATAATAGTAAACTTATCATTCCGTAAATAATTTTAAGAAAAACAGCTTTATTACTGAAAACGTAGTTGAATATCCAGTATAATGTACCAGTTTGATCTTACTGAATGCCACCAGTGAAGTCTGCTTGTAAAACAATCGTTGTTTTTCCGTCAAGAAGCACGACTTCTTTGATGGCAGTGAGTAGTGTTCACTCCTTGCTCGCTACAGTTAGAAGCTTATTGTTTTCAGTATCTGATTCATCATGGACACAGAAAGACGCATCTGCCTCGTTCAACTTTACTATGAAAATATGAGAAGTACAACTTCCACACTGCGGGCATACAAGTGAAGGGGCCGGGATACCACCAAGTGTGAGCTTTATTTGTAGTAAAATGGTCAGTTTTTGTGATTAATGTACCATAAGTGCAGGAATGATGACTAATCATTCTCCCACATTCGAGTTTATAGACTGGTAAGTACGTGTTGCTAGATTTCTTTAAGTTCTTATCGCCAAAGAAATATGTGAAAGTATACGTTGTTTGTCTCAAGATCATACAATGAAATCCGACGGTCTGGTAGGCAATTTGCTACCAAATCGTAATGCGGCTGCCAAATCACCTTGAATTCTATAGGTCGCTATCTAATTTCCTGAGTCTTCATTTCTTTGCGAAGATGCTTCGCTACCAGATCATCTGGAAGCCATAGATCCTAAATTACACTGGAACTTCTCACATTCACCTCACATTGACTAGTTATTCTACTCATAAATTATCAGTAGTAGATTTACTGCATATCTTTAAGCGGCTGTCGTATTTTGTAATCTGCAAACATGAAAGATAATCGACCTTTCTGAAGCAGTTTGGATTAGAATTCAGATCTACTCTCTTTCTAACGCCATATGCTGAAATGATTAAAATAAATCAGATAGAACGATAACTTCACTACAACTACATTCATTCCTTGAATATGCCTGTCTATTTTGTGTTTGCCTTTCTAAGAAGAACAGTAAAGTGCTGACAGGAATTGACAGAAGGGTTCATCGAATCATATAGAACGGCTGCACAGCATATGAGAAATGTCTGTCAGACTCTTTAGAGAATAGAAGAATTTTGTTGGCTACAGAATTGTTTCACCAGATTGAAGATGGTGATCACATCCTTTATGACTTACTACCACCGAAGCTACCACGAAGTGATTTTTACTCTTTTCCTTATGCTCGAACTGATAAATATGCGAAATCGTTCGTCCCTTTCTCTTTACGATACTTTTGTGAAAGCGTTTGAATGTGGACAATATTTGCTGTAATTTCTATGTACATATTCATTTTCATTTCACAATAATAAACACTTACTTACTTACCTATGTATCTCAAACATAATTGTACTTGTTCTTTTATGAATTAAAAATAGTGTATAATCATTTCGGATTGATTGACAGCTGAATCTGAAATTTGCATAATGTACATTGTTCATAGTTGTAAACTTATTGACATAATAAGTTTAAACATAAAATCTTTTAGACTTCCGAGGAATGTAATCAAATTCATTGTTGTAAGCTTGATTCGAAGTTGAGCGATGTTCATGAACAAAATGCTTCAAGTCATCATATCTTAAATTGCAAAATTCGCGTTGGAGTTGACATTTAACATTATGCCTTGAGAAACCTGATATTTCACTGATCAATTTGACATACATGTACATGTACATGTCACTTGGCTTAGTGGTGTTGGCATTGACCAGTACTATAAAAGAAAACTATTCAACGTGATTGATGGAGAGTTTCAAGATAGATACGATTTTTAATGAAAATTGAATGACAGTGTGAACTTGCCGACATCTTATTCATAATGCAAAGATTTTGTGATTCTTTGAATGAACAAAAATCGTCGGCTTCAAATTATTGTTAGCACTTCTGAAAATTTAGTTATTCATTAATATTTCAATTTAAAATCTCATTCCGATTCTTGATATGTAAAACTACAATAAAGATATATTATTGCTCATCAAAATATTACATTTTCGTTCTTGTGATACAAAAGTAATTTCACTGAAGGCATCTCAAGGAACGCAAAAATGAGTCCCAAAAAGCATTGAATTCGGAGATCACCAATCATGTTATGGAGACTGATCAGGTGGTGTCCTTTGACGAAATTTGTAGTACTGATGGGGCGAAAAAATTGGTGCAACGAATCACTACAGATACTATATTCGGGCAACAAGACTAGAGTTAACGTCAGATCTTCTTATAATGCTGCAATATAATTTTTCTTGCATGAATTCGTTCTTTCAAGTAATTTTGGCTTTATGAACGTGTTACTATCATCTTTAATCAGTATTATGTTACCATTGACTCATTTTGTAAAGAAACTGTTTCATGTGAATCTCACAATAAATGAATGCGCATGACAAACCTCGAATGCACTCGAAACATTGAGTTTTGCTACCAACAGCAGAGGGGACTTTCTGATGATTTGGAAAAATGATTCCACAAGGTGAGAAAAAGCAACAAATATTTGAGAATGAAGATTTAATGACAAGATGACAAGTACATCAGGGAAGAGCTTCATCACAATGTTTGATTGGCACGAGGAAGAGCCGACACCGAAAGTTGGAGAATGTGGATGAAAATGAGGTCAATTGATTGATGACGAAGGAGTTGATAGAGGAGGGGACTTCTGGCTGAATATGTAAAGCACCGTCCTACCACCGCCTACTATTGTGACAAGATCGCTTTCGGTGTAATGTTGTTCTCGATGAGAGTTATACTGGGATTCCTCATTTCCGTAGGCGCTACGGAAGAACACCATCATCTCGTTATACTCGTCCGTCTCTTTGCTCGTCACCTCGAAAAGTGGTTCATGCAAATTCTTTACCTGAATCATGAACCTTTCTAATCACATTCCCAGTGAATATAGGGGATAGTTGGGCGACGACTTTGGAATAATTGGAATAATTAATAAATTAAATAATAATATTAATAGTAATATTTGGAATAATTCAATCTAAATGGGAAGGAGACCCTTTTGCTTGTCTGCATCGTTATTTGCATCATAAAATTTCTGCCTGCCATTTTCCTACATTGATGCGCACATCATTTTCCTTAATTGTGGATACAATTCCTGAATAATTTATTGATAATTTCTGTGTGTAAGAGATCTGACAAGTTCTTCAGATTTGTATTTCTTTGCATTTGAATTTCGAGATTATCTAATGTTTCACCGAATTCAAGCTTGACATGCATGCAGCTCAGTGTGATTATTCTAAATACTCAATTATCATTGAAGTATCGTTTTGTTGTGCTGGAGTTTGTTCATGACGTGTGAGAAGAAGAAATCTTTAATTTCAATTAATTGACAATGTTAGAGAGTATTTTTTCTGAAACCACATTTTCAGAAATATCCTCATAATAATGTCATTAACTCTCATTACATTTTGACGCCAAAATATCATGGGAGTTCATGGTTTCATCAAAATGATATTTCCGTGAGGGAATGATTCGGAAGATATTTTTAACAGTTCAGGAAGGATGCCATCACTGCCAGGCGATTTGTTGGTTTTTAAGCCTTTTAGTAGTTTGAGGACTTGAGGCTGGGTGCAAATGGGAGGAGTAGTTGGAGAATGAAAAGTGATGACTTGCTTCAAAGCAACCAACGGAATTTCGGTTGATACAATCCATCGCTTCGTAAACATCAGAATATAAGGAGATTATTTTTTTGGTTGAATTGTTTTCTTTTCACACAAATGTCTCTTACCATTGAGCACACGCCTGTGGAGGATCTCCTCATATTGACAGTTCATATTTTCTTAGATATACGTACATTTTTCGATCTGTATTTTCGATTTGTGATCATCATAGTGATCATCATTTGTGACCATCTATGGTAGTCCTAGTAACCATGAACTGGGATCATGTTCATCTCTACAAAAGAGTACAATTCCCATTCTGCTGCTCTGTGATGCTCATTGCATTGACAAGTTTATTAGCAAACTAAAAGAAGCTTTCTGGTGGCTCCGAAAATGTTGCTTAACGTCACAGAATGTTTCTGACATAATAGTGAGAATATGTTTCAGGGGTGTTGGAGAATTGGAGGCATAGAACAAAACTCATGTATATGAACAGATGAATGTGGTCCGATCAATTACGCAATCACAATGCAGCGAATTCTAGAAAACTCATCACCGGTGAAAATATGAAAGCAAGCAGTAATGTACAGAAAGAAAGCATTTACAAATCTAGCAATGTTCTTTAACCGGCATGACGGGACTGGGCCGCTACCGGTCACTCAGTTCGACCAGCACGGACCCGGCCCGGTACGCAACTTTTCATACCGGTTCCACCTCTCGTCTCAGCCGCTCCGAATGACACTTATTGAGAGACAGCTATCAAACATTATCGCAATTTAAAGACTGAAGCCATCCCACGAACAAAACTATCTAAGAATTCTTTTATCGAATTTTGTCGATAAGTATTTTTTTCATTTTCACTCCATGCCTTTCAATGCGATTTTTCCTGAAAAGTAATCGTTCAATGATTCTTGAGATGTGAGTCAATGAAGGATATTATTCTCATATTTCTATTATCATAAATGATTCACCTCATACGGTTTGTTGCAACTACATTGCTTTACTCGCTGCACGGGTTTTCATGAAACTCACTTTCATTATTTCTTGAACGAGTCATTTCTACATATTGACATGGAAGAATCAATACTTGCCCTAAAGCTTCAAAGTTGAAGACATTACTCAAACAATAGCAACTTTAACATTAGTAAGAAAGTTACATCTGCAATTCACTTTCTGTCTCTTTAGAATTAATTCTGCTGTCTCCAAGCATGTTGTATTTGCACAACAAGCTCATAAATCATGGTTTCACTCATTTCCAGGATATTTCAAGCAATATCTTGCAAGAGCGCACGAATCTTGGATTGACATTCTGTACACAATAGCTTGAATTCAAATAGTAGTGGTCATAGCTTGTAAGGAACCATTGAAGTGGAAAAAGACAGCTGGCACTCGGTTGAGAGAAATGATTCTCTTCACTTTCTTTCAGAAACTAGTGAAAGTATGACTCACGCGTATGTCAGTATGGCCACTGTAATGCAGGAAAGGGAAGACATAGAAGCGGTATTGAGTTCGAGAGCTGCTGAAGTTTTGTTTCTAAATTTGTGCGCGAACTTCTCATTATTATTTTTAATTTGTAGATTGTCACCCAACATCAGTAAAACGACAATTAGTAACTCTTTTTCTACTGATGTCCAATATATTGCACAATCTTCAAACATTTTTTAAAACAATTGACCTGATGATTGACGATTTAATTTTGCATGATATGTATTATCATATATCTAATCTGATGTTCAAAATTATCTCAACCCAACGATTGAAGCGATATGCTTATCATCATAAATTATGAGATAACAAAAAGTCATGAATATATTCGTAATTTTTTGATTTGCAACTAGAATTCACCATTCTTTACATCGATATGTTGTAAGTACAATCATTTAAGTACACTGTAAACTGTAGGCAGCCAAAAATCTTGCAACAGACAACATCAGACAATCAACGGCCAAAAGTGGCTGTTCAGAGCAGACAAGATGAGACAAATATTCGCCAAAATATCAGACAACTCTGTCTACTTTTCTGTAAGTATTGTCTCTCAAACTCAGTGTGTTTAAATCTGATCAAACTATTCAACGACAGCTAATGGTAACTAGTCGCTCCTAATCACATACATTCTAACTCTGCTCCACTCATTCACTCGCATTCTTATATGCACATCATGAATAACTCTGATACTTTACAAGACCGTAATGCGAAAGTTAACTTTAAAGAAGTATATAGACCCTTAAAAGATGTAAAAGACATTGTAAAAACAGAATTAAAAGATAACATCAATACGTCAAATATCCAGACCTGTTATTGCCATACCTCAAGGTGTATACAAGGAACCCTACTTATTTACAACATTGTATATTCTATAATTGAAAATTATCAAGGACACCATCCAATTTCAATAAAAGTGTATATATTAATCATTAGTAGTATGATAGGCAGTAAACGCAATAATGTAAATTCGTGCGATGAGACAAAAATTGTCTGACAAGCAGGAATCAATATGTTGCTACCATGTGGTTGATAATGCGATTGTGTTCAGACTCTATGGCGGAATCCTCTGTACTCAAGAAAGAAAAGTATTGTCTACTTTTAAAGTTGTCTTAAAATACATTAACTTTGTTAATTTTCAATGTTTTGTCATGATTTACATGGCAATTTTCAAAGTTTGCATTATAATGAATAATGGCATGTTTCAAATTCAGACTTCATTTTCTAGAAACGTTTTAAGTTATTATCATGACAATTCAAGTGGTTCAACGAACGACTTTTAAAGTTTTATGCTTTTCATGCTATAAATTCGTGCATGTCTATTGAAGCACTGTTCTCTGTTAATTATTGCTGTTGATGCATATGACAATACGAAGCATACATTGCGAATTATTTGAGGTGATACTTTTTGCAAGTTATAGATATCTTCATTCCATGAATTATATGTCATTCCATAAAAGTAACAGTCTCAAAAATGATGTTTCTCAGCCGCATAGTCCCTACCTGCACCGTAGACAGATAGTCATTTCAAAATGAAAAGGTTACAAAGGCAATTGTACTTTAACCCAATAAACGCGGCTGTAATTTCCTTGCATAGTTCGAATTACAGTAATCAACATAGCTTGAAACATCATGAAACATGGACATTTTCACTTGCCATTTCGGATCGATTTCGAAGATGGCATATATTAAAGGCGAAATTCAAGAGGTGAGAAAAAATCCTACTTAAATCATTACGGGAACTACAAACGTTTCTGGCTTATTTGCCGTCATCAATGTAGTATACCCTATTGTAGAGAATCAGTTAATCAGATGCCGATGAATCGTCATCCCACCTCCAGACATCTACAATTAATGAAATAATATAATAATATATAATATATACATGCCATCGCGTCCTACCACTCCTAGGAAGTGGTAAATTTTGGATGTGTTAATAAAAGTGTCGATAACAACAATTTGCCTGGTGCAATCATCTTCCTTGTGCATTTCAAACTTCATTTTACACGTCCATTATTCATAGCAACTGCCTTGATGTACTATTCAGCTACATGTAGGCTACATGTAAATCAAATTCAGCACGATATAACAGCCTCTGAAACTCATGCAAATGCACATGCTTTGCACACATGCACTTATATCAGCAATTTTCTCTTTAGCACGCCTATTTTTCTCTGTAAAACGTTTATCTTGCTCATGTGTGTATGCTGAACAGTTCATGTCGTCATGAAATAAGTCATCAAATGCGGCATTCTTTGAAACACTTGTCACACAATCCCACACCGCATTTGTAGCATTTCGTTCGTGAAAGACCTTGAGCCAAGGCGCAGCAGCAGCTGCTTAGGTGTGCCAATGGTTTATAATGATAATAATAATAATAAGTAGCGTTTATTCTCAATAAATGGAATTCACATAAACACACAAATACAAAGTCAAAAGTAAAATATTGCAGAGATGACCATGCCAATGAAGACTTGTGTATGACACAGGTCAATTTCGGCACCACTGTGTAAGACACAAGAGCGATTATCACAGAGTGAGTATTCTGCGTTCATGACGTCGATAATATATGGGTCATTCCACGACGATTCAACCAATGGCATGTGGCACTTAGTCTCAGATTTTGAAGATTTTCGGATATACGTCTGCCATAACATAGAAAAGGCCAAATCCGAAACATTAGCTTCCAATATTTGTATATAGTGGGAACTAGCGCTATCTTTAGAAATTATATTTTTTCCAATTTTTTTAATTCTCAAATTTTGAATTTTCACGCACGTGTAACATTTTTCTGTATATTCGTTTCCAAACCAAACTTTGCATGTAGCATTAGTTTTTGGTATGAAGGAATACCTGTATGAATTTCAACGGGTAACTGGCATGTAGAACGGAGCTACATGGCTCCAAAGATGGTGAAAAAAAGGGTCCGCGAAAAAACACAATAGATGAAAACTTATTTTGCAACTTTCTGTATTCTTGTTACCCGTAATAACCATGACAGTTGTGTAGCTGTATATCAATGTGTTTCACACCTGTGACCTTAAGCGGTAACCAGAATACAGAGAGGTACACCAGGCATTCAAAAATCGTATTTTTTCAAAAGATGCCAAAAATGGCTGTTTTCAAGCTTTGCTAGCTTTTTTCTGTATGCCAGTTTTGATTCCAAATTGATACTGAAACTCACAAAAAAGTGCTTACTCAATTTCTTGTAGAAGAAATTTGATCAGGTAACCGATAGTTAAAGTGGTATAAATTGGCCAATTTGGATTTTGCACATTTTTTAAATATATGATGTCAATATTATATGAGTAGTATCGAGAAGTAGCATTTATAGTACGATAGCATTTGAAAACGCTAAGTTGGTGTGCGGTAAGAAGCTGTTCCCTTTGATAGACATTATACAAGAAACTTTGATATATTGCAATAGAACCAAATATGACTTTCGAAGTTTGAGTTTTGTTGGACTAGATATGCTTCATCAATCGACATTTTACTTTTGAATAGTAAAGTTTGTGCGAAATGCTCAGGATCGATTTGTCTTACTGCTTTCTGAAGTAATTACTTCAGCAATTTCAATTATTCGAATGGTGAGATATCTTTCAAAACGAACCGGAGAAGCGCCCTAATGCATTTGTGACTATTTCTGCATACATTACAACAGTATTGACAAATCCATTGCACACCTCACCCTTTTTGGGAAAGAAAGACTTTAATGCACGAATAGTGCTCAAACGTCTTGATGCAATCAGGAATATTCTCTGAAAATGATCATTCCAGGTCAGCTTATTGTTCAATGTCACACCTAAAATGCTCACTTGAGAGGTCAGTTTGATGGCAACGTATGGACTAGTTAACCAGTGATTCCCGCGACGAATGATCACCTGTTGACATTTCCCACGATTCAAAAACATTTTATTAACTTCAGACCACTTTTGAATTGTATCTAAATTTGAGGGACTAGGATTCGCCTTTGTGCAAGACTCTATCAAAGTCAAATCATCAGCAAGTTTCACCAAATACGATGCGGCGGATTCGAGATGAAGAGTACCAATGAATAGGGAGGAAAGGTGAAGTCCTAGGACTGATCCCTGAGGAACACCAGATGTTACTTTCATCAAGGATCCAAGGCTTACCATCGTCGCGCATTGCCACCGATAAATTCTGACGTCTGGCTTCTCCAATACAATTTTTTTCGTCTTTTTTAGAGTTCATAATCTTCTTCCTCATCTATACCATGATCGCTTGTTTCAGTGAACGCCATATTTTGCTATTCTGAAATAAAAAAGAATTATTGAAAGTATCCTTCGCATGTACCCTGCAATTTTCAAAATCATGTTTACCCTGCATCACAAGAAAGGAAATTAATAATAGAATGTTGCGTCTTCAAAACATTAACATTCTGGTTCACAATAGGAGTAGAAAGATATAATGATAGCAACTATAGGAAGCCTAGCAAATAGTGGTGCAAGTGTGGTCAGAGTGTGTCCATCGTTTTCAAATCATGGGTAGGCCTACTGAGGTCAATCATGATCTCACATGTCGTTAACTTCCTCCAATACTTTGCACAAAATTTGCATAATGCAAGATAACAGATCAGCCAAACAAAGTGATAGCTCACAATTTTGCTGTTAAACAAATGTCACTGCGGGGCATTTGATAGACATGTTCATATTTGTAGGTACATGTACAAATTAGACATACTTGATATCTCATCTTCAAGGCCACCTTTGTCCTCTTTACCATTGTCTCTGTCTTCACCATCTCATAACGGGGGCTATATCATAATGTCATCCTCTCCATTGATAATTACATCATGCAGCGCATGAATCGCAGAGGTTTCTTACCATATACATATGGTAATTTCTCTATATACATATATATAAAAGAGTTCAACAAGAAACTTTCAAATATTGCTTCAAAACAAAATTCAAAATTGAGAAAGAATTTAGAGGCGTTGAAATGCTCTGATCCTCTCCCAAGTCAGTTAACAATCTTACCTAAGGATCACAAAGACCCCTTATCCGGTCGCCCTTTAGTGAGTGCAACAGACTCTCCAGGTACGAGTTTGTCTCGATTCCTTGCTGATCGTTAAACACCTCTACTCGATTTCATTCCTGCACATGTGAAATCTATTCATCTATTCAGAATGTGGCATCTATTTCATCAGTGAATTTGCGATCAAATGAAAACATCTATTTCGGATCATTTGACATCAAAAATCTTTACGGATCAATTCCATTATCCGGTGATGATAATGTGTTTTCAGTCGTAGCAAACTTCTTCGAAATACACAAAGATTGTACGAAATTGAATTCATTAAACTCGAATGATTTTCATGATCTAATAGTCTTGGCAGTTACCTCTGACATAATCTTCTATGACAACAAACTTTTCAAGCAGTGTCTTGGATTACCGATGAGTAATAATCTCAGTCCCATTCTAGCTATCATCTATATGAACTTCGTAGAGTCTAAATTGCTGGACAATCATCAAGCAGATATTCTCTTATGGAAAAGGTACATAGATGACATATTTGTGTTTTCTACCTCTCCATTGGATGACATTTTACCTGAAGCGAATGCCATTAACCATCATATTTCTTTCACTCTTGAACTGCCTACCAATTCTAATCTTCCATTTTTGGATACATGTGCAAATGTTGAAGGCAATGTTGCTAAAACATCTTTCTATTCAAAGCAATTGCATAGTGGTCATTTACTTCCTTAGGACAGCCATGTTCCACTCAGAAGAAAGATCAATCTATTGAAGACAGAAAGTATGAGAATACACAGAAACTGTTCTTCCAGCAAAGAAATAAGTGAAGGCATTAGATTGATGAAGATTTGCTTAGCCAACGACGGTTATCCTTATCACTTCATCAACAAGTATCTACGCTATAATAACCATAATAACCCTACTAATGCTTTGAACAACAACATTGCCAACAATAATGTGCAAAACAAACCAACAATATATATTCGAATGCCTATCATTAATGAAATCCAGGCACGAAAAATCAAAATCGAATTACAGAAAATTGAAAAAGTCAGATTCGTACCAACCTTCATTGCCTCACCTCCACTATCAGTTATTTTGAGAAAAAAAGTAACTGTTCCTTGCAGTAATATTTGCTTATGTGGAAACAAAGGTATGTGCAATAAGGGTGGCCGTAAAAAACTTTTTTTTGAATTTTCAATTTTCTTTATCATATTTTTTTGACAAATTATGCCAATATGACCATAACATTTTCAAATCGAAAATTAAATGATATTTGACCCCCGCACATTCAAATTTTGATTTTATTCAAATATTTGAATATTTTTGAAATTACCTTGAAGAAAGGTTCCCTGGGTCCAAAGTGTTCAATTACATGTAAACAAACTTCCTTGCAAATATGATTAGTTTTTATACACGTTAAACCCCAGCACCAGAGCTTCAAAATTCATATATTTTCTGTATTTTAACCATTTTATTTTTTTCTTTTATCGTGTAATTAATGACAGTACAAAACGTACTACTTAACTTTTCCTTGTCATAGAATTAATGAGTAAGTGTCGAATGAGCGTCAAGAGAAATGTGAACTTAATCCTGAGTCATTTGACCCCAGCATATCACACATGAAAATGTATAAGTTTTGAACTGAGTGTTTAACTATATTGAACACAGTGACATAAGTGCATTAGTTTATAACAGTTATTATTTAAAATCACGCTTACTTTTAAAGGAAGGCATAACACTTCGACTTGACAAAGTTGTGCGCATATATCCATCACGGCGCAGGGCTCCAGAAACTTTTAGCGACACTTTAGAAAGGCACTTAACGATAGCTTCGACATTTTGAGAATGACATGGAAAATCAAAAACCATGTAACCACCGTCTACACTCTAAACCAGCACCTCCTAAATCACACACTGAAGCGAGACACTATTCGTAACTGATAAAAAAATCCTAAAGCAAAGCGTTTTAGGAGGCTAGCGCACTAGTGTTATTGTTCTCTTTAGTATGTCAGCATTCTATTTCACGCAACCTCCTAAAATTCTAGTGTGTCGCGCTTTAGAATGCAGATTTCTTCGATTTTAGGAGGTGACAGTTTACAGTGTATCATTATGCGCAAGATGTTGAGTGGAATATCTCGAACAACCGGCGGCTGATAAAGCATTTCATTTTGTCGAATCATGTCATCATAATTTGATTCACGACAAGTTATGGCAGGATTCTTGTATGTCCGAACTTCAGGCACATCAGGATCAAGACGAATGGCTCGATCATTACGGATTATATCATATGCTTTCATTCTGATTTCTAAATTCTCTTCCGATAGCATAGAGACGAGAATATTTTCGCTATGCGCATAATACGCATTTTGTTTGAGAACTGGAAATACCACTGACTTTTCATCTGCAGTAAGTAAACTGTTACAGAGTGAAACTAGTTTTAAAAAATGCTTAGCACCATGATGAATCAATTCATTCTTTTTAATGCAAAACCAAATTGGAACGTAGATATGAACAATATAAAATGAGATACGCTTAAGTACAACTGATGGTGCTCGAACCGAAACATAATAGCGTAATATTCGTGATGCAGTAGTCAGCCATCGCGAGTGATTTACTGGTCCCGGCTTCAATTTTTTCAATCTTTCTGATACTGAGCCATTCATTACTGCATAAGTGATCTCCAAAATGTATCTCTGATCATTAGAGAGTTTTGAAATAACTGATTCTGGTACGGGAGGAAAATTTGAATTTTTGATTGCTTCAAAACTTACCGGTTCCATTTCGTGGCAAGTCTGAATTTCCTTTCCAATGGGTCCCGAAAAACTGCTAACACCAGTTGTTGGTCCATCCATGGCAATTATTAAATGGCGCAGTGGTAATTCGTTTATATGAAGTAGACAGACTGCATGCGGAAGAGGTCTTCTCAGTTTCTTCTCGAGCAAAGTGATTACACCATTTCTCCAGCCTGTATTTACGTTTGTCCCGTCACATCCAACTGAAAAAAATATGAAAGTAATGAGAGTGACGAACAGTTTAATCGAAAAAATATAATAATGAGACGAATTATCCTAGGTGTATACATTACATGTAATTTCCTAAGATTCATGCCGATACAAAACCAAAAATATCATACTCTTGCAAATGATAACTTAAATTTGTTATCTCAGCTTCTAATTTCACTTACGAAAGTGTAATGTAAGCATAAGTGTAAATAAACATAAATACTTAAATTCATATTACCGATTTATACAGTAATCCTTTAGAAAATTTGTTGACGTAATTTGTAAATTAGAATGTTAAAGACCGATGACTAAAATACTGTGCAGAATTTTGTTTCTTTAATAATTTAAAAAGTTTAGATCAACAGCAATTTCAATTTTATAAAAGGTATCATCATTTAAAGCGGAATACTCCAAATTATTGTCTCATAGGTGAATTTGGAATACATCCAATGAGTTTTCATTTTTATAAATCAGCAATATGTTATTGGATAAGAATCATTACAAGCGATGACAGAAGCATCATAAAGAAGCATACAAGGCGATTTATTCAAATATTATTTCAAGCGGACACGATAGTAGATACACATGGTGCTGGCGAATAAAGCAATTGCTTACAAAACTCAGCCTATCTGAATTATGGGATACACAGTTCATTGTTGATAAACAATTATATTTAAGGATTACAAAAGGTCGATTAGCTGATTATCATAGGGAGCAGTGGATGTCTTCAGCAAAAAACAGCCATTCTGGGCTAAATTATTTGGAGTTATGTCTGTTTGACGATACTATTAAGTCATATCTAAATGTTGATATCGATTATAACTATATCAATATCATACTGAAGTATAGAACATTAAACCACAACTTAGAAGTTATCACCGGCATTTATGGAAATCGTTTGAGGTATGAAGAACGTCGATGTGAGCAATGCAGTGATTCACGGGTAGAAAATTTGCATCATTTTATGATTGAATGTTTAAGATATCAGAAATTGCGACAGGAACTAGCACCGATATTATGCCACTGCAAAAGTACAACTGAGTTCTACGAATTGATGAACACGCATATTCCAAATAATCTTAAATGCATTGCTAAATTTCTTCAAAAAGCTAAATAGTTGCGACAGTCTACTACAGAGAACACAAACTGAATGACATTTAGAAGCAAAATTTTCTCCTCTCCTTCCTGAATACGATTTCTTTTATTGTTGAAATTGACCGCACGCTTGAAATGTACTTTTGATGTCTCAGTTTCAATAGTTGTGTTTGAAACACGAATGTTTTTGTTCACACACATGTTCCCCATATTTTCCATGTTTCCCAAAGTATTTGGAAATAAACATTTATTGACTTATTGACTTATTGACTATCTTTACAACTGGGTATACCGGTTATAATGAAACGGAAAATTGTCCAACTTACCCAGTTGGAGATTGTTTAGATCGATGCCATTCTCGTCGAAATAGTCCGTAATAGAATTCACAATACTATTCGCAGTCCCAGATACAAGCGAAACATGACCAATGTATTTCGTGCCAGGTTCAGAAATTAAAACAAAATGCTCTTCTTTTGTTTTTTTACTTTCCATCAATCAAGGTGTCGTCTTTTCGCCCATCAAAATATGAGGCTTATATTTTTTCCTCATCAGATCCTGGGAGCAAATTTTCTCGGGACATTTTTCTTTCACGACGGATCTTATTGAGATCTACTATCTTGTCATTCCCAATATCCTGAAGAGTTGCTGAACAAAGAGCTGCCGCAGCTGTGTCGCTTATCAAATATCGGTCAGCAATCATTGACACCTTTTGTAAATTTCTACCTCTTGGAAGTGATGTTGATACACATGGATTTTCTAGCAATTCGAAATCCTCATCTTGAGATTCAGGTAAAGTGTGTTTTTCATATTCTTCAAACCCTTCTTCAAATTCTTCATTAATGACAAACGATGACGATGAGAGAGCCTTTTCATTTCTGTCGCATTCTTTAGCAATTCTTATGTTTCTCTTCATCCTTCTTTGTATTTCATTTCTGTCAACAATCGATATAACCATTTTTCTTTTGCTTCGCTGATCACATAGAAATTCCCACTCACATTCGGGAACTTTGACAGTTCTAGGACATGTACAAGTTACTCTCGACTTGCATTTACATGCTGAAATGTCGAGTAGTTTTGAAAGATCATTTTTGTACGCTTCAAATTCTCTGATAACTTTTTCACTATTGCGTCTTTCGACAGGTATCTTTTTCAGTTTTTTGCTAGTGTCGAATATATCTTTGATTCTTGCTCCAAGTCTCGTTTCTGAAGTTACAGTTGGTATTCCTGCCTTCTCCCAAATTTGCATTACTCTTCGTGCACAACTTCTTGCTTCATTATCAGTATTTGTTGTACCATTTGTTTTCTGTTCGCGTAGATACATCAAGTGCCGCATGCAGTCTAAAGCAGTTGGAAGTACATTAGCATTATCAATTCGTAATTCCGCTGATTTCCCAAAGAATTCGTAGGTACATTGCGATCGTAACAAAAATCCTCAAGTAAAGAAATAATTCAAGTAAATTGCCAGGTCTCGCTAGTTACCAAACCTTATTTGATATAAGTTACTGCGTGAGTCACGTCTCCACGACAACTCGAAATGCCAAGTCAAAGTTAGTGTTACGTAATAACATCTGTTGTTTTTAATTCGGTGGTATCGTATCGTGGTACAAATGAAATCCTTTGATCTTACATATTATCCTACTTTGTAATCATGTCAACTGAACCATTCAGGTCTGCTTTTGTTGATGATTGTCAATATTATTCGTAAATCTCAATTAGACAAATGCAAAACAAAATATTTTATTCAGACATGAAGTTGCAATGTTGACCTTTTGGAAGACAGAAGTTGTGAATTAAACGATCACCTGTTAAACGTATGGATTTAACAGACCAATATTCGTATATCAAACGTTATATCAACATCAGCGTTGAATTCTTATTTCTGAATGAATACTTATGAAGAGAATTCTGCTCAAATAGTTTCAATTTTCATGTGTGATGTGCTGGGGTCAAATGACTTAGGATTAAGTTTACATTTCTCTTGACGCTCATTCGACACTTACTCATTAATTCTATGACAGGGAAAAGTTAAGTAGTACGTTTTGTACTGTCATTAATTACACGATAAAAGAAAGATAATTACACGATAAAAAATGGTGCTGGGGTTAAACGTGTATAAAAACTAATCATATTTGCAAGGAAGTTTGTTTACATGTAATTGAACACTTTGGATCCCGGGAAAACTTTCTTCAAGGTAATTTCAAAAATATTCAAATATTTGAATAAAATCAAAATTTGGAATTCAAAATTTGAATGTTCGGGGGTCAAATATCATTTAATTTTCGATTTGAAAATGTTATGGTCATATTGGCATAGTTTGTCAAAAAAATATGATAGGGAAAATTAAAAATTCAAAAAAAAGTTTTTTACAGCCACCCCTAATGTGCAACCACAAGAACTTGGTATATAAGATCACTTGCACTCATTGTAGTATGTTCGACATTGGTGAAAGTCGATACACATTACGCAAGCGGGTTTTAGAACATCTCAACCAAAAAGAAGGCATGATTTACCAACATTTTAAGTCAAAGCATAAAATAAAACCAACAAGTGAAGATATTGAATGTGATATGATGCAAGAAAGGTTTAAGAGCGTTTGTGAAAGAAAGGCAGCTGAAAAGTTTTTTATTGAATCTCGCAAATCTGATATTAACATTGTACATAATTGACTTTTTCTGGCCCTTCATCCATCTAGACCATATAACCTAGACATTTTTTCATAGCAATTTTTCCCCTCTAATCGGTATCTCATCCAACCATAGTATTAATTCTTAGATCTATGTATTTGAATATTATTTTCAGAGAACGTGTTCAGACGAATTTTAAACGTGATCAAGTGCCACACGAAATATCATCTAATAAAATTGTATTAATTGGTCTAGTCTTATTTTTCTTTTGTAAATATATACATCTATATATAGTAGAACCTCCATATTACGGACACCGTCGGGACTGCGCCTTAGTGTCCGCATTTTAGAGGTGTCCGCAATATGGAGTTACCGGTGATGATACGAACATTATTCGGGACTGAGCTTAACTGTCCGTAATACGGAGGTGTCCGCTGTATAGAATGTCCGCAATAGGAGGTTCTACTATATACTATATATATATATATATATTCCAGTGCGCATTGCTGCATTGCCACTGAACTAAATCGAATTCGAATATCAGACTGGTGCACAGGGTTACAAAATACGCAAATTGAAACACACGTTGAGATTGTGAAAGTTCAAAATTGAATATTTTGCTCAACTTACCAAACCGAAGAATATCTTTGTGCCATTTTGAAAAACAATTTGAATTTTCCGCCAAATGGACAAATTGAAAAGGTCATTTCACATCAGAAATCTTGAGCATCGTTCTAAGTTACATTTTGTCAAAACAAGTGATCCGAAAAGAGAGTCTGTACGGCTAAAATAAAGCACAAATCAAATTTGCATAATACAGCTAAATTGCCTGGCACGTATATATATATACAATACCGTGGGAAACACACTCTTTGACAGTGCTCAACTTATGAAAGAGTAATTATACCGTAATTGAAAAAACAACTTGCACCGGTACTATATCCACCGCGTTTAATTGGTCAACTTTATCAATATTTGAGTTGTCACTCAATAACAGCCCAATGGTCCCACCCCTCCCGTAAAGGTCCGAAGTGGGGCGGCGGCCATCGGTGAGGGGACCATGGAAAGGGCATAACCAGATATGCCACAGGGGAGGAAGCTCAAACAGCTCTGTTGCATTCCCAACAACTAAGATTTGGCTGTCAGGATCCACCGCAACATCAACCTATTGCAGGCGCTGAGAAAAGGCAATGAGATTAAGATATCAAACTGCCAACAACAGACCTGCAGTAGCAAAAGGGCCATTTTAGTCGCCTCTTACGACGCGCAGGGGAACGTCGGGGACCGCACGGGAGTTTTTCTAAGTCTTTCCTCGATATAGATGGATATTTGATCCTAAGTCAAAGTATTTTTTCAATTTCTCTTCCAATGTTGTTGACAGTATGAGCTTGAGACCTTCTTATCAACTGTATTTGAAAATTTGAATTTGTGCATTTTTAGGAACATTTCACTGCTCGGGAAATGTAGAGAAATTGAGTGTTGAAGACAATTTTCAAACTGCCAGTTTTTGCATGAACGATTTTATCTGGACACTTAAATAATGTTTCTCATCAGAATGCAATTCAAGCAAATAAAAAGAGGATATAGAAAATTGTGTAGTTGAAATCTGTTTCATGAATTAAATGGTTTTCTTGTTCAGAAGTGGTACAATACCATTTTATGGCCATTTTTATCCGCAAACAGGCATGTTTTATGCAGATACGGACAGTGATGACGGAATAAGTACATCCATGTGGCAAGGTCAACTCATATCAAGTGCTTACGTGTTCGAGCATCGAATATAGGTCATTTCTCTATTAGGAGCTACACGTACGGCGTTCATGTCAACAGATTTTCACTTTCCTATTAAAGCAAGTTACACGAAGTAAGTTACATTTCAATAGAATGAGTGAATATATTTCCTTAAATCAACAATGTGTGGAAAGTGAAGTATCTGCTCAATTTTAGTTTGACAAGCTGTGATATTCTACAAAGTCAATAATTCTGCTTTGTTTAAAGATCTTTGAGAAACTGTTTACTATCTCGCCCTAGCATGTGACTTTCAAAATCAATTACAACACTTACAGATGATTTTGTAAGAAATGGCTTTTCCCTGACATGTGAAGAGTCAATACAGCAATCTTAACACTAGAACTTAGCAGCCCCGAACCCGTCAGTTGACGATTTTAAGAATAAAAATGTCCCTAAAATTCGAACAAGGTGTTGGTTACCATTTCCTTTTATGACATTTCTTTATTCACAGAGTCATTCCAGATGAAACTTGTGGCTATTGAAAAATTACACAGAAATATGAAATACAGGTCTTTATATCTTCAAGCGGGGATACCGTCAACTATTGAGATATCAAGTCATTGATCAAAACATTGATTTAATGCTTGTTATTCCTCACGTAATGAGACCTATGATCATGTCATATGATATTCTTGCATTGTTTTTATGGTGATGATAATGAATTATCAAATTCCTTTAATTACTCATTGCTTATTTTTTATTATCATTGCAGAAAATAATAATTTGCATTAGAATTCAGCGTATTGCAAGAAATAATGAAAATCAAATATTCGAAACTTTATCATGTGGCACTTAGTATTCGGATATATGTTTGTTATACATTAGAAAACGTGTAATCTGTAATATTAGCTTCCAATCTTGAATGTAGCGGGATCTAGAGCTATCTTAAGAAATTATATTTTTCCAAATATTTTTAATTCTCAAATTTTGAATTTTTACGCCGCTGCAACTTTTTTCTGTATGTTCGTTACTCAACCAAACTTTGCATACAGCATTAGTTTTGGCATGAAGGAATACCTGTATGAATTTCAACGGGTAACTGGCATGTAGAACGGAGCTATATGGCTCCAAAGATGGTGAAAAAAGGTCCGCGAAAAAACACAATAAATGTAAACTTATCTTGCAACTTTCTGTATTCGTGTATGGTTACCTGTAATACCCATAATGATCGTGCTGCTGTATATCAGTGTGTTTCACATCTGTGACCTTAAGCGGTAACCAGAATATAGAGTGCTAAACAGGCATTCAAAAATCGAATTTTTTCAATAAATGCCGAAAATGGCTATTTTCAAGCTGTGCAATGTAAATCAATGGATACGAAAATTACATACAAACATATACCAAAATCACATGCAATTTGAAACTAACATCTTATACGAGATCCTGGCATGTCTACAAAGATCTGGTATGTTTTTCATACCACATCTCACTTACTTTTGTATGTGATTGAAATGTACCGATACGAACTATCATATCTGTGATTGGCTGTTTTACACTGAAATACGAATTGTCGGTATGTTTTATATACTAGACCCGATGCAAATTCATCCTTATTGGCATGCCTCTTGTTTGTGTTTGGTATGTGAAGCTTCAAATCACATAGCGAAAAAAGTACATATATATATTACATACTACTGTCAAATAACATTTTTCGGTAATACCAGTCGTGAATATTTTTTGTTGGATAGAGTGATATTTAACTGGATTACATGTATTGTGAATTTTATGCTCCACGAATATGTCGTCGATGCTACTTGTCTACCAACATTAACCGAACGTGTAGTTACTTTTTGACCCAAGTTAATAAACATCATTTCATTTAAACGATATCTTTCGTGAAATCTTGTTGACTTATATATTTCAAACATACCTATTTTTGCGTTCATGAATAATAATGTGTTTTTATTTCGGATTGATAATATGCTTAATTTCAAAATCACTTGATGCATAATTGTTGATGGTTGAATACTTATTGATTACTTATGAAATGCCTTAGAATTACGCGCATTAAAATCAAATTCAGTATTGAAAGTATGACTCTCGAATGTCATTATCTCACTACTTACAAAACAGCAGTAACATTAGTGTGATCTTTATTGACAAAAGGCCCTAAATCAACATACTTTGGACATAATTGATGCTTTCTTTTAACATTCTGCTGGTATGGCTTTAGCATGTAAAGCATACCACATTTGAAGTAACATATGAAAAGCATACAAATGTATACCAAAAGAATACGGAAATATACCAAAAAGATATTTTGGAATGCGTCCTTCGTATGTGATTGGTATTGAGCGATTTACAGTGTGCTAGCTTTTTTTAGTATTGATATATCTCAATATGAAATAGCCAAATAGCCAAATATGACTTTCGAAGTTTGAGTTTTATTGGACTAGATATACTTCATCAATCGACATTGTACTTTTGAATGGTAAAGTTTCGGCGAAATGCTCAGGATCGATCTATCTTACTGTTTTCTGAAGTAATCAATTACTTTTTGTAATTTCAATTATTCGATTGGTGAGACATGTTTCACAACGAACCGGAGAAAGGGAAACTGCATTAATTTCATGCTGACATAGTGTAAATAGCTTTTGACTGACTCAGTATCGGACAATGTTTTCTGAACGAAGCCCACGAACAATTAATATTAATCTAGCTCCGAGACTAGGTATGTATCACTGCCCACAAGTGTCGTGAGCAAAAAAGAAAAGTCTAGTAGACCTTAATAGATTACCTAATGTATTGTCGACGGAATTTCGAACTTAATTTTTTTATCTTTTCGTGGTGGCAGCAACATTTTCCCAGGTATCACTGTTGTCTTACTACTGATTGGTAGGAATCAGTCAAGGATCTCATATATAGGCTATCCTTCTGTATTTTCAAATGACACTGAGAATCTCTCATCTGCCTTTCATTCATCATATTCGAGATCGTTATGCACTTAGCGAACCGCTATTATTAAATCACACCTGAATAAAATAGTTCAGACTTTTCATGTGGAAATCTAGGCTTGCACGACGACGACTGACTGACTGAATTTCATGTAATTTTACATTTGTACTGTAACTGCTCATTATTTCAAGTATTCTCTTACGTAAATTGAAATTACAAAGTGAAGAATTCCCAATGAGTAGAAGCAGGCGTGGACAAATATTTTAAGTATCATAATCAATATCCCATGTGAATCATTGATTACGTTTGATATCAACAATTGCTGTTGTTGATCCCTCTGATTCATAAATCACTCATACGAAGCAAATTATTCCTGTTCGTAGAAAAATTAAACCAGATAAATTTCAAGCCTTTCATAAAACTGCACGCTATACAAAAGAAACAGGATTATAGGTTTCATTAAAAGAAAACAAGCTAAAGCGGTATTCTACCCAGCCTTTCAAAATTAATGCAAAATGTAATGCTTTTTCATATATTTGGTAATAAAAAGGGACACGAATATATTTCATTCTTGTCCATTAAGACCATGTGTTTCGGTTACATATAACTACATTAATGTGATTATTACGTGATCAATTGAAAAACCTCAGAACGGAATGGAGTGGCTTCTCATGATCAATATTTTCACATTATCATGATACTAAAATATCAATAGGCCTATTGTTTCAAATTGTGGTTTACCCATTGATTGGTGAAATCAAAAATGCATTTCCTGCATGAACGATCTTTCGATGCTAGAGGATTATCATGACAATTCATAAGTATAAGTCAGTCATCTGTCATGAAAAGAGATTCTATGTATTTCATGCAACCAAATTATTATCCACCACAATCGAATTGTCTTGCATATTTTTCCATACAATATTTTTCAACATTAATTTTGAAATAGTGTTTGTTACAAATTCGTTAGGGCTCTTCTCCGGTTCGTTGCGAATGATATCTCACTATTATAATAATTAAAATTATTAAAACGAATTGATTACTTCAGAAAACAGTAAGATAAATCGATCATGAGCATTTCGCCGAAACTTTACCATTCAAAAGTACAATGTCGATTGATCAAGCATATCTAGTCCAAAAAAACTCGAACCTCGAATTGGCTCTATTGGCTCTATATTCGGATCTATTGCAATATATCAAAGTTTCAGATATAATATCTATCAAAATCTCTAACAAAATCTATCAAAATTTCTTACTGCACACCAACTGCTACTTCTCGATACCATCACCTACATAATATTGACATCATCTCTTCCATTGTTGGAGGAGCCCAAACAAAAGCGATGTTCTCCTCAAAACCGTATAATCAAGGCCTTTCGACCGCCACCGACGATCATTATCAGGACACTGACAACTGCTATCGAGATCGTAGTTCAGTTCACAGACATGCATGCATGACGTCACAGAACATGGAACTCAAAAGACACGAAAAAGTGATGAAAACAAAGGATGCAAATAATGGCATAAAGTATGGAGAGACACTAGCAAGAGACTGCAAACATTATATATTCAAGCTATTTCAAGTCTGCTGAAGGCCTGTACGTGCAGGAAGATTTTGCCACTATGGGAAGCAGCCTTGGTCCTGTAGCGGCCAATATCTTCATGACATATTTCGAGGCTGAGGTATTGGAGAAAGCCTCATGTTATGGTCTGCCAACAACTACCTTATGACTGAGATATGTGGACGATATTTTACTTTTTTGGTCATCATCCGAAGAGGATTGAAGAGTTTCTTTAATTTTACTAACTCCCCTCGGCCTACTATACGGTTCCAGGATCTTCTGAACAAAAGTGATTCACTGCTCACTTTTTCGATCTCTCGAAAACCGACACACTCTGGTTTGTATTTGGGGCGTGACTCTTCTCATCCCAAAGGCGTTTTTAAATCTGTGGTGAGCAGTTTGGCAACAAGAGAGAGCAGACTTTGCTCTGATTCGACGATTGCTGCGCAGAAGTCTTGCTTAAGAACTACTCTTCACAAGTGGTGAGAGTTCTGCGGTCTGTGAGTTTGTGATAGACAATCTAGTGATACAAACAGTGAGAGTTCTGCGGTCTGACAGTTTGTGATAGACAATCTAGTGATACAAACAGTGAGAGTTCTGCGGTCTGAGAGTTTGTGATAGACAATCTAGTGATACAAACAGTGAGAGTTCTGCGGTCTGAGAGTTTATGATAGACAATCTAGTGATACAAACAGTGAGAGTTCTGCGGTCTGAGAGTTTATGATAGACAATCTAGTGATACAAACAGTGAGAGTTCTGCGGTCTGAGAGTTTGTGATAGACAAACTAGTGATACAAACAGTGAGAGTTCTGCGGTCTGAGAGTTTATGATAGACAAACTAGTGATACAAACAGTGAGAGTTCTGCGGTCTGAGAGTTTGTGATAGACAAACTAGTGATACAAACAGTGAGAGTTCTGCGGTCTGAGAGTTTATGATAGACAATCTAGTGATACAAACAGTGAGAGTTCTGCGGTCTGAGAGTTTATGATAGACAAACTAGTGATACAAACAGTGAGAGTTCTGCGGTCTGAGAGTTTGTGATAGACAAACTAGTGATACAAACAGTGAGAGTTCTGCGGTCTGAGAGTTTGTGATAGACAAACTAGTGATACAAACAGTGAGAGTTCTGCGGTCTGAGAGTTTGTGATAGACAAACTAGTGATACAAACAGTGAGAGTTCTGCGGTCTGAGAGTTTATGATAGACAAACTAGTGATACAAACAGTGAGAGTTCTGCGGTCTGAGAGTTTGTGATAGACAAACTAGTGATACAAACAGTGAGAGTTCTGCGGTCTGAGAGATAGTGATGGACAAACTAGTGATACAAACAGTGAGAGTTCTGCGGTCTGAGAGTTTGTGATAGACAAACTAGTGATACAAACAGTGAGAGTTCTGCGGTCTGAGAGATAGTGATGGACAAACTAGTGATACAAACAGTGAGAGTTCTGCGGTCTGAGAGTTTGTGATAGACAAACTAGTGATACAAACAGTGAGAGTTCTGCGGTCTGAGAGTTTATGATAGACAAACTAGTGATACAAACAGTGATAGTTCTGCGGTCTGAGAGTTTGTGATAGACAAACTAGTGATACAAACAGTGAGAGTTCTGCGGTCTGAGAGTTTATGATAGACAAACTAGTGATACAAACAGTGATAGTTCTGCGGTCTGAGAGTTTGTGATAGACAAACTAGTGATATAAACGGTGAGAGTGGGGTGCGAACCTCAATGAGGACGACGAACACCCTCCGCTCAATGTTGGTGAAGAAGAGACCACAACCCGCAAAGGTATACGGCTCTGTATATCGCATTCCTTGCCATGGGTGTGACTGGATGTTTTGGAGAGACAGGTCGCTGAGTGAAAGAAATAACTAGAGAACATCGGCGAAATGTGAGAGAAGCGGACACTCACAGGTCGGAATTAGCGCGACATGCCATGGAACAGAACCATAGCATCGATTTTGATGGAACTGAAGTCCTGGACAAAGAACAAATATGGAAGAAGCTCTATGTCATCAAGGAAGATCTATGGATTGTCAAGTTTGGTAGTGGCAATCGTGTTTCTTACAGTGTTGGTAGCTCGTGGTCTTTCTAACTCTTTTTTGTTTTTTGTGTGCAGTGTTTCTTTGCTTCATATTTGCTTATTATTTCTTTATAACTTTAATTTTTTTTCATATTAATTAATTATTTTTTCTTCTGACTTTTGTCTATTTTATTTGTTGTTTTGATTTTACCTTGTAAAGTATTGTTGTGTAGAGTTTCTTAATTTTGCATCGAGATTTTGTAGGATTCTCATTGTTATACTTTGTCATATTGTCTGGTTTATTTCCATCATATTAACAATTCTATAAATTAGTCCTTCAGATATCTGGGGTCTTTGTCTCTTTTTTGTGTCTTGAAAACTGTCAGCTGCGCACGATTTGTCTGCCAGTGCTTTAGAAGTACAGACATATTCAAAGTGATGACACACGAAAGAATTTGCTGTTGATTACCTCATTCCCTCAGTCTAATTAACTCATTTAAGTATTACATTTTCTCTATTGTGATACCAAAATGATTTCACTGAAGGCATCTCAAGAAATGCAAAAAAGGAGCCCCAAAAAACGTTGAAGGCGGAGATCACCAAGCATGTTATAGAGACTGGTCACGTGATGTCTTTTGACGAAATGTGTTGTAGTGATGGGGCGAAAGAATGGCGGCCACTAACGGGTTACTAAAGAAACTGTATTCCGGCAATAATACTAAAGTAAACGTCCGATCTTCCTTCTTATGATGCTTCATTATAATTCTTTATAATAATAATGATAAATTCTATATAATTTCATCTTCAAAATGCCAAACTCTCTTCGTCAGATGTGAACTTTCAGATCTTTGCGTCTTACTGTAACTTTCATTGACAGGAGTTTCTAGTTTCCAATTAGTTTAGAACTTCATTGATGCAACGAAGGTGGTCGTCAGTCGGTTGGAGCATCAGCAGATTCCAAACATTTCAGTTCATCCTCACAGTAACCATAAAAAGTTCAAATCTACACACAATCGTCAACTCGCTCATTAAATCATCAATCTCACTCAAGAAGATTTCAGCTGAGAGTCACCATTCGCATCTATCCAACTCATTGCGAAAATCCCAAAAACCGTTGCAATACTGGTTGAATGTAAAAGCCTACCTCCAAGACAACAGCATAAACGGCGGCAGAATTCACCATCAGTATCTACTCCCGCAGACATCAGTATCCGGATCTACACTGGCAGATTTCAGTATCTGCATCTATTCCCGCAGACATCAGTATCCGGATGTACACCGGCAGACTTCAGTATCTGCATCTACTCCCGCAGACATCAGTATCCGGATCTACACCGGCAGACTTCAGTATCTGCATCTACTCCCGCAGACATCAGCATCCGGATCTACACCGGCTGACTTCAGTATTTGCATCTACTCCCGCAGACATCAGTATCCGGATCTACACCGGCGGACTTCAGCATCAGTATCTACTCCCGCAGACATCAGCATCCGGATCTACACCGGCACACTTCAGTATCTGCATCTACTCCCGCAGACATCAGTATCCGGATCTAAACTGGCAGACTTCAGTATCTGCATCTACTCCCGCAGACATCAGTATCCGGATCTACACCGGCACACTTCAGTATCTGCATCTACTCCCGCAGACATCAGTATCCGGATCTACACCGGCAGACTTCAGTATCTGCATCTACTCCCGCAGACATCAGCATCCGGATCTACACCGGCAGACTTCAGTATCTGCATCTACTCCCGCAGACATCAGTATCCGGATGTACAATGGAAGACTCCAGTATCTGCATCTATTGCCGCAGACATCAGCATCCGGATCTACACCGGCAGACTTCAGTATCTGCATCTACTCCCGCGGACATCAGTATCCGGATCTACACTGGCAGATTTCAGTATCTGCATCTATTCCCGCAGACATCAGCATCCGGATGTACAATGGAAGACTCCAGTATCTGCATCTATTGCCGCAGACATCAGCATCGGGATCTACACCGGCAGAATTCAGTATCTACATCTACTCCCGCAGACTTCAGCAATCGCATCAACACCGGCAGACTTCAGTATCTGCATCTACTCCCGCAGACATCAGCATCCGGATCTACACCGGCAGACTTCAGTATCTGCATCTACTCCCGCGGACATCAGTATCCGGATCTACACTGGCAGACTTCAGTATCTGCATCTACTCCAGCAGACTTCAGTATCTGCATCTATTGCCGCAGACATCAGTATCCGGATCTATACTGGCGGACTTCAGTATTTGCAACTACTCCCGCAGACATCAGTATCCGGATCTACAATGGCAGATTTCAGTATCTGCATCTATTCCCGCAAACATCAGCATCCGGATGTACAATGGAAGACTCCAGTATCTGCATCTATTGCCGCAGACATCAGCATCCGGATCTACACCGGCAGAATTCAGTATCTACATCTACTCCCGCAGACTTCAGCAATCGCATCAACACCGGCAGACTTCAGTATCTGCATCTACTCCCGCAGACATCAGTATCCGGATCTACACCGGCAGACTTCAGTATCTGCATCTACTCCCGCAGACTTCAGTATCTGCATCTACACCGGCAGACTTCAGTATCTGCATCTACACCGGCAGACTTCAGCATCCGGATCTACACCGGCAGACATCAGCATCCGGATCTACACCTGCAGACTTTAGTATTTGCAACTACTCTCGGAGACATCAGTATCCGGATCTACATCGGCAGACTTCAGTATCTGAATCTACTCCCGCAGACATCAGCATACGGATGTACACCGGCAGACTTCAGGATCTGCATCTACTCCCGCAGACATCAGTATCTGGATCTACACTGGCAGACTTCAGTATCTGCATCTACTCCCGCAGACTCCAGTATCTGCATCTACTCCCGCAGACTTCAGTATCTGCATCTACACCGGCAGACTTCAGTATCTGCATCTACACCGGCAGACTTCAGTATCTGCATCTACTCCCGCAGACTCCAGTATCTGCATCTACTCCCGCAGACATCAGTATCCGGATCTACACCGGCAGACTTTAGTATTTGCAACTACTCCCGCAGACATCAGCATCCGGATCTACACCGGCACACTTCAGTATCTGCATCTACTCCCGCAGACATCAGTATCCGGATCTACACTGGCAGACTTCAGTATCTGCATGTACTCCCGCAGACATCAGTATCCGGATCTACACTGGCAGACTTCAGTATCTGCATCTACTCCCGCAGACATCAGCATCCGGATCTACACCGGCACACTTCAGTATCTGCATCTACTCCCGCAGACATCAGCATCCGGATCTACACCGGCAGACTTCAGTATCTGCATCTACTCCCGCGGACATCAGTATCTGGATCTACACTGGCAGAATTCGGTATCTGCATCTACTCCCGCAGACATCAGCATCCGGATCTACACCGGCGGACTTCAGTATCTGCATCTACTTCCACAGACATCAGTATCCGGATCTACACCGGCAGACTTCAGTATCTGCATCTACTCCCGCAGACATCAGCATCCGGATCTACACCGGCAGACTTCAGTATCTGCATCTACTCCCGCAGACATCAGCATCCGGATCTACACCGGCAGACTTCAGTATCTGCATCTACTCCAGCAGACTCCAGTATCTGCATCTACTCCCGCAGACTTCAGTATCCGGATCTATACTGGCGGACTTCAGTATTTGCAACTACTCCCGCAGACGTCAGTATCCGGATCTACACTGGCAGACTTCAGTATCTGCATCTACTGCCGCAGACTCCAGTATCTGCATCTACTCCCACAGACTTCAGTATCTGCATCTACACCGGCAGACTTCAGTATCTGCATCTACACCGGCAGACTTCAGTATCTGCATCTACTCCCGCAGACTCCAGTATCTGCATCTACTCCCCAAGACATCAGCATCCGGATCAACACCGGCAGACATCAGCATCCGGATCTACACCGGCAGACTTTAGTATTTGCAACTACTCCCGGAGACATCAGTATCCGGATCTACACCGGCGGACTTCAGTATCTGCATCTACTCCCGCAGACATCAGCATCCGGATGTACAATGGAAGACTCCAGTATCTGCATCTATTGCCGCAGACATCAGTATCCGGATCTATACTGGCGGACTTCAGTATTTGCAACTACTCCCGCAGACATCAGCATCCGCATCTACACCGGCAGAATTTAGTATCTACATCAACTCCCGCAGACTTCAGCAATCGCATCAACACCGGCAGACTTCAGTATCTGCATCTACTCCCGCAGACATCAGCATCCGGATTTACACCGGCAGACTCCAGTATCTGCATCTACACCGGCAGACTTCAGTATCTGCATCTACTCCAGCAGACTCCAGTATCTGCATCTACTCCCGCACACTTCAGTATCTGCATCTTCACCGGCAGACTTCAGTATCTGCATCTACTCCCGCAGACTCCAGTATCTGCATCTATTCCCGCAGACATCAGCATCCGGATCTACACCGGCAGACCTCAGGATCTGCATCTACTGCCGCAGACATCAGTATCCGGATCTACACTGGCAGACTTCAGTATCTGCATCTACTCCCGCAGACTCCAGTATCTGCATCTACTCCCGCAGACTTCAGTATCCGGATCTACACTGGCAGACTTCAGTATCTGCAACTACTCCCGCAGACATCAGTATCCGGATCTACACCGGTGGACTTCAGTATCTGCATCTATTCCGGCAGACATCAGTATCCGGATGTACACCGGGACACTTCAGTATCTGCATCTACTCCCGCAGACATCAGTATCCGGATCTACATCGGCAGACTTCAGTATCTGCATCTACTCCCGCAGACATCAGTATCCGGATCTACACCGGCGGACTTCAGTATTTGCAACTACTCCCGCAGACATCAGTATCCGGATCTACACCGGCACACTTCAGTATCTGCATCTACTCCCGCAGACATCAGTATCCGGATGTACAATGGAAGACTCCAGTATCTGCATCTATTGCCGCAGACATCAGCATCCGGATCTACACCGGCAGAATTCAGTATCTACATCTACTCCCGCAGACTTCAGCAATCGCATCAACACCGGCAGACTTCAGTATCTGCATCTACTCCCGCAGACATCAGCATCCGGATCTACACCGGCAGACTTCAGTATCTGCATCTACTCCCGCAGACATCAGTATCCGGATCTACACCGGCAGACTCCAGTATCTGCATCTACTCCCGCAGACTTCAGTATCTGCATCTACACCGGCAGACTTCAGTATCTGCATCTACACCGGCAGACTTCAGTATCTGCATCTACTCCCTCAGACTCCAGTATCTGCATCTATTCCCGCAGACATCAGC
Organism: Prostheceraeus crozeri; assembly: GCA_907163375.1. NCBI lineage: Eukaryota > Metazoa > Platyhelminthes > Polycladida > Euryleptidae > Prostheceraeus > Prostheceraeus crozeri. The sequence goes on from CAJQUW010003997.1 coordinate 269,336, forward strand.
ATCCGGATCTACACCGGCAGACATCAGCATCCGGATCTACACCGGCAGACATCAGCATCCGGATCTACACCGGCAGACTTTAGTATTTGCAACTACTCCCGGAGACATCAGTATCCGGATCTACACCGCCGGACTTCAGTATCTGCATCTACTCCCGCAGACATCAGCATCCGGATCTACATCGGCAGACCTCAGGATCTGCATCTACTCCCGCAGACATCAGCATCCGGATCTACACTGGCAGACTTCAGTATCCGCATCTACTCCCGCAGACTCCAGTATCTGCATCTACTCCCGCAGACTTCAGTATCTGCATCTACACCGGCAGACTTCAGTATCTGCATATACACCGGCAGACTTCAGTATCTGCATCTACTCCCGCAGACTCCAGTATCCGCATCTACTCCCCAAGACATCAGCATCCGGATCAACACCGGCAGACATCAGCATCCGGATCTACACCGGCAGACTTTAGTATTTGCAACTACTCCCGGAGACATCAGTATCCGGATCTACACCGGCGGACTTCAGTATCTGCATCTACTCCCGCAGACATCAGCATCCGGATCTACACCGGCAGACTTCAGTATCTGAATCTACTCCCGCAGGCATCAGTATCCGGATCTACACCGGCAGACTTCAGTATCTGCATCTACACCGGCAGACTTCAGTATCTGCATCTACTCCCGCAGACTTCAGTATCTGCATCTACACCGGCAGACTTCAGTATCTGCATCTACACCGGCAGACTTCAGTATCTGCATCTACTCCCGCAGACTCCAGTATCTGCATCTACTCCCCAAGACATCAGCATCCGGATCAACACCGGCAGACATCAGCATCCGGATCTACACCGGCAGACTTTAGTATTTGCAACTACTCCCGGAGACATCAGTATCCGGATCTACACCAGTGGATTTCAGTATCTGCATCTGCTCCCACAGACATCAGTATCCGGATCTACACCGGCAGACTTCAGTATTTGCATCTACTCCCACAGACATCAGTATCCGGATCTACACCGGCAGACTTCAGTATTTGCATCTACTCCCACAGACATCAGTATCCGGATCTATACTGGCGGACTTCAGTATTTGCAACTACTCCCGCAGATATCAGTATCCGGATCTACACCGGCAGACTTCAGTATCTGCATCTACTCCCGCAGACATCAGTATCCGGATCTACACTGGCAGACTTCAGTATCTGCATCTACTCCCGCAGACTCCAGTATCTGCATCTACTCCCGCAGACTTCAGTATCTGCATCTACTCCCGCAGACATCAGCATCCGGATCTACACCGGCGGACTTCAGTATTTGCATCTACTCCCACAGACATCAGTATCCGGATCTATACTGGCGGACTAGAGTATTTGCAACTACTCCCGCAGATATCAGTATCCGGATCTACACCGGCAGAATTCAGTATTTGCATCTACTCCCGCAGACATCAGCATCCGGATCTACACTGGCAGACTTCAGTATCTGCATCTACTCCCGCAGACATCAGTATCCGGATCTACACTGGCACACTTCAGTATCTGCATCTACTCCCACAGACATCAGTATCCGGATCTACACTGGCAGACTTCAGTATCTGCATCTACTCCCGCAGACTTCAGTATCTGCATCTAGTCCCTCAGACATCAGTATCCGGATCTACACCGGCAGACATCAGGATCTGCATCTACTCCCGCAGACCTGAGTATCTGGATCTACACCGGCAAAATTCAGTATCTGCATCTACTTTGCAGACTCCAGTATCTGCATCTACTCCCGCAGACATCAGCATCCGGATCTACACCGGCAGACTTCAGTATCTGCATCTACTCCCGCGGACATCAGTATCCGGATCTACACTGGCAGACTTCAGTATCTGCATCTACTCCAGCAGACTCCAGTATCTGCATTTACTCCCGCAGACTTCAGTATCTGGATCTACACCGGCAGACTTCAGTATCTGCATCTACACCGGCAGACTTCAGTATCTGCATCTATTCCCGCAGACATCAGCATCCGGATCAACACATGCAGACATCAGCATCCGGATCTACACCGGCAGACTTTAGTATTTGCAACTACTCCTGGAGACATCAGCATCCGGATCTACACCGGCGGACTTCAGTATCTGCATCTACTCCCGCAGACTTCAGTATCTGCATCTACACCGGCAGACTTTAGTATTTGCAACTACTCCCGGAGACATCAGTATCCGGATCTACACCGCCGGACTTCAGTATCTGCATCTACTCCCGCAGACATCAGCATCCGGATCTAAACCGGCAGACCTCAGGATCTGCATCTACTCCCGCAGACATCAGTATCCGGATCTACACTGGCAGACTTCAGTATCTGCATCTACTGCCTTAGACTCCAGTATCTGCATCTACTCCCGCAGACTTCAGTATCTGCATCTACACCGGCAGACTTCAGTATCTGCATCTACACCGGCAGACTTCAGTATCTGCATCTACTCCCGCAGACTCCAGTATCTGCATATACTCCCGCAGACATCAGCATCTGCATCTACACCGGCAGACTTCAGTATCTGCATCTACACCGGCAGACTTCAGTATCTGCATCTACTCCCGCAGACTCCAGTATCTACATCTACTCCCGCAGACATCAGCATCCGGATCAACACCGGCAGACATCAGCATCCGGAACTACACCGGCAGACTTTAGTATTTGCAACTACTCCCGGAGACATCAGTATCCGGATCGACACCGGCACACTTCAGTATCTGCATCTACTCCCGCAGACATCAGTATCCGGATCTACACCGGCAGACTTCAGTATCTGCATCTACTCCCGCAGACATCAGTATCCAGATGTACACTGGCAGACTTCAGTATCTGCATCTACACCGGCAGACTTCAGTATCTGCATCTACTCCCGCAGACTCCAGTATCTGCATCTACTCCCGCAGACATCAGCATCTGCATCTACACCGGCAGACTTCAGTATCTGCATCTACTCCCGCAGACTCCAGTATCTACATCTACTCCCGCAGACATCAGCATCCGGATCAACACCGGCAGACATCAGCATCCGGATCTACACCGGCAGACTTTAGTATTTGCAACTACTCCCGGAGACATCAGTATCCGGATCTACACCGGCACACTTCAGTATCTGCATCTACTCCCGCAGACATCAGCATCCGGATCTACACCGGCAGACTTCAGTATCTGCATCTACTCCCGCAGACATCAGCATCCGGATCTACACCGGCAGAATTTAGTATCTACATCTACTCCCGCAGACTTCAGCAATCGCATCAACACCGGCAGACTTCAGTATCTGCATCTACTCCCGCAGACATCAGCATCCGGATCTACACCGGCAGACTTCAGTATCTGCATCTACTCCCGCAGACTCCAGTATCTGCATCTACTCCCGCAGACTTCAGTATCTGCATCTACACCGGCAGACTTCAGTATCTGCATCTACACCGGCAGACTTCAGTATCTGCATCTACTCCCGCAGACTCCAGTATCTGCATCTATTCCCGCAGACATCAGCATCCGGATCTACACCGGCAGACATCAGCATCCGGATCTACACCGGCAGACTTTAGTATTTGCAACTACTCCCGGAGACATCAGTATCCGGATCTACACCGGCGGACTTCAGTATCTGCATCTCCTCCCGCAGACATCAGCATCCGGATCTACACCGGCAGACTTCAATATCTGCATCTACTCCCGCGGACATCAGTATCCGCATCTACACTGGCAGACTTCAGTATCTGCATGTACTCCCGCAGACATCAGTATCCGGATCTACACTGGCAGACTTCAGTATCTGCATCTACACCGGCAGACTTCAGTATCTGCATCTACTCCCGCAGACTCCAGTATCTGCATCTATTCCCGCAGACATCAGCATCCGGATCTACACCGGCAGACATCAGCATCTGGATCTACACCGGCAGACTTTAGTATTTGCAACTACTCCCGGAGACATCAGTATCCGGATCTACACCGGCGGACTTCAGTATCTGCATCTACTCCCGCAGACATCAGTATCCGGATCTACACTGGCAGACTTCAGTATCTGCATCTACTCCCGCAGACATCAGTATCCGGATCTACTCCGGCAGACTTCAGTATCTGCATCTACTCCTGCAGACTTCAGTATCTGCATCTACTCCCGCAGACATCAGTATCCGGATCTACACCGGCAGACTTCAGTATCTGCATCTACTCCCGCAGACATCAGTATCCGGATCTACACCGGCAGACTTTAGTATTTGCAACTACTCCCGCAGACATCAGCATCCGGATCTACACCGGCAGACTTCAGTATCTGTATCCACTCCCGCAGACATCAGTATCCGGATCTACACCGGCAGACTTTAGTATTTGCAACTACTCCCGCAGACTCCAGTATCCGCATCTACTCCCGCAGACATCAGCATCCGGATCTACTCCCGCAGACATCAGCATCCGGATCTACACTGGCAGACTTCAGTATCTGTATCCACTCCCGCAGACATCAGCATCCGGATCTACACCGGCGTACTTCAGTATCTGCATCTACTCCCGGAGACTTCAGCATCCGGATCTACACCGGCGTACTTCAGTATCTGCATCTACTCCCGCAGACTCCAGTATCCGCATCTACTCCCGCAGACATCAGCATCCGGGTCTACACTGGCAGACTTCAGTATCTGTATCCACTCCCGCAGACATCAGCATCCGGATCTACACCGGCGTACTTCAGTATCTGCATCTACTCCCGCAGACTCCAGTATCCGCATCTACTCCCGCAGACTCCAGTATCTGCATCTACTCCCGCAGACATCAGCATCCGGATCTACACCGGCGTACTTCAGTATCTGCATCTACTCCCGCAGACTCCAGTATCTGCATCTACTCCCGCAGACTCCAGTATCTGCATCTACTCCCGCGGACATCAGCATCCGGATCTACACCGGTGGACTTCAGTATCTGCATCTACTCCCGCAGACTTCAGTATCTGCATGTACTCCCGCAGACTTCAGTATCTGCATCTACTCCCGCAGACATCAGCATCCGGATCTACACCGGCGGACTTCAGTATCTGCATCTACTCCCGGAGACTTCAGCATCCGGATCTACTCCCGCAGACATCAGCATCCGGATCTACACCGGCAGACTTCAGTATCTGTATCTACTCCCGCAGACATCAGTATCCGGATCTACACTGTCAGACTTCAGTATCTGCATCTACTCCCGCAGACATCAGTATCCGGATCTACACTGTCAGACTTCAGTATCTGCATCTACTCCCGCAGACATCAGCATCCGCATCTACACCGGCAGACTTCAGTATCTGCATATACACCGGCAGACTTCAGTATCCGGATCTACACCGGCAGACTTCAGTATCTGCATATACACCGGCAGACTTCAGTATCCGGATCTACTCCCGCAGACTTCAGTATCTGTATCCACTCCCGCAGACATCAGCATCCGGATCTACACTGGCAGACTTCAGTATCTGCATCTACTCCCGCAGACATCAGCATCCGGATCTACACCGGCGGACTTCAGTATCTGCATCTAGTCCCTCAGACATCAGTATCCGGATCTACATCGGCACACTTCAGTATCTGCATCTACTCCGGCAGACATCAGTATCCGGATCTACACTGTCAGACTTCAGTATCTGCATCTACTCCCGCAGACATCAGCATCCGGATCTACACCGGCAGACTTCAGGATCTGCATCTACTCCCGCAGACATCAGTATCCGGATCTACACCGGCGGACTTCAGTATCTGCATCTACTCCCGCAGACATCAGTATCTGCATCTACTCCCGCAGACATCAGTATCTGCATCTACACCGGCAGACTTCAGTATCTGCATCTACTCCCGCAGACATCAGTATCCGGATCTACACCGGCAGACTTCAGTATCTGCATCTACTCCCGCAGACATCAGCATCCGGATCTACACCGGCAGACTTTAGTATTTGCAACTACTCCCGGAGACATCAGTATCCGGATCTACACCGGCAGACTTCAGTATCTGTATCTACTCCCGCAGACATCAGCATCCGGATCTACACCGGCAGACTTCAGTATCTGCATCTACTCCCGCAGACATCAGCATCCGGATCTATACCGGCAGACTTCAGTATCTGCATCTACTCCCGCAGACATCAGTATCCGGATCTATACCGGCAGACTTCAGTATCTGCATCTACTCCGGCAGACATCAGTATCCGGATCTACACCGGCAGACTTCAGTATCTGCATCCACTCCCGCAGACATCAGCATCCGGATCTACACCGGCAGACTTCAGTATCTGCATCTACTCCCGCAGACATCAGTATCTGGATCTATACCGGCAGACTTCAGTATCTGAATCTACAGCCGCAGACATCAGCATCCGGATCTACACCGGCGTACTTCAGTATCTGCATCTACTCCCGGAGACTTCAGCACTGGAAGGAGCACAATCTATGTCAATTTTTACAGACATTTTCCTTCTTCAGTATAGATTAGATATGTGAATAAATGTTCACATTTTTTGGTCTCGCTGAATTTCTATTGAAAAATATTTGATAATCACAGAAATAGCAATCACAATCTTTCCTTGATTATCATAGCACGTCGGCTAATATATTTTTCTATGCAACTCGTGTATTTGATTGCTTCATCATTTCATTCGAACTCGCTAGATTCAAATAGCCCTCACCCATGGAGGTAGAGGATTGATAACTCCAAAATGCTAATGACAAGTGCAAGGTTAAAATCCTGAACGCCTGTGCACACTGTAAACCGCGCACAACCAAACCGATGAAATTCTTACTAAAAAATGCTATATCAGTATTGATTTTCATTTGGTGGCAGCTACAAAACCTGTATGGTGCCTACCAGATGCTTCTCTTTCTTCTAGTCGCGTAAGTATGTTAATAAAACACACTTAACTACAAATCAAATAATTTTCATAATATTGTATCATAAATAATACCATATTTCTATCATAGACGAGTTGAAATCAATGCCATTAATATTTGTTTATTCGATTGTCATCTGAATTTCCAATTAGTTTAGAACTTCATTGATGCAACGAAGGTGGTCGTCAGTCGGTTGGAGCATCAGCAGATTCCAAACATTTCAGTTCATCCTCACAGAAACCATAAAAAGTTCAAATCTACACACAATCGTCAACTCGTTCATTAAATCATCAATCTCACTCAAGAAGATTTCAGCAGAGAGTCACCATTCGCATCTATCCAACTCATTGAGGAAATAGCAAAAACCGCTGCAATACTGGCTGAATATAAGAGCCTACCTTCCATGACAACAGCATCTACGGCGGAAGACTTCACCATCAGTACCTACTCCCGCAGACATCAGTATCCGGATCTACACCGGCGGACTTCAGTATCTGCATCTACTCCCAGACATCAGTATCCGGATGTACAATGGAAGACTCCAGTATCTGCATCAACTCCCACAGACATCAGCATCCGGATCTACACCTGCAGACTTCAGTATCTGCATCTACTCCCGCAGACATCAGTATCCGGATCTACACCGGCAGACTTCAGTATCTGCATCTACTCCCGCAGACATCAGTATCCGGATCTATACTGGCGGACTTCAGTATTTGCAACTACTCCCGCAGACATCAGTATCCGGATCTACACTGGCAGATTTCAGTATCTGCATCTATTCCCGCAGACATCAGCATCCGGATCTACACCGGCAGAATTTAGTATCTACATCTACTCCCGCAGACTTCAGCAATCGCATCAACACCGGCAGACTTCAGTATCTGCATCTACTCCCGCAGACTCCAGTATCTGCATCTACTCCCGCAGACTTCAGTATCTGCATCTACACCGGCAGACTTCAGTATCTGCATCTACTCCCGCAGACATCAGCATCCGGATCTACACTGGCAGACTTCAGTATCTGCATGTACTCCCGCAGACATCAGTATCCGGATCTACACTGGCAGACTTCAGTATCTGCATCTACACCGGCAGACTTCAGTATCTGCATCTACTCCCGCAGACTCCAGTATCTGCATCTATTCCCGCAGACATCAGCATCCGGATCTACACCGGCAGACATCAGCATCTGGATCTACACCGGCAGACTTTAGTATTTGCAACTACTCCCGGAGACATCAGTATCCGGATCTACACCGGCGGACTTCAGTATCTGCATCTACTCCCGCAGACATCAGTATCCGGATCTACACTGGCAGACTTCAGTATCTGCATCTACTCCCGCAGACATCAGCATCCGGATCTACACCGGCAGACTTCAGTATCTGCATCTACACCGGCAGACTTCAGTATCTGCATCTACTCCCGCAGACATCAGTATCCGGATCTACACCGGCAGACTTCAGTATCTGCATGTACTCCCGCAGACATCAGCATCCGGATCTACACCGGCAGACTTCAGTATCTGTATCCACTCCCGCAGACATCAGCATCCGGATCTACAACGGCAGACTTCAGTATCTGCATCTACTCCCGCAGACTCCAGTATCCGCATCTACTCCCGCAGACATCAGCATCCGGATCTACTCCCGCAGACATCAGCATCCGGATCTACACCGGCAGACTTCAGTATCTGCATATACTCCCGCAGACATCAGCATCCGGATCTACACTGTCAGACTTCAGTATCTGCATCTACTCCCGGAGACTTCAGCATCCGGATCTACACCAGTGGATTTCAGTATCTGCATCTACTCCCGCAGACATCAGCATCCGGATCTACACCGGCAGACTTCAGTATCTGCATCTACTCCCGCAGACTTCAGTATCCGGATCTACACCGGCGTACTTCAGTATCTGCATCTACTCCCGGAGACATCAGTATCCGGATCTACACTGTCAGACTTCAGTATCTGCATATACTCCCGCAGACATCAGCATCCGGATCTTTACCGGCAGACTTCAGTATCTGCATCTACTCCCGCAGACTTCAGTATCCGGATCTACACCGGCGTACTTCAGCATCCGGATCTACTCCGGCAGACATCAGCATCCGGATCTACACCGGCGGACTTCAGTATCTGCATCTACTCCCGCAGACATCAGCATCCGGATCTACACCGGCAGACTTCAGTATCTGCATCTACTCCCGCGGACATCAGCATCCGGATCTACACCGGCGTACTTCAGTATCTGTATCTACTCCTGCAGACATCAGCATCCGGATCTACACCGGCAGACTTCAGTATCTGTATCTACTCCCGGAGACATCAGCATCCGGATCTACACCGGCGTACTTCAGTATCTGTATCTACTCCCGGAGACTTCAGTATCCGGATCTACACCGGCAGACTTCAGTATCTGCATCTACTCCCGCAGACATCAGCATCCGCATCTACACCGGCAGACTTCAGTATCTGCATCTACTCCCGCAGACATCAGTATCCGGATCTACACCGTCAGACTTCAGTATCTGCATCTACTCCCGGAGACTTCAGCACTGGAAGGAGCACAATCTATGTCAATTTTTACAGACATTTTCCTTCTTCAGTATAGATTAGATATGTGAATAAATGTTCACATTATTGGTCTCGCTGAATTTCTATTGAAAAATATTTGATAATCACAGAAATAGCAATCACAATCTTTCCTTGATTATCATAGCACGTCAGCTAATATATTTTTCTATGCAACTCGTGTATGTGATTGCTTCATCATTTCATTCGAACTCGTTAGATTCAAATAGCCCTCACCCATGGAGGTAGAGGATTGATAACTCCAAAATGCTAATGACAAGTGCAAGGTTAAAATCCTGAACGCCTGTGCACACTGTAAACCGCGCACAACCAAACCGATGAAATTCTTACTAAAAAATGCTATATCAGTATTGATTTTCATTTGGTAGCAGCTACAAAACCTGTATGGTGCCTACCAGATGCTTCTCTTTCTTCTAGTCGCGTAAGTATGTTAATAAAACACACTTAACTACAAATCAAATAATTTTCATAATATTGTATCATAAATAATACCATATTTCTATCATAGACGAGTTGAAATCAATGCCATTAATATTTGTTTATTTGATTGTCATCTGAATTTCCAATTAGTTTAGAACTTCATTGATGCAACGAAGGTGGTCGTCATTCGGTTGGAGCATCAGCAGATTCCAAACATTTCAGTTCATCCTCACAGGAACCATAAAAAGTTCAAATCTACAGACAATCGTCAACTCGTTCATTAAATCATCAATCTCACTCAAGAAGATTTCAGCAGAGAGTCACCATTCGCATCTATCCAACTCATTGAGGAAAAACCGTTGCAATACTGGCTGAATATAAGAGCCTACCTCCCATGACAACAGCATCTACGGCGGCAGACTTCACCATCAGTACCTACTCCCGCAGACATCAGTATCCGGATCTACACCGGCGGACTTCAGTATCTGCATCTATTCCCGCAGACATCAGTATCCGGATCTACACTGGCAGATTTCAGTATTTGCATCTATTCCCGCAGACATCAGTATCCGGATGTACACCGGAAGACTTCAGTATCTGCATCTACTCCCGCAGACATCAGTATCCGGATCTACACCGGCAGACTTCAGTATCTGCATCTACTCCCGCAGACATCAGTATCCGGATCTATACTGGCGGACTTCAGTATTTGCAACTACTCCCGCAGACATCAGTATCCGGATCTACACTGGCAGATTTCAGTATCTGCATCTATTCCCGCAGACATCAGCATCCGGATCTACACCGGCAGAATTTAGTATCTACATCTACTCCCGCAGACTTCAGCAATCGCATCAACACCGGCAGACTTCAGTATCTGCATCTACTCCCGCAGACTCCAGTATCTGCATCTACTCCCGCAGACTTCAGTATCTGCATCTACACCGGCAGACTTCAGTATCTGCATCTACTCCCGCAGACTCCAGTATCTGCATCTATTCCCGCAGACATCAGCATCCGGATCTACACCGGCAGACATCAGCATCCGGATCTACACCGGCAGACTTTAGTATTTGCAACTACTCCCGGAGACATCAGTATCCGGATCTACACCGGCGGACTTCAGTATCTGCATCTACTCCCGCAGACATCAGCATCCGGATCTACACCGGCACACTTCAGTATCTGCATCTACTCCCGCAGACATCAGCATCCGGATCTACACTGGCAGATTTCAGTATCTGCATCTATTCCCGCAGACATCAGCATCCGGATCTACACCGGCAGAATTTAGTATCTACATCTACTCCCGCAGACTTCAGCAATCGCATCAACACCGGCAGACTTCAGTATCTGCATCTACTCCCGCAGACTCCAGTATCTGCATCTACTCCCGCAGACTTCAGTATCTGCATCTACACCGGCAGACTTCAGTATCTGCATCTACTCCCGCAGACTCCAGTATCTGCATCTATTCCCGCAGACATCAGCATCCGGATCTACACCGGCAGACATCAGCATCCGGATCTACACCGGTAGACTTTAGTATTTGCAACTACTCCCGGAGACATCAGTATCCGGATCTACACCGGCGGACTTCAGTATCTGCATCTACTCCCGCAGACATCAGCATCCGGATCTACACCGGCACACTTCAGTATCTGCATCTACTCCCGCAGACATCAGCTTCCGGATCTACACTGGCAGACTTTAGTATTTGCAACTACTCCCGGAGACATCAGCATCCGGATCTACACTGGCAGACTTCAGTATCTGCATCTACACCGGCAGACTTCAGTATCTGCATCTACTCCCGCAGACTCCAGTATCTGCATCTATTCCCGCAGACATCAGCATCCGGATCTACACCGGCAGACATCAGCATCCGGATCTACACCGGCAGACTTTAGTATTTGCAACTACTCCCGGAGACATCAGTATCCGGATCTACAACGGCGGACTTCAGTATCTGCATCTACTCCCGCAGACATCAGCATCCGGATCTACACCGGCACACTTCAGTATCTGCATCTACTCCCGCAGACATCAGCATCCGGATCTACACTGGCAGACTTCAGTATCTGCATGTACTCCCGCAGACATCAGTATCCGGATCTACACTGGCAGACTTCAGTATCTGCATCTACTCCCGCAGACATCAGTATCCGGATCTACACCGGCAGACATCAGCATCTGCATCTACTCCCGCACACATCAGCATCCGGATCTACACCGGCAGACTTTATTATTTGCAACTACTCCCGGAGACATTAGTATCCGGATCTACTCCGGCAGACTCCAGTATCTGCATCTACTCCCGCAGACTTCAGTATCTGCATCTACACCGGCAGACTTCAGTATCTGCATATACACCGGCAGACTTCAGTATCTGCATCTACTCCCGCAGACTCCAGTATCCGCATCTACTCCCGCAGACATCAGCATCCGGATCTACTCCGGCAGACATCAGCATCCGGATCTACACCGGCAGACTTCAGTATCTGCATCTACTCCCGCAGACATCAGCATCCGGATCTACACCGGCAGACATCAGCATCCGGATCTACTCCGGCAGACTTTAGTATTTGCAACTACTCCCGCAGACATCAGTATCCGCATCTACACCGGCAGACTTCAGTATCTGCATCTACTCCCGGAGACTTCAGCACTGGAAGGAGCACAATCTATGTCAATTTTTACAGACATTGTCCTTCTTCAGTATATATTAGATATGTGAATAAATAATCACATTTTGGTCTCGCTGAATTTCTATTGAAAAATATTTGATAATCACAGAAATAGCAATCACAATCTTTCCTTGATTATCATAGCACGTCGGCTAATATATTTTTCTATGCCACTCGTGTATTTGATTGCCTCATCATTTCATTCGAACTCGTTAGATTCAAATAGCCCTCACCCATGGAGGTAGAGGATTGATAACTCCAAAATGCTAATGACAAGTGCAAGGTTAAAATCCTGAACGCCTGTGCACACTGTAAACCGCGCACAACCAAACCGATGAAATTCTTACTAAAAAATGCTATATCAGTATTGATTTTCATTTGGTAGCAGCTACAAAACCTGTATGGTGCCTACCAGATGCTTCTCTTTCTTCTAGTCGCGTAAGTATGTTAACCCTCCAGGCGGTGGGGGGGCACATTTATGCCCCCCCTTTGTATTTTTCGATCTAATTCATGAAATATGAAACGTATGATTCTGAAATTTTCAGTAGCTTATTTTTTGTGTATTTTTGACAATTTCCTGTAAAATTATTAAAATTGGATCACAGGAACGACCTTTACATGATCTTTATTCAAAAGCACTTTCGAAATTTTATCAAATCAGTGAAATTCTTCAGAAATTTTGTCTATGAATGAATTGTTATTGCTTGGAATCACTCATTACGTATAGAATAACTTATTTGACTATAAATAACTTTATGCTTATCACGGTTTACCAATTCAAATTTGAAAATAAGCTGCATATACTACTTACAATGATATTGTAAGTACTTTATAGAGTAATATTAGTTTTTACATCTTTTTTATTACTGTTATGTATTGAAAATATATTCACATGTATATGTTATGTATTTTCTACATGTAGGCAATGTATTTTCTACATGTAGGCATGTATATGTGCTATTTGAAAATAAATATATGGAATACTGTTTTCAAAATTTGTAGAAAAAATGCGTTCTAAACACTATAAAAGATTTTTTTGCGAGATTATTACAATGCGAAAACCACCATTGTATTCAGAGAACTTGAAACATGTTTGAGTCAATTTTTGCGATAATCTGATGATAAAATTTCGCTAAAAACATTTAAAAAAATTTTTCTGAAAAGAAAACGCATTTTCAAATTTTGAAATGCTATTTATAGCATGAAGACAGTCAAATTAAGTAATGCAAATGGCACCACTGAATTTAGCATGTCCGAAATGTGTAAGGGCCAGCATTTCATAAAATTCGCACATTTAGTTTAGGATATCCTGGGGGGGCATAAATATGCCCCCCCCACCGCCTGGAAGGTGGCTGAAGGGCCCACCGCCTGGAGGGTTAATAAAACACACTTAACTACAAATCAAATAATTTTCATAATATTGTATCATAAATAATACCATATTTCTATCATAGACGAGTTGAAATCAATGCCATTAATATTTGTTTATTTGATTGTCAGCTGAATTTCCAATTAGTTTAGAACTTCATTGATGCAACGAAGGTGGTCGTCATTCGGTTGGAGCATCAGCAGATTCCAAACATTTCAGTTCATCCTCACAGGAACCATAAAAAGTTCAAATCTACACACAATCGTCAACTCGCTCATTAAATCATCAATCTCACTCAAGAAGATTTCAGCTGAGAGTCACCATTCGCATCTATCCAACTCATTGAGGAAATAGCAAAAACCGTTGCAATACTGGCTGAATATAAGAGCCTACCTCCCATGACAACAGCATCTACGGCGGCAGACTTCACCATCAGTACCTACTCCCGCAGACATCAGTATCCGGATCTACACCGGCGGACTTCAGTATCTGCATCTATTCCCGCAGACATCAGTATCCGGATCTACACTGGCAGATTTCAGTATTTGCATCTATTCCCGCAGACATCAGTATCCGGATGTACACCGGCAGACTTCAGTATCTGCATCTACTCCAGCAGACATCAGTATCCGCATCTACTCCCGCAGACATCAGCATCCGGATCTACACTGGCAGACTTCAGTATCTGCATGTACTCCCGCAGACATCAGTATCCGGATCTACACCGGCAGACATCAGCATCCGGATCTACACTGGCAGACTTCAGTATCTGCATGTACTCCCGCAGACATCAGTATCCGGATCTACACCGGCGGACTTCAGTATCTGCATCTATTCCCGCAGACATCAGTATCCGGATCTACACTGGCAGATTTCAGTATTTGCATCTATTCCCGCAGACATCAGTATCCGGATGTACACCGGCAGACATCAGTATCTGCATCTACTCCCGCAGACATCAGCATCCGGATCTACACCGGCAGACATCAGCATCCGGATCTACACTGGCAGACTTCAGTATCTGCATGTACTCCCGCAGACATCAGTATCCGGATCTACACTGGCAGACTTCAGTATCTGCATGTACTCCCACAGACATCAGTATCCGGATCTACACTGGCAGACTTCAGTATCTGCATCTACTCCCGCAGACATCAGTATCCGGATCTACACCGGCAGACATCAGCATCCGGATCTACACCGGCGTACTTCAGTATCTGCATGTACTCCCGCAGACATCAGCATCCGGATCTACACCGGCACACTTCAGTATCTGCATCTACTCCCGCAGACATCAGCATCCGGATCTACACCGGCAGACTTCAGTATCTGAATCTACTCCCGCAGACATCAGTATCCGGATCTATACCGGCAGACTTCAGTATCTGCATCTACTCCCGCGGACATCAGTATCCGGATCTACACCGGCAGACTTCAGTATCTGCATCTACTCCCGGAGACATCAGCATCCGGATCTACACCGGCAGACTTCAGTATCTGCATCTACTCCCGGAGACATCAGCATCCGGATCTACACCGGCAGACTTCAGTATTTGCATCTACTCCCGCAGACATCAGCATGCGGATCTACACCGGCAGACTTCAGTATCTGCATCTACTCCCGCAGACATCAGCATCCGGATCTACTCCGGCAGACATCAGCATCCGGATCTACACCGGCAGACTTCAGTATCTGCATCTACTCCGGCAGACATCAGCATCCGGATCTACACCGGCAGACTTCAGTATCTGCATCTACTCCGGCAGACATCAGCATCCGGATCTACACCGGCAGACTTCAGTATCTGCATCTACTCCCGCAGACATCAGCATCCGGATCTACACCGGCAGACTTCAGTATCTGAATCTACAGCCGCAGACTTCAGCATCCGGATCTACACTGTCAGACTTCAGTATCTGAATCTACAGCCGCAGACATCAGCATCCGGATCTACACCGGCGTACTTCAGTATCTGCATCTACTCCCGGAGACTTCAGCACTGGAAGGAGCACAATCTATGTCAATTTTTACAGACATTTTCCTTCTTCAGTATAGATTAGATATGTGAATAAATGTTCACATTATTGGTCTCGCTGAATTTCTATTGAAAAATATTTGATAATCACAGAAATAGCAATCACAATCTTTCCTTGATTATCATAGCACGTCGGCTAATATATTTTTCTATGCAACTCGTGTATGTGATTGCTTCATCATTTCATTCGAACTCGTTAGATTCAAATAGCCCTCACCCATAGAGGTAGAGGATTGATAACTCCAAAATGCTAATGACAAGTGCAAGGTTAAAATCCTGAACGCCTGTGCACACTGTAAACCGCGCACAACAAAACCGATGAAATTCTTACTAAAAAATGCTATATCAGTATTGATTTTCATTTGGTAGCAGCTACAAAACCTGTATGGTGCCTACCAGATGCTTCTCTTTCTTCTAGTCGCGTAAGTATGTTAATAAAACACACTTAACTACAAATCAAATAATTTTCATAATATTGTATCATAAATAACACCATATTTCTATCATAGACGAGTTGAAATCAATGCCATTAATATTTGTTTATTTGATTGTCATCTGAATTTCCAATTAGTTTAGAACTTCATTGATGCAACGAAGGTGGTCGTCAGTCGGTTGGAGCATCAGCAGATTCCAAACATTTCAGTTCATCCTCACAGGAACCATAAAAAGTTCAAATCTACACACAATCGTCAACTCGTTCATTAAATCATCAATCTCACTCAAGAAGATTTCAGCTGAGAGTCACCATTCGCATCTATCCAACTCATTGAGGAAATAGCAAAAACCGTTGCAATACTGGCTGAATATAAGAGCCTACCTCCCATGACAACAGCATCTACGGCGGCAGACTTCACCATCAGTACCTACTCCCGCAGACATCAGTATCCGGATCTACACTGGCAGACTTCAGTATCTGCATCTACTCCCGCAGACATCAGTATCCGGATCTACACCGGCAGACTTCAGTATCTGCATCTACTCCCGCAGACATCAGTATCCGGATCTACACCGGCAGACTTCAGTATCTGCATCTACTCCCGCAGACATCAGTATCCGGATCTACACCGGCGGACTTCAGTATCTGCATCTACTCCCGCAGACATCAGTATCCGGATCTACACTGGCAGATTTCAGTATCTGCATCTATTCCCGCAGACATCAGCATCCGGATCTACACAGGCGGACTTCAGTATCTGCATCTACTCCCGCAGACATCAGTATCCGGATCTACACCGGCAGACTTCAGTATCTGCATCTACTCCCGCAGACATCAGTATCCGGATCTATACTGGCGGACTTCAGTATTTGCAACTACTCCCGCAGACATCAGTATCCGGATCTACACTGGCAGATTTCGGTATCTGCATCTATTCCCGCAGACATCAGCATCCGGATGTACAATGGAAGACTCCAGTATCTGCATCTATTGCAGCAGACATCAGCATCCGGATCTACACCGGCAGAATTTAGTATCTACATCTACCCCGCAGACTTCAGCAATCGCATCAACACCGGCAGACTTCAGTATCTGCATCTACTCCCGCAGACATCAGCATCCGGATCTACAACGGCAGACTTCAGTATCTGCATCTACTCCCGCAGACATCAGTATCCGGATCTACACCGACGGACTTTAGTATTTGCAACTACTCCCGGAGACATCAGTATCCGGATCTACACCGGCGGACTTCAGTATCTGCATCTACTCCCGCAGACATCAGCATCCGGATCTACACCGGCAGACTTCAATATCTGCATCTACTCCCGCGGACATCAGTATCCGGATCTACACTGGCGGACTGCAGTATCTGCATCTACACCGGCAGACTTCAGTATCTGCATCTACTCCCGCAGACTTCAGTATCTGCATCTACTCCCGCAGACATCAGTATCCGGATCTACACTGGCAGACTTCAGTATCTGCATCTACTCCCGCAGACTCCAGTATCTGCATCTACTCCCGCAGACATCAGCATCCGGATCTACACCGGCAGACTTCAGTATTTGCAACTACTCCCGGAGACATCAGTATCCGGATCTACACCGGCAGACTTCAGTATCTGCATGTACTCCCGGAGACTTCAGCACTGGAGTCTCTTTCTTCTAGTCGCGTAAGTATGTTAATAAAACACACTTAACTACAAATCAAATAATTTTCATAATATTGTATCATAAATAATACCATATTTCTATCATAGACGAGTTGAAATCAATGCCATTAATATTTGTTTATTTGATTGTCATCTGAATTTCCAATTAGTTTAGAACTTCATTGATGCAACGAAGGTGGTCGTCAGTCGGTTGGAGCATCAGCAGATTCCAAACATTTCAGTTCATCCTCACAGGAACCATAAAAAGTTCAAATCTACACACAATCGTCAACTCGTTCATTAAATCATCAATCTCACTCAAGAAGATTTCAGCAGAGAGTCACCATTCGCATCTATCCAACTCATTGAGGAAATAGCAAAAACCGTT